>VYXF01006511.1:84841-156274 GCA_013397295.1 Polioptila caerulea | reverse complement strand
AAAGAAGACAGCTGACTCCAACCTCAACAACCACCAAAAAGAGGAAGAAGACCCCTTAGAAACGGCCAGAACATGCGCAGAGTACCCGAAGAATGACACAGCATAAAAGTTTGAAGAATATAAAAAGGGGAACTTTTCAACTCGCGGTGCGGCAGTGGTGGAGCGGTGACTCCTCTGCCGTCCAGCGCGCTGCCTTTGCTCAATATATCTACTTGCTATAATCAATAAATTCTAATTGAAATTTGACAATTTGTAGTCCAATTTATCACAATGTGCTGGGGCTACCACCCTGAGGTCAGTTCTCCATAGTTCAAAAGCCCTTTTGTCCCAGTTCTGCACTGCCTTGCTGGTTTATTTCTAGGCATCTCCAGACATGTAATTGAAGTGTAAGGCAGTAAATTCAACATTCTCTATCCTTCTTGGTCTAGATTTGGCAGCAGATTTCAGGGGTAACATCCAGTAACTGGCTCTATTTCCCAGACACTTAGCACTTGTTTGCAAGTTCCTTGTACATCCTAGTCTGTAAAAAAATATATGCAAAAATAGATGTAGAAGCAAACAATTTGAATTTAAAAAAAAAAAAAACAAAAACAAAAACAAGACCAAAAAACCCAAAAAAACCAACCAAGAAAACCCCAAAACCAAAAAACAAACCAGAGCACTGGAGCAGCATTAAGATTGATTTGCTGCAGAGGAAAGTACCATAGGAAGGAAGGTACTGAGTGTGCCTGTGCATCAACACAGGCAAGTCAGACAAGATTTATTCCTTGCAGCAGGAAACGAGCCTGTTCTTGCAATGACCCTTCTGTCCCTCCCCATACCTGGCAGAAGCAACCTCTAATACACAAATTTTTGTGCTCCAAACTGGCATTGCCACAGAAGGAAGATGAGCATCGTTTGCCTGTGCTTACCACTCTGCTAAAGAGAACTGAGGCCTTGCTGGCAGAAGTGAGGATCCTTAACCAGCAAACTGAAGCTATTTTAAAAGCTCTCTTCAGAATCCACCAAATTTTCTAGCACAATTTTATCCTGGTCTCTCAGCAGGGCACTGAGAATGTTCACAGATGAGCAGCATTGTTCTATATGTGAAACAGGTGGTTTATTTTAACCACAGAGAAAAAAATCTTCTAGTTACACATTTATTCTTCAGTTCCCAGGATATCAGAGATGCCTGGAATAAAATCTAGTTCTCATTGAGGTTTTGTGTACATATTTTAAAGGACATACCAAGAATCTCTGTAAATGTAGATAACTGTGTGTTTGCCAACTTTAAAATTCAGTGTATTAGATATTACTGTTCAGAAAGAAGTATTCACCAAGTTTGTTCATACTGAGCCTTTCTGCTCCTGTCCCAGAGGGTATTTCTTCCACTTTCTGATTAGTACCTCTGGATGCATTCCAGGTTCCTTGGTCTCTTTTGCATAATTTGGCAGTTACTCAATTATTTAAGATTTTAAATGTAGACAGTCTTTCTCAACAGTTTTCCAATCTCTTCTCTTAAACATTTCTTCCAACCTAAAGGGCTGTTGACAGTTGCTGAATCCCTGCATTTCTTAGAAATTTATTGTAGCAATTCAGTTTTTAGATCTCCTTCTGCACCTTTAAAAGACCTAAATCTTTCAAATACATTTATTAAAATGGAATACTGACAACTCAGTGATTCACTTTAAAGTGCAGATTTCCCAAAAACAAATCTTAAGCTGCCAAATCCAGCCCTGCCTTAGCCAGCCTCTGACGTTTTCCCAAGGATATGACTGCCAAGATATGTAAATTAAGTCATTTTATTCTGTCTTTTTCTTCTAGAGTTTAGATTCTGATTTCTCACTAAATTTATTTGTAGGGCTCTCCTCTGGAAGAAAAAAAAAATAAAAAAGAACAAAAGATGACCAACTGCCTCTTTTTTTTAGATGGTTCCCTTGTGTTTACTTGTTCCTGACTGAACTGTCACATCAAAGATATTCATGAACTACATGCAGTAATTCCAGTATCTCGTTATCAAATCACATAATGACCCAGTGTATATCTGTGAGCTTCCTCATCATGAAGTCATTAACAGTGCTGTTTACTGCAGGGGAGAGAATGTGTTTAGGCTGGATGCTGACATCTACAATGGATCAGTTGTTGAAGCAGATAATCAGGGCTAGCACCAGATCTCTGGGCTGTTTTTCTTGGCACATCACACTGCACAGGGTTCCTCAGTGGATTATGGCAGAAGTTTCTAAAGAAAACTGTGAGTGTATGACTGGGTTCCTCTCCCTTCTGTGTCACTGTTGGACATGGACACTTCCTGGTGAAGAAGGCATAAAATTATTTATTAAATCATTTGACTCTATATCTATGGCATTTCCACACACACCAGGGATTGGAGGAGAAGGTGGACACCTCTCCCATCCCGTTGGTCAAGACAACTGCCCATCAGTTGTTTTTTATTCCAAGAGAAAGTCTGTAAATAACCTTGTCTTAACATTAACATGCTTCTATCCAAAACACCCGTGCATGAGAAAGAACCAGGAACTATGAAAACACCAAATTGTAAAGTGTATCAGAAAAGCTTGAAAAATCAGGGTGACACCTCTGTTTGATGGCTGCTTTGATGCCTGTGCAGGGGTTCTTACAGGACAAATTTATGCAATTTGTGCTCTTCCAGGCTGAAACTTAGCTCAGTTCTTCTTTGGAAGGCTGGGCAAGGTCACAAGGAGTATAAAGTATACAAGGAGTATTTGCCATAGTTCCCTTTGTTACATAGGTGGTAACATCTACTTAACCACAGGCTCCTCCTGGTCCCTTCTCTTGACTCAGTGATTTTATCACACATTTTGTCTTCAGATGCTTCTGTCCTTTACAGTTGCCTGGTCTTCAGCTGCAGCTTTCTCACATGCATAAGCTCTGTTTCTCGTGGTGGTGTTGGACTCTCACCACGTCCTTTGTCAGAGTCCTGGAGTAAAAACACAAAGGCAGCACCACCTGAAGGCTTTGCTTCCCATGGCTTGACACTCCTCTGCAGCCAAACCTGTCCCTGTCACCCCTGGCAAACATTCCAAACTCACACAGCCTCCACAGAGGGCACTTTTCCAGAGGAATGGCAGCAATATCTCTGTCTCCAGCAGCAGCTTCACCCCTGTTCTGGTTTGTCCATGTGCTTCCTCCCAGCTCCTCTTGCAGGGTGCATTGTGCAGCACAAACTCCCATCCCCATCACTGGGACAGCCCCAGAGGCCCAGGCAGGGACCTTGCCTCACAGCAGCAAAGGACAGCTGTAAGAGGGACTTTGTTTAAGTTGTAAGAACAGCTCAGAGGGAGTTTGACAATTCTGCTTTTGTGCCTGCAGGCAGGGCAGGCACCCACAAGGCACCTGTGCTCCAAGTCATTGCCTTGGAGTCCAGCTAGCTCAAAGAAAACCCAAATACTGCCATTCCTTTTGTAGTTTCTACCTACTCTCCAAGAGGAGAGCATCTTTCCACCCCCACTCTCCCCTCTAAGATCCATGCTCCATCGAGGCTTTTCCTTTCTGTCAAGAAAAGAGATTTCTCTAATACTATTTTCTCTGGAGTTAACTGGGTAAAATCCCCTAGACTCCCACAAGTAATTTGGAAAGCTAAACAGTGCATTGATAAAATATATACATTGAACTTGAATATTGCCTACCTGTAAAACCTTAAGATATCTCCAAATAATATGCTTGCATTGCTTTATTATCAAAATAAGCAAGTTATCCATATTTTTATCTTTACAGCATATTAATTTTATCCCTTGTAAGTCTCATAAAAAATGAACACACTTGGTATTTTCCTTGTTGTCTTGGACAGAATATCTGAACTTCCTAAGATTTTGCATCTTAAAGCAGCTTGTACAATAATCATCTATGACTTAGTGCCTTCTCCAAAAGCTCTTTTAAAAAGCACCTAACATTCTCAGAGCACAGAAGTGACATGGAAAGCTAAGCCTTGTTTTCAGAAGCACGGAGCATTCAGAGGCTGCTGGAAGACAGCAGCTCTCATTCACCTAAATAGCTTAGGCACATTTGCAATGCTCCTGTGCTCAATACCTCATTCCAGACAAGAGTTTTATCTGTGTCAAATTGTAATTGCTCATTGCTTTATGAATGTCATTGTAATTACTACATTCACTCTGCATTTTAACCTCCACAGTGAATTGTTTCTGCTGAAAACTGATTGTGCTTTGACAATATCCGTCAATTCTGACGGCCTGGTGCTGCATTTCACGTGCTTGGAAGAAGACAACCAGATGAGAATCACTCAAGCCAACACTTACTGAAGCCATCTCCTTCACTGGATCTACAAGCAGATAAAGTCCTGTTGTTGATTTAAATAACTTTCTGCTGAGAAATTGGGTAAGGCTGGGTCAGGGAGTGGCAAGACATTGGCAGAGGTGAGACAAAGCTTATTTTCAAGAAATGACTGCTTTTGAGAGCACCAGCACAGACCACCAGCAGAGCCCACATGGCAAGGACAGCTGCCAGGCACAAGGATGCTGACCCAAGCCCCTGGGATGGGGTCAGGCAGGGGCAGAGCATGCAGGTCTAGTTCTTGTTTTCCAAAGGCCTCTTGGGATCTCTGAAGCTTTCCAGGCCAGTCGAAAAAATTCCTTCTGCTAACCCTACTGTCTTGCTCTCCAGTCCAATCATTCCTGAGGATTTTTCTGATCAATTCCCATAGTCAGGGTATTTTTCTGTGGTGAAAGGATAGGAAGGGCATCACACTTACTCCACAACCTGTAGTTCTCCTGCTCTGGGGTCCACAGTCCAAGAAAAGGGCCAGACATTGGGTCAGCACCCAGGAGTCCTTCTGCCAGAGAAGCATGTTCTGGGGGAAGAGAGGAGGAGAGGGAAGTGTTGCACAGGTTCACCTTCAGCAGATTTGTGTGGTGTTCAAACAGCTTCTGTAAACAGGGCCTGGTTAAAACAGTTCCCAAAATCCACCCAAGAAAGAGCAGAATTCCTCTTTGTTCTTATGTGGCCCAGAAGACAGAACTCAAAGCCAGTGATTTATCAAAGCCTGGGCTTATCAGGGTCCTTGTGACTTGTCCTGGCCTGTCAAGTTTCACACACATTCTTTTCATTTATTCTAATTTTCTCTGATCTTAGACTGTCTGGAATTTTATTTTTTTATAATTTTTTTTCTCTTGCTTATTACATGATGGTTCTATTATCGAGCTCCCTGGTGAGTGAGGTTTTTCCAGGCACTGCTGCACAGGGGTGTCAAATCTCAGTGCACTTCTCATCCCTGCTGCTGGTACAGCCCAACACCAGAAAGCCAAGAGGCACCAGGCCCCTCAAAGCCCTTCTGCTTCAGCCCCTGACACCTGGCAGTCTTGCATTGTCACCACTCCTGCCTCATACTTTGATTTAGAACTTAGGGTGAATATTTACACTTATTCAGAAAAAGCAGAAGTATGTATTTTTATTTTTATTTTTTTTTTACCCAGGAGTGCACAGCCTCATCTCTCACTGTGCCATTGCCTTCTGTCTGTTATTTGCTCTGCATTCACATTTCACCATCTGCCCACTGCTAACCTAAGCCTAATCTGGGCATCGTCACCACTCTCTCAGCTGAAAAATATGAAAGACTTGCTTGGATTCATTTAATTAGGAGCTGCACCGTTCAGGGAGCTATACCAAAAATAACTTGATTTATGAGCTGGCATTTAAGTATCCCCTTAGCAGAGCTTAACAACGGCTGCTGATGCAAGATGTCTCTGTTGATTCAGGGCTGTGCAGGTTTGAAGTGAGTCAGGTAACTCCATTTCACATGCACCACAGTGGCAGTTCATGTTTGAGGAATAAATCTGAAACACAGTTTGATGGGAAAATCCAGTTAAGAGATATAACAAAAATTTACTGTCAAATCTCTATCTAGAAAAAAAAACCAACCACCCCACATCCACAGTTTTATTACCATTTTTGCATTAAATGCCAAGCAAGGGTAGGAAAGTAAATATCCTCACTCTGTACACTTTGTATTCACTTCTTCAGTATAACCCTGTTGATATACTGAATTATGGGAATGATGGAATATATTGTCTCTACTTCACCCTTTTAAACACAGCTTAGTGAACGGGTAGCTGTTTCCAGGACAGCCCCTGCAGGGTGCTTTAAGATGCAAGAGAGACAGGAACAACTTTTGCTCCTCATTTTCAGGTGGTGCCTCCTCAACATGATCTTTTGCCAGGATGAAAAACAAAAGCAGCCCACAGAAGATGCCGGGTGGTGACACAAAGGGCACAGGATGAAATTCCACTTTCACTGTGGTGACCAGGCAGGTTTACACTCAATAAAGTACATCAGGAAAAAGTCAAGCACTGTAATCCCATTTTTAGTCCTGCCCACTTCCCCAGTGCACATGGCTGTTTTCCAAGGGCAGGAGCTGGGTCCCTGGAGAAGTGGGGTTACTAACCTGGGAAAGGAATGGACAAGTAGGGAAATTCTTATTTTCATGTCTGCATGGGCTCAAGGCTGGGGCAGAAACCTTCTGCTACTGTCATGCCTCTAAACAGGGAAGAATCCAGCAATAGAAAGAACACTGTAAGGATTCACTCAGGAACAAGATGAGATTCCAAAAGCTCCAGCACTACCCTGGAGGGCCACAAGCCACTCTAAATGAATTAGATGATTTTGAAAGGTCTGAATAAAAAGAAATCCTGAACCGTAATGACACATTTGCAGGCAAGATATAGCCTATAAAGTCTGAAAGCAGAAAGACATATAAATTTTGGGATGGGGACTATTATCCTTGTAGAAGTGGAAATAATAGCACTCCTGTGCCCAAAGGGCAATAAAACACATTATGGAGCAAGGCACCAAGAGGCTACAGGGACTTGGTGGATCAGGGGAGTGAAAGAGATGAATGAAAAGGTCACTAGGAATGAATAGAAATATCTGAGCACTCTGAGGGTTTCATAATTTGTTAACCAAACAGAGATGCTGGAAGAATGGATACTGGAGAAAACAGAGAAATAGAGAGCAGTAGGAGAAAGAAAGTACAGTGACAGTAATTCTCTTTCCACATAAAAGTCTGGAGGCCGGGGCAGGGTGTGTTGTACAGCTTTAAATCACATAAAAATAGGCATCAATGCTGTGCTTCTTGTAGCTGGGCCAGCAGCAAACACATCTGAGGGAGCCAGGCCCGCGTGACTGGGCCCTGCACGTGTGCTGTGCACAGGGAGATGTCATGTAGAGCACAGATAATTCATCTGATGTGGCATTTGCTGGGGTAACCATGCAATTCCCTGTGAACAGCAAACAAAGGGACCGTGTAAAATCCATAGCTCATTGCTCTCTTCTTCCCTGAGGCTGAATCAACTTTCGTATTTTTTTTTTTAATGCAGTATTTAGCTCTTTGGGCCATTCATTCTTTTTTTCAGCTGGTCTCCCATTTATGAATTTGTACTGTGTATGAATGGTTGCTGCAATTCATTCATACATTCTGCATTCATGGGGATGCAGAAGAGACAGGCACATCTATGGATGCACAGATCCAGTGGTGTGCCAGAGGCAAAGGTGGCCTTGGGTCTCTTAAGGGATGCAGAGAGAGCCTTTCAGAAAAGCTTTCTGGGCAGGGACTGCATCCTGCAGTTCACCAAGGAAAGCATCACAGGCAGAATGCACAGACCTGAGTGCCCAGCTGAGCAGTCTCAGGCCCTGGTTTTGGCAGGGAACTGATGCTCCCTGAGTGGTGCCTGGTGTCTCACGTGCTGCCTGTGCTGCACTGCACGTGCTCCCTCCCCTCTCACTTTGGGATCCTCTGTGCTTGACACAGGCCTCCAGCTCTCCTTCCAGGAGCAGATGGGTTACAGGGTTAGGATGGGTTGTGCTGGTTTTTTTCCCTATGAACATTATGTAATTCAATGAGTTTAAGGCTTAAATTAAGACTAAAAAATCTTCATTGTTGGGTGGACAAATTTAAGATTTTATAACAGCATGGGGCTACCTTTCAATTGCTTTTCACATCATAGCAGACTCTTGCTTATGGTTTTAAGTGCATAGTCACAAAACAGAGTGTGGCCAATTAACACCACACTTGGATTGATGAAGTTTTCCTGACTTGAATGTTGCTTTGTTTCATATTTAAATATATACATACAGAATCCTCTGGAGCTTTTAAAGGATCTTATCTATGACCACACACATACAGAAATGTTTGAATTAAATGTTTTTAAATGTTTGCTTACCAGGTGGTCTTATTTTCTCTCTCTCAAGAAACAAAGCACATGTACATACAAAATTGTCTCACATAAATTATAGTGAAGTTTGTTGGTTTGGGTTTTTTTTTAATGTAAGGAATTAGCCCACATGCTCACTCCTTATGCAAAATAAAAAAGAAAAAAAGGTGTGCACATGTCAAAGATTTCTGAGATGAGTATCCTACAGGAAAACATTGCATCTGGGAAGCAGCAGGAAACAGAACACACCAGACATCTGCTTGGTTTGCTCTTTTTCCTTTTTTCCCCAGTGCAGCAGTTATGCATTTGGCTGAATTTGACTCTCAAGGCAGGAGCTCTGCATCTGTACAGTATCTGTACAGTATCAGTGAATTCTGACTTGTTATCAGGGATGGGCTGAATGGAATGGTGTCTATTGAAACAGTGACCCACTGTTGGATGGGGCTTGGAGCAACACAGTCTGGGGGAAGGTGTCCCTGCCCTTGGCAGGGGCTGGAGCTGGATGGTCTCTAAGGCCCCTTCCAACCCAAACCATCCTATGATGAGTCCTGCACATGGAAAATGACACTCTAGGGCTACAGGATGTTCCAACAGGATGCCTCTGGGCAATTTCCCCCAGAGGTAATTTGGTGAGAAAACACTGATCAGGAGCATTGCTGTGGAGCAGCAAAAAGAATGGTCAGGGACCCGAGTTTTCTGTGTGCAAAACCTCACCCAAGAGGTACACAACCACCCAGAGGGGATGCTGGCAGGCTGGGGAGAGTTTCATACACAGCAAAACCTGCTGGAATTCCACTTGCAGTGAAGCAGCTCCAGAGATCTGTACTCAGTTTAGACCCTGCATGATCCAAGCACATTCAGAAATGTCCCTGGACTGCAGCAATTGCAAGCCCTGATGGAGATTGCACCAGGACACACATTCTGTGAAATCACACTTGAAATCAAGGGGGTCAGAGCTAGGAGAAGTCAGATCTCTCTGTTCTCATCTGCAAGGACAGCCATCATTTACAGAGGGCAGACACAATTTAGTTTGAAAACATGAATAATTTGGGTGCCAATAGGACGTGAGAATTTTGCTGCAACGCTGATGAAAGAAAAAACAATTTGGCTTTGCACAGGACAAAGTCTCAAGCATAGATGGGCCTCTGCAGTAACAACAACTTCCTGTCCCTAGACCTTGATTTTGTTTGCTCTCTTTCCTAGCTACTGACTGGATTCCTTGACAACATAACAAGCCTTTATTTCATTTTGAAGGTTTAGCATTTCATATAACAATAACCAGATCACTCCTCCGATACACAGAAAAACAAAACTGCTCAGAAGAAAAATCCAGTTTCTGTTGTTTGGCACCAATTATTCACCATGTGAATTACTCTGGAAAGCCTTTAAGCTCAAACCCCAGAATATTCATCAGTATCTGTGAAATTATTCCACAGGTATCAACTAGTTGTTTTGAGATGCGAGTTGAACCAATGATTTCCCCACCCAGTGAAGCCCAGAAACTTTTTGTCCTGACATTCATGAGAAGTAACCTACACTTAAAATGGAATGAAAGACAGGAAAACAAAGCCTGTAACATGAAACTAGAGCATTAAGATCACTGGGGACAGAAGGAGAAGAGCCTGCAGAATTAACTTGGATTGAAAACCCCAAGATTAGGTGGAGAGTAAGAGCTGCTACAACTGTTTTAACCATGGAACCCAGCAGAAAGAGACAACGTTTGTACACACAGACAAATAAGCAGAAGGTTATGCATCATCCATGTTATGGCTCTGAAGAAAAAAACCTCACCTCCTTTCTGGTATCTTTAAAAGAAATTTTTTTTTTAAAACCCAACACCTAAGTCTCCACTTCAATAGATTTTTGCCAGCAGACCCTAGATTCTTTGGGGGATTCTCTAGAAGCAGTTGAGATGTAGGGAAATGTATGAAAATAAAAGTTTCATCTGGGCAAAGTTTATTAGAGGAGTGGGATCCTAAGTTGCCCACACACTACTGCTGTACCTATTAATATTCTGTTTGCAACATGGAGTATCAAATGATTCACAGATGTTTTCATAATTGCTTTACAAGCCTATTTTTAAAATTCTGTTTCTATAAACTTGCAGGATACATTAGGTAACCACTTTTAACTGTTTTATAAATGAAAGTTTAACAGCAACTCTGATCTTTAATTTTTTCATACTAATAATAAAACTACTAAAACTATGATAGTTCTAGAAACCACGATTTCAAATGAAATCCAAGACTGAACTCCAGGGTTTCTATTTCCCAAATGCTAAGAACAAATTTTTTCCCCATGTTGTCTGAAATAAGCAGATTTTTCCTGTCTTCAAACAAGGCATTCTGAGGGCTCAGAGAGGAAGAGATGGATTAAATGTTGACTAGAAACACTTAAAGGCCTTCAGGAAGAAACACAAATGCCAGGTGCTGACCTAAGGTTCCAAAAGCCTTTGACAAGTATACAATAAAACTGAAGTATTTCAAAGTCTCCTACCCTTTGACAGATGTTGCAATCATGTTGATTCATTTTTCTGTTTTCAACACTCACATACTTGTCCTTTGGACATTCCTCATATTAAACTCATGCTTCTATCTGTTGTTTGCTGCAAGTCTCTAAGGCAACCACGGGGTTGGGCAAATAGTTTCACTTTGTGCAAGATAATAGGTAATTCAAAACATCTATTTTTTCAAAGCAAACTGAAGTCATCCACACTTCAAACACTGCAGCTGATTAAGAGTCCAAGAAAAACCAATCAGCGTGGCCAGTGAGACAATAACAACTCAATCCCAAAGTGCTGCAGCTCCCATGAATTCAGGGTCAGGGCTGAAATTCAGGGGCGTGTAAAGCACAGCCTGCTGCCAAACACCCACCCACTGCAACCACGGGCTGAGGAAAACTCGGATTAACTGGGGGATTCACTGCCAGAGAATACACAGCTCATGGAACTTCACCCAAGGGGAAATTCACTGCAGCCCAAAGAGCCCTCCTGGCATCTCCAAACACAGCAGGTGCTTCCCATCCAGGAGAGTCTGAGCCAGAGCAGAGACCACTCAAACAGAGCCCATGATCTTGAACATCATCACCCCCACTGGTCTAAAGGGGGGCCCTGTTTTCCCCTCAATACAAGTCAAAAACAAAGGGCTTTATCCTGTTAGGACAGGGGCACTTGTCACGTTCCCATAACATCATCACAAGAGACATGGCAAGCCCTGAGCTTGGCACCATGAGGTTAATTCCCCAACAGGAAAAAGGGACCTGTCTGCTGTCCTTTTGGGTGCAGGGATACAGGAAATTACACAGATCAAACTCAACTGTCTTCACTCTTATTTGCCATGAGAAGAGCAGATCGACTTCAAAATTTCCAGTTATTCCACAATTGCCAAAAGATCAGAAAGCAGAGTTAGACTAAGGGTCTCAGGGCCTTGAAAAATAAACCCTTAAAGGGCTTATGTACCTGGGGTCCTGCAGAGAGACCTGAAACAAGCAGCAGAGAGCTGGGCCAAGCTCAGAAGGCTGGGAGCAGCAATGTGCTGCTGGCCAGCACCCCTCTCCTTGTGCAGCACCTTAAAACTGCAAAGGGTGCTGATGGCACCACCCAGCCCAGAGCACCCACCAGAGATTCCAGGGCTGGAACACATCTTAGACTTACAGCTCTAACAAAGCTTTCTGCTTACCACCTCCATTCCTGCCAGATTTCAGTGAACACTGCTTTATGCTATGGCTTGTCCACTGTGTGGCCATAATGTCTCCAGCCAATGCTGCCCTGAGCTCCTCCGCACAAGATTATGTGAAGAAAAGGGATAGTTTATTAAAAAAATAATTATAATAGTAACAAAAAAAGTTTGAATTGATTGACATGTTTTGCTTGGACAAAGGGGATGTTTGCTCTCCCTCACACCCTGCAGGCCCAGGTACCACTCACAGCTCTGCAGGCAGATTTTGCCCCTGATCCACATTCACAGCCTGGAGTTCAGCCCCTGCTGCTCTGGCACAGAACAGCCTGAGCCAGAGCCCCTTGCAGGCTCTGCACGGGCTCTTGGACAGCTCAGGACTTGATCCTGTGAGCACTCACTCTCCAAACAAGGCCCCCACTGGAACTGGCTTCCACCCCAGACTAAGAGGGATCAGCCCCGTGACATTTCCGTCCATTTCAGCATCTCCCTGCCTTCTATGTACTCAGGTGTTACCAATTTCTAACTCAGCTGGTGACTGCTTACAGCTAAGACAGTGATCCCAGCAATATCTGGAACTAGGATAACAGCAGCTTTGCAGGCCAGTTGCAACAGTGTAAGTAAATCCTGTGGACCCCACAAAAGATACTATTGTCTCTGAACTCCAGTAGCCTGAAATCAAAACACACGATGCCCCAGGTGTTTGCAGAGTTAAGAAAGGGCACTTACTGTCCCAGCAATAACACTGAGGGAACAGCCAGCAGAGATCTCACCACCAATGTTTGTCCCCCAGAGAGGGGAAACCTAGAACCTGTGGAAAACTCTTGTCCATCACAAGGCAAACACTTGTCCTACTCTGCCTCCTCCTCCCACGAAAGAGGCACCAAGGGTGCAGCCTGACTCTCCTTTTCTTGCACTTCACTGTGCTTGGGAGTGCAAGAGCAGAGGCAGGTTCTAGATTCTGGCAGAAACTTCTCAAACCACCACCATGGCAGCCTGCTCCTCCTTCAGTGGAACAGAAGGGGCACAGACCCCACAGATCCCTCAGAGCCAGGGGGACCTTGCACAGCTAAATGGAGATGGAAGATGCAATCATGGATGGATGATCTGATGCAGCAGCACAGATTGCTGATCCCAGAGATGCTCAACATCTCATTCTACACATCTGATACCAGCCCTTCACAGAAGTACACCAAGAACAGCACCCAAGCCTGATGGAGTTTCATAAAGCACCAAGAATACTGAGTTCCCAAACCATTTGGGCAGTGAGAGCAGACATGGTTTCAGAGGCTGCCTACCAGACCTTGCTGAGGAACTGTACTTCAGCTGTTACACAAAAGACCACAGAAGTGCTCGAGAGCTTCAGCATTGCACAGGCTTTGCAGCTGATGCCCCAGTAATGTTCTAGAACACATTATGGTCACATTTTGGATGTCATTTTGGACATCAGCAGCGTCAGGGTGTCACATTCAGTGGCATGATACAGTGCCACAAGGAACGCCACTGGGTTGTGCTTGTACCATTGTATTAACGAGACAATTTGGAAGAGAATAACCAGACTAAGTCCAAGCTCTACTCCTCTTCACAAATCCTGTGGTCTGAAGAGCAGATGGATTAGTAAGAAAAGACCAGACTGTTAAAGTCACAGCTGACAGCACTACTTTAGATCATGGTTGTAATGGGAATAAACCATCGTTAGGTGATTTCCTTCTGGTTCCCAGTGTGCAATTCCCTCACACCATAGAACAAACATCAGCTTATTGCAGATTCCTGAGGGCATTTCTAAACCAGGGGCTAAGCAGGTTCCTTTTGCTCAGGTTTGACAAATTCCTACAGACTCTTGGAGAGTCAAGGTCTGAGGCTGTGTTATTCCCCCCCCCACACTGGTTTTCTTTCAGGAACATATCTGGTAAGTGAACAGAGAAGGAGCTGCAACAGGTGAGAGAATTGTCTCCCCAACTCATACAGCACCTGAGACACAAGCAGGTGAGAACACAAATTCATCTTATTTAGTTTCACACTGTTATATGCTGCCAACCACCTGCTCTTGTAGCTGCAGACAGACACTTTGTTATGGTAATTTTGCTCTCTGCTAAGTCTTAGCTGTGTCATTGGGAAATATATGCATTTCCTGGAAGCTCAGTTTTAAAAAAACATTCCTGAGGATATGTGACACCAAATCACCCCTGTACCTGTATCTTCAATCAGATATACACACACGTATAAATTTAAATATATATGAATCTTCTCCTGCAGAATGTCCCTCTGAAATGCAGCAAAACAGCCAGTTTTGAGGAAAATAATGTTAAAAAGCAGAGAGAAAGGAACCAGACTCCTCCAGAGCATGGAAAAACAGAATAGTCAGGTACAAATACTACATTTTCTTCCCATGTGAAGAACAGGTCATGTTTCCAAATCAGTTCTGGCTTGGCCTTCTCATACATCCCAATTGAACACACTGCCTTTGGAAAGGGACAATGCACTGGGAGCAGGGGGAGGAGAAAGAAAGGATGAGCAGCCATTCCTGCACTGGGAAGTGAGAGGTGAAATCCTTTATTGTGTGTCCTCCTGGGGGCCAACACCTGGCAGCACAGAGGCCACGCTGTGAGCAGCATCCTCAAGTTATTCAACAAGGGAATAACTCATCCATCACTGTCCTGAGGTTCCTGGAATGTTCTTTCTGCTCCTAGAAGAGTGTTCATCCATCCTCAACTGTTTTTCTTCCTTTACCCACCCCTCTAACCCTAGATGTTATCAGGGGACTATTTTTGGTGACAAAACTCAGGTGCCATGACATTCTAGACATCATAGCATGACCCACGTGGGTTTCAGCCACTGTCACAGCAGGAGCAAAGTTTCCTGCAGGATCTGCATTACCTTTGTGCAAGCACCCTACAAATTAGAAAATGGCAATATTTAGGTAGGTGGTTGCTCCCCTGATGCCTTCTGTAGCCACAGTTGGAGTTATTATTCATTTTAGCTTTTTTACAAATATTTACCTTTTCTCTAGACACTGCAGCAGCACAAACAGGAACGTGTGACCCTGTTCTTGGAGCTGGGAATGAATGCACAAACTTCTTGCTCCCCTGGGAGGTGGTGCATAATGAGTGTAGTGGCTTGCTGGGTATCTCACTCTCTGTACCTCTGTTTCTCTGGAATTAGAAAAAAGCCAACCAACCAACCAGAAAAACCAAAAACAATCCATAAAATCTATAAGAAGTTTGAGGAAGAAACAAAGAGCAGCAGAGGAGAGACTGTCCAGCTTGTCAAGAGTGCTGGGGCCAAAAGGTCACAAATCCTGAACAGAAGCACAGGGAGACAAATGCACTCCAGAGGAGGTCAATATTCAGAAGAGCACAACACAACACTACTGCAGTTGGGGCTTCTGCACACCTACACTAATTTCTACTTGAATAACTGTTTTTCTTGAAAAGCCTCTTTTGTGCATCTGAAGAATGGAATTATTGGCATGTCCTGTTAGAATGAAACAGAGGTATCATTGTCATGGAGCTGCTTTAAAAAAATAATTCCTAGACTGAAAGAAAAACAACTGGAGTCACAGCTGGATCAAGAGCAACCAAAGCTCTTTGGCTTGCATCCACCATAGCTGGAGGTGAATTCAAATAAACTTCCCATTCCACAGAGCTCTGGAAAGCTCCTGGGAACTATACTCACCTCCAGAGCTATAAATAAATTAATAAATAGATAAACAAATAAATAAATAAATAATAAGAGCAAGCTCAGACCTCCCACACCATCTTATTTGACATAACAGTCCACACTTGGGTGGCCCAGTTTGTTTGGGTGGCCCAATTTGTAAACCAGCCTTATTTTCATGGCAATAGAAAATACTAAATCATGCTCTTGAAAACTGGATATAGCTCCCAAAAAGATAGGAAACAGAAACAGAACACGAGCAAGAGTGAAAGCAAGTGCAGTACTCAAGAAGGAAGGAGCTGAATGAAAGAAGACATCTAAATTTAAACTTGCTTTGGGCAAAGGGGCATTTTGATTCTTTTTGGCACCTTCCCCTTCTATTTTTTGAAACATCCAAGCCTACAATAATATTGGCCAGGACATTGTCCTGCTCCCCACTAGAGAATCTCAATTACTCCCCATTTGCAAGTGTCAAAGAGCTGGCATGCTCTGGAAAAGCCATTTCCTGCTGACACACGTTCCAGGGGAATGGCTCCTGCTGAGGGGAGGTGCCAAAGGCTGCAGTGATCCCACTCCTCAGGTTCATCCTCGTGCTCAGGCTGCAGGCTTGGCTCCCACCTTTCATGATCACCATTGCTTGAGCAAGGGCTTGTCCCTGGAATAACCTACACCTGCAAATGGTCAGCCCAAAATCAGAGCAACCCCAAGACATGTAAGAACAAACACTCAACTCACACCCAGAGAACTTTGCCTGTGGTTCCATCCAAATCTTTTTGCAATCTGTACCACACTTTTGACAAAGCCTAGAACACAGGCAGGTCCTAAACACCCAGTTCTCTGATGTCTCATGTATAACTGGTGATACATTTGAAAATTAATAAACCATGCACTGCTTTAGGATCACAGTTGGCAACATCCTCCTTTGAAGCCTACTTACAGAGCTCCCTGGAGCACACCTCCCACTGCCACTGTGCACAGCTAAAAACTGCAACAGCACAGACCAAAACCTAATCCCAGAGCATTGCAGAGGATGGATTAAGTTACTCAGAGAAAACAGGAACAACAGATTTAATGTTCAGACCTTGACTTGCAAATTAGGCTGGATTTGTAAGAGCAGCCCTTAGGGTTACATAGAGCTCATCTCTCACATGAACTCATGTGAGACTAAATGCCAGGAGCCTGCCAATTGCACCTTTTCTGCTGTGTCCCTGGTCTGGAATAAACCTCATCATCTATCAGAGAGAGAATTCTGGAGGATGTCACTTCCCTCTCCCACACTCACACAATCCTGTGAAGATCCTGCTGTTCCACAGGGGCTGGCCCATCCAAAGGCCTCATTTCAGATTAGGTCTCAGGTGCCTATGAAAAAAGTCTCTCCTCCACACAAATTCCAAAAAAACCTGGTTATAATTATATCAGCTGCAATTAATAAAATTACATCATTCAAATGCTTACATAAAACATCACTAATGAAGCTGCACAGAAAAAAAAAATTATAAAAATCAAACTTCTGGTACTCCACCAGAAAAATAAGTACTTTCTATCCAAGACAACACATCATGCCATCTCCTTAATTTAAAAGCATTAATCTTGCTCCTTTTTACAGAACAATGGCTTTACATTTTGGAAAATAGAGAAATAGGGGAAAAAATGAACTCTCAGCAGTAAGAATTACACCTGGGTTGGGGTTGAGCAGACTGACACACAACTGTGTGTGTGTCTTGTGGCTCTCTGAAAGCAGCTCAGCACACAGGTGGGGAAAGGAAAACTCCAGTAAAGGAGGTTTTCACAGCAAGAGGCTCCACAACAAATTAGGCAGCTGTGGACAATCAATCCTGAAAAAGCTGTGTTACACTGTTATTTTTAATTTGATCATATTTAGGAACAGACCTGTTCCAACAGCACCCAGTAATACATAAGGTGTCTACACTAAACTACAGTTAAAACAAAGCCAAAAACATAAACTAAAAAAAAAAAAAACCAAAACCCAAAAAATAAAATAAAAAAAAAAAAAAAACCGAAACCCAAAACATAGATTAAAAAAAAAGAAAAAACCCAAGCCCACAGCCCCTTAATAAACAAGAATTATGCAGTGTCAAACATACAAAATTTCCTTTTCCTTTGTAGCACAGCTTACTCTCCTGCAGTGTGAAGTTTTCAACCATATTTTAATTTCTCACTGATTTTCTGAATTTGTCCATATTACAAGATACATAAGATGCTGCTATCAAAGTGCTGAAAAAACAAGCACAGCCTATGTGTTCTGTATGGATGATGGATATATGTTTAATATTATAGGTAGGAAAATACAGGTAATAGACATAATATCCTGTTCTCTATTCTATTGACCATATTCTATGACCCAGTGAAGCTAAAGAGACCCATGCCTTTAATTGTGAGCAGTTTGAAGGATTTATGGCCATTTTGGAAATCCCAGCAGTACACAGCACGTATGATATTCAATTAAATAACACATCATGTCACTCCACTGGGGGGATGATGAAACCCATCGACCTGAAAACATTCCCCTCAGTTTAGCTCTTGACTTCAAAGACACTGATGTGACATCTAACCACCTCCAGTCTCCCACTGTGGCCTTTCCAGGTACTCCTCTGTACCAGCTCCTCATATTTTGTCTACAGTAAAAGGAGCAGGTAGAGCCTGATGCTTGCTGTAAGGTGAGCTGCACATTTGAGCTAGATGCATGAATTCTCTGCAGCAGGAGGAGTGTGCCTGCATCCTCCAAACACAGCCCCTGCCTCCCTCTCAGAGCCCAGACACAAAGGAAAGCTCTGTGTTGTGCTTTACATTTCTCCCAGCAGCGTGGCTGAAGTGTGGCCTCTCTCCTGCAGCCTGGTCTCAAACCTTACCTGACCGTGTGGTTTGGTGTTGTACTACAGGCAGATGCAATTTCCAGTGCCTCATATTTTATTGCTGTGTTACAAGCAGGAGCAGCCTGCTGCTCATTACTACGTGTACTCTTACTCATGCATGGGAGCCTGCTGCCTCTCATTTACACACACACTCCAGGCTAAGCCTAGTTAATCTATCACTATCTCAGGGCTGGGAAAAAACAAAGTCTGAGCTGAAAAAATCTTAACAAAATTTTTCCTTTCACGCAATCATCTCAAAGGCAGCTGCCTGATAAAACAGGCTTAGCACAGTGAATGCTTTTTGAATTTAGAAATCCCAGTACAGCTAACTCCAGCATCAGCCCTAGACATGCTGTACTCTGCTGCTAAAACAGGACTTTCCGATAACTTGTGTTTACTGAAGGACTTGGACTTCTGGATTTCTCATGGAACCTTGCTAATAATAGTGAACAGGTCCAGAAGACTGGAGTCATTTGGGGCTGTTATCCAACAGTGTTAAACAGACCAGCAATGCAGCAAAACCAGCGATGATGCAGAGCCCAGAAGTTCACGCAGAGATAACTGAGAGTCCCCTGACCAGCAGAACAAACGAGAGGCAGGATGAGGCATTAACAGTAGGACAACTTGCCTCTTTAACATGTTTGGGGGCATTTTTCCCTCAGTGATGGGGAGGGGAAACTTCTCCAGTGATGAAGAAACCAGAGATTTCTTTAGTCTGTAGACTTTTACTGTTTCCTCCTTTAACTTTCTAAAAAACCCCTATGCATCCAAACAGGACATCCCATGTGGTATGGTGTAATGCATTAGAACCACAAGCTGGCTGAGAAAAACACTGGGAAAAACAGAGCCTGGCTGCACAACCAGCACAAAGGGATCCTTATCTTTATCCCAGCCACTCTCCAGTCTGGTGTCATGTCCTTTCTCAGACACACCTGGCTGAAGAAAAGCCCTGGTACCACCGCAGAAAATCAACTACGAGGAATTCACATCGTGCATCAGTGTAAGACCTTGGGAAAAATCACACTTCCAGACCCAGATGCACTGACAAAAGAGGACCATCTTCAGAGACTACCTTTCCAAAAAATTCACCACAGAGCACTCAGATGAGGGTAGGATTAGGTAAACCTGAATAGTTAAGATAGTTGTTCTCATACACAGCAGACAGACTTTAAATATACAGGAAAAAGACCTAAGTTTCTGTGGTCACTTCCTGATAAAACTCATTTGAACAATGAACACAAGTACCCTTTCCTTTGTGGAAGACTTAAGATAAAATGGATTTTCTTTCATCAAAACATTTTAGAAAATAGAGGGAGGGAAAGCTGTGTATGCTAATCAATAAAAAATATCAGATGTAGCTCATCGGAACAATATCCAAGTGTTGGGCCTCAATTTAATTTCTATATGTATTTCTGAAGTCAATTATGCATCAAATCACACAAATCCCTGCATCACACTTCATGGCATTTCAACTGCTGTTAAGTGTGTGTTACTTTTTTGTAACAATTCCTAAAAGCAGCAAGGAGTTTTCCTGATTGTTTTAGTGTCACACTTGTGCTGGGACGGAACAGAAGCTTGAAAACACATTTTTATATTCAGTGTTAATCAGCAGAATTAAAGTTTAAAGCAGTCATGGCTATGAAGAAGGTTGTAAGAAGCATATTCCTCCCCTCCTCCCTTCTCTGCACTCAGCTGGTGTCAATCTCAGGACCAAAATCCATCAGCTCTGGCAAACACGTCGTGCTCAGGTGAGGTGTCCCTGTGGTTGCCAACACCAGGGAAAGGTACAAACCCACTGCCAGTGAGTTTATTAAAGCATGCAGTAAGAGAACACAGGTTTCCTGCCTCCAAACCCCTTGTGCTCACTGCTTGTCCTGGGAAGCTGCAGCACAGCTGGCATGAGAAAGGGAGCCAGAGGAAACAGGGAGGAGTGCAGCTGCAGGGCAAAATGGAAAACATTGGAGTAGATGTTGAATCATGACAATCCACACAGAAGAAATTGCTGGACACCACAACAGAGGGTGCACATGAAATGGTTTTTCTGTTCTACCACCACCCCAGATTTTTCCTGAAAAGCCCCCAGATAGGGATGGTGTTTAAGCACTGGAAATCCATTGAAGGTCAGAAGAGAAGCAAACTGGCAATGTCAGAGCACCTTTCATGCTTTTTCCCTGTGAACCATTTGTTCCTTTCCTGCCCCTTTTCTGTTAAAAAAAATCCCAAACAAACCAACAAAAAATCCCCAAACCAAAACCAAATCAGCACGGCTTCCTTTGTGGTGTGGCCACAAAAAAGGCCCCAAACTGAAGCCAATTGATCTTCAAAGGAGGAAAGAGGAAGAAAGTGCACACAAGAACAGGAGGATATGTTGACTTTTGGATTTATACTTTTAAAACATACCATCACTCAAAACACACATCATCTGTCCCACTGACAGCTAAAACTTTGTCCCTTGTTATAAAAGAAGCTGATGAAGTGCAGATGGCAGCTTGTCTATTGAGTTGGCTGCTTCATAAACTGTAATTATGGTGGATATGAAATGGATCACCTCATCCATCTGGAATAAAAAATGGGATTATCACTCGGCAATTTTTTTTCTTTATAGGACTGCAAAATATCTTGCCTGTCGCTACTCTTTGGCATGGCTCAGTTTAACAATGAAATATAAAAGAATGCAGAGTTCAGATAATCTTTTATTTACAGAAGTGATAAATTAACCACTGGAAAGATAAAGCCTGCCCAAGAAATCATTTCTCCTCACTGACCTCATGCTTAGGCACTGCTTGGAAAGAAATCAGCTTTGGAAAAAGTTACCCATAATTTAAAACAAATGGTGACCATGCACAAAAAGGATACACCAATAACTGACTTGTAATTTCAAGAGTTTCCCAAGCTCCAGGAAAGCTTGAACCTTTCCTAAGTATGCAGCCAGAATCTAGTGACATACTCACCACCACTTGCCAGATTACTGTCATGTGTACAGCACACATCAACCAGTGGGTTTGTTTGTCCAATGAAAAAAGTAATGGGAAAAACGTGCTCCTTTTGGCAGTGCAAACCAGCAAACAACAGCTCTCACTCCAAAGTACATCCCATGAAACACACATGGAATACACATTGCTGTGACTCAAATCACCCCTCACATGAGCTGCCCTTTGGCTTTGTGCTACACAGGCAACCTGGGACTTTGTTACTCAGCATTTGTGTGCTCACAACCAGGAGGTATTGCAGGGACCCCAGTTCTAAACTCAAAACCTAAAGATCATCAGCTGATGCCACTGCTGTTGGGTCAGAGAGGAAAGCCACTTGGAGAGTAAATGCACCTTCTGCTTAGACAAAGATGCTGATCAGAAAGCTTGTAGATACAGGAAAAACAACTTGCACTGTAGATTGCAAACAAGACAATCTGATTTCTTCCACAACTTCTGATGAGCACCTTGCTAATACCAAAAAATCCTCAAAACCACATGGGTCATTTGAAAACAACTAATTTTGCACAAATTTGGGGAAAAAAATTATATCACTGCAAGAATTTCCCCAGAACATCTCAGTCCAGTTATCAACTGTGACTCATTTACCTCTCTCCCACTATTTCTAGATTCATAATCATCCCTTGCCTTTCCCATGACGACAGAACAAGTAAATAAATTCTATACTTCTGCTTTGGCAGTGTTTTGCATCCATTTTGGATGACTACTGAGTTGAACAACACTGACTTTGGCTCAACAAATTCTTACACAGCTGATATGTTTGCCAACCTCCCCCCATCCCCCCAAACACATATTCATTCCCCATCAAATCAAGAACTGGACAAGCAGGCAGAGAAAAGAGCCTGTGTAAGACATCTCCCTCTTACCACCCTCCCCTTGCCATAGCAATAGTAAGATTTAAGTCCAGATTGAGGGGTTGCCTTTGTTTCACACTTATCTGCCATTAATCTCGTGTATTTTTAGCCTTCATTGCTGTCTAGAAACTGCCAAGTGTGACCCCTGTGCACACAGCGTGCTGAGCTCTGCCTGAAAGTGCCAAGAGCCCAAGACTGACCACGAGTGCACCAGAAACTTTGCAACAAGGTTGGAATCCCTAGAAAGCCACAGAGGGTGGTGAGAATCTGGCCACTCTCCAGGCAACTGCTGAATGACAGGATGAGAGCACCAGCGAGAGGGTTTGGGATGAGAGAAGGCTCAGGGTCTAAAATTCCTGGGTGAGGTGAGGGGCACAGCTTATCCACTGCTGTGTCTTCCCTCATGCAACCATGCAGGACAGTTTGAGAGGCGCCAGCTTGAATTTCAGGCTTTAAGCATAGGCAAGAGAGACACTGCACATCACAGAGCCATGGAATACTCAGGGTTGGAAAAGTTCTCTAAGATCTAGCTGTCAATGCAGCAATGCCCTGTCCATCACTAAACTGTGTCCCCAAGTGATACATCCACGGTTTTTGGACACTCCAGGGATGGAGGCACAGCCACTTCCTTGGGCATGTCACAGCTCCATGTTCACTCCAGCATCCAGCACCACTCATGCAGTGATGCAAACCAGTTCCCCTCCCTACTGGGAACAGAACCACGTCCCACCAGCTCTCACTGACTGAAGAATAAAGGTTATGCAGGTCATTGCTACAAAACTGCAGAGCAGTTGCTCTATTGCACAGCAAAGTGCTGGGGCATCAAAAGCCATGAGAGACCTCAGACCAGTGAAGAAATACAGCAGGAAGCAAACCAAGTAACATCACTTTTTGGAATAAAGTTTTTTTTCAAAGTTCTACAAATACTACTAGACAATTCTAAGGGCAACTGCAGCTGGGAGTTTTGGAAGTTTGCTTTAATCCTGCCTTGTACATGGTTACCCATTTTACAGACAAAAAATTCATTTTCCCGTGAAAAGGTTACTCAGATACAGAAGTCATGGTTCTGATTCCAGCAGCATTTCTCATTAAGTGGATAGTAATCTGAAAAGCTTTGCAATTCACAGGAACATAAAAGTTGTTTGGTTTGGGTCTGTTTGTTTTTAGCTAATGCTGAAATTGCCCAATTTTTCATTTTGGGAGGGAAAAAAGCCCTAACACCAATCATCTGATTACCTAAACAATTACATTTGACATGCAATCTACTTGAACAAAAAGTCCAGAATTCCTGCCAGGCCCCTTTAGGAAAATCATCAATGATCAGAAAATGTGCAATCCTGGGCATTGCTGACAAAGAAGGGTAATCAGAGAAGAAAATGCCCAAGCACCATAATTACCCAGGCACATTTTACAAAATGTGATAATGTTCAGTCTTTTCAGTACCTGGGTAATAACATAACTGCTTTTAAGAATTTTCAGTCTTAGGAGTCAGTTTTATTATAAGATAAGGCAGTTTCTCTCCTCTGCAACACTGGGAGACCCAGACCAAGCAGAAAAGCAGTCAGGAGAGCTGCAGTTAATGAATACACAACTGAGTTCAGTATCAACAAACCAAGCTGCACTCAAGGAGGCTGGTTTGGAAAAGCACCAGAACACCCTCACCAACCTCAGCACCAAGTGATAAATTAATTTCTGCACAGTTTGCAGTGGTAGGCTGCTGCCACCTTTTGGTTACAGACTGCTGTGAAATTAGATTTGACCTAAATCACACACAGTGGAAATGTACTGTGACGTGTGGGATCTGAGCACCTGGGAGAGCAGTGGGGTGGGACAGGAACACCATTTGTGCTTCCTGTAAACTGCACAGAGGCTGCATGCCTTGGTATTTCCTTGATATTTACTGTCTTCCAGCTTAAAATACCTTTGAATCCTCTACTGCTGAAATCAGCTCCCACTGGAACACATGTAATAGTTACTAAATGATGAAATACCTTCCAGGATTAAAATGAACCAATATTTTAGCTAAGGAAAAAAAAAGTCCAAGGAGATAAACACATCAGTAACTACTATGAGCAGTTTGTACAGCTTGTAGCAGACAAAGCATCAGCCAAGGTGAGCTTTTGTTTGCACCTTTCCTCCACAGCAATTCACTTTTGAACAAAAAGAAATGCAGTTTAAGACAGGACACATTTATCCACGAATCAGCTCTCTGAAACTTTTACAACACCCACACATTTATCTGCATCTGCCCCTTTTAAAAGCTATTTGTAACTAGCCAGTGAGATGTAAAACACACCAAGAACTACCAGCACCATGGATGTGACCCATAGAGCCCATGTTACACCTCCAGCAGCAAATCCATCCAGCTCTGCCCACCAGGAAAGTCTTTCCACACCCTGAGCTCTGACTGCAACATAAACCTTCAGTCTCCACATCAATGGCAAACTCTCGACAACTGTAGAGGGAACAGCTACAACAAAACTGACAGGTGAGCAGAGGATTATTTAAAAACCTTCAGATCTGTGCCCCTCCTTTCTGAAGGCCACACAGCCCCATCAGATGTTACTTGACTGAGGCAGTGCAGGTGTCTGGGCAGTGAGGACATGGAATTCATAGATGAGTGCACAGCACAGTGAAAAGGCAGCAACACCACGTGATAGCTCTGAGGATGGAGGCAGAGGGAAATTTTTAATAAGTAATTACACATGAACTTGCTCACTGTCAGCAGAATGTCTCTTGACACCCTTTTCTGCTTTCCTACCTCCTCACTTGTTTAAAAAGAAAGAATCCAGCTGCACACAACTGCTAATTAAATACTTGGGCTTTCAACTACAGTTGCTGTATGCACACATCTGCTCTGCAATAAACAGTTTTAAGTGTAATTGACTTCTTTTCCATGCTCTAGGAAAGAATATTTATGACATGAAGAAAGAAAAAGCAAGCAGGGTCCAAGCCCCTGCCTCATATTCACTAGAAAGTAAAAGCTGCAAAGTGTTTGAAATCAGAACTCTTTAAAATGCTTTTATTGCTTAGGGGCAGTCTTGAATCTCACATTCCAAGGCTTTGCTCCCAAAACAATACATTCACTAATTTTTTGGCCTTGAAATTATGTAAATCCAAACATATATTTCAGTGCCTAGACACGTTTAAGTGGCTCATGTTGAGCATTTTGGCTTAAACAAATCATGACCAACACCATGTTCCATTCCCCCTGATTTCCCAATCCGGGTTTCAAACAGATTTGAACAGAGGTGGACAAGTCAAATATCCCTAACGATGTCCTCCTAAAGTCAGTGAGGCATTGGTCAGACTCCATATGTCTGTGCAAATCCCACTGAGCCACATGAGCTTAGACATGGAGGAAACAAGCCAAAAACCATGACTGAGCAGTGACATTGAGAAAAAGGAGACCTCAGAGTCTGGATGGGGCATTCCATTTCTGTGTCCCAGTTTCAGCTGGGATGGAGTTCATTTTCCTCCTGGTAGCTGGTACAGTGCTGTTTGGGATCTGAGATGACAAATGTGCTGGTATCACACTGATCTTTGACTTTCTGCTGAGCAGAGCTTACACTCAGTGAAGGACTCATCAGCTTCTCATGCTGCCCTGCCAGGGAGTGGGCTGGGGGTGCCCAGGACAGAGCCAGGGCAGCTGCCCCAACTGACCAAAGGGATATTCTTCTAGCATTTCACAAGGTCTCCAACTTTGTCTTTTTCTCCAAGTCTCACCCTTTGAGACAGTCAGTAGCCCTTGATTAGTCAGAAGGGCTACTGTCTCAAATCAGAGGCAATTCTTCAGAGTAAATCCATGTGGGGATCTCTCATCCTCCACTGAGACTACAAACACAGGCAAAACACCAAGACCAAAGGGGATTAAAATCTGACAATTCTTTTGAAGAGCATCCAACAGACAGAACTCAAATCTCTTGTACACAAGCCAAGCCAAGGGGATGTTATCAGCAATTATCTCTCATTTGGGAAGAAATAAACAGATTTATCATGTTACTTAGTATTTGTTGCTTTACTGCTGAGGAGGATTTACAAAAGTTCAAAGGGCCAGTTTTAGAATTAGGAAAAACAAGTAATGTAGCATCAATCACAGCACATTAATCTTCACAAACAACTGCAGGACTTGAATTTATCCACAACTGGCTGGCAACCAATAGCCCACTTTTTGTATGTAATCAACACCATTTTATTCCCTTTATCTTCAAACTACATTTCCTTATTCCACTGTAAGTAAGTCAGACATATCCTGATTTTAACTCTTCTCTAGGTAAGAGTTAGAGATAAGTGCATGTATGAAATGGGAGTAAAAGGGAAATGAGCCTTAGATCTCTAGACCACAGTTCCTTCCAGCCTAGAGCTGAGCACAGTATTAGGAACTCTCAACCTTCAAAGAGCCACCAAACTCAGAAGCAGCATCTCCTTCCTCCCTTCTGTATCCAAGTCTGCACCCAAGATAAGCCCCACTCCTGGGCTGGGTCACTCCACAAGGACAGCTCAGCACCAGGAGCTCGGGAGCAGCAACAGCCAACTCCCAATCTGCCAGCACCCCTGAAAGGACAGTGAGCTCACTGTCACAATGGCATCTACTTGGAAGTAATACAGAAATCACAAATTAAACTATACAATACAAGATCTTGTGTTGTGAGCAACAGTAGTGCATACATCACATAATACAGAATTTTTAATAAAAGTTGATTCAACAAAGTTTACCAGAATATTCTTTGCTTGGAATAAACACCAATGGCTGGTGTTTCCACACCAATGGAATAAACACAATCAACAATGGCTGACAGAAGCCACAGATTCAGTTGCTTTTTTAAAAGCCAACTTTCCTACGATACGATTTTCTTCTGTTGAACTTGTCACACATTAATACAACAAGAGGAATACTTAGGATAGGTTCACTCACAAATTTAAAATGTCAATGCAAGAAAGCAAAAAGTGAGAATAAATCATCCATTTCAGACTGAAGTATTAAACAAGACCAATCTTCTGCACTAATTAATTCATACACAGTACTGAAAAGCTGAAGGGAACAGAAATCAGCGACTTGAATTTTGATTATTAAAAACAATGCATGTTTGAACACATCTCACCTGTTTGTTCCAAATGAAGCTAGTCCAGAATTAATGGGTAATTCAATTTGAAATTACTGATATAATCACTGCACAGACTATAGAGGAAAAGTATAGTGCAACCTATTGCACATTTTGGCCAAAAGCTGAAAGACCTCCAGTAATTTGAGAAAATTATATTTAAATTAATTGTAAGAAAAATACAATTTGTTTCTGCTCTGTCTTTAATGAACAGTTTATTAAGGTGCTTTAGCAAAGAGTAAGATCTAGTATCAAAAAATCAGCTGTGTGCTATGCCCAAATGCCAGCAAGTTCTCCCAGACAAGAATTTCCATCCACTTAAGCAACAGGGAGAGCTGGTCTTTGAGCCCAAAACACAATCCCTCACTCAAAAATCCCATTATCCATTTTAGAAAACTGTACTACTCAAGCCAACACGTTCCAAAAGAATGGGATTTTGAACACAGATATTTGTATGCACTGAAACTCCTGAAAAGTGAGACTTTCAAGGAGCTGACATTTCTCTACAAAGAAAATAAACACTCAGGCTGGGAGGGAACGCAATCTGTACATGTCTGGAAAACCTAACATTAAAAAAATGTTCTTAAGAAAGACAGGGAGAAACCTTTAAATGTTACATCCCAAACAAAGCACATGGAATTACTTAAAAGGGGAGAGGCCAAGCACTTCAGAAAACCTTTCCAAGAGCAAGAATAAGATGATTTTCAGAACAAAGTGATCAGCTTCCCCCAGCACACCGTGGCTGTTCCATGTACCTGGTATTCCAACAAAAGTGAAACCCACCTGGGGCACAGACAAAAACTGCAGCAGAGCTTTAACAGCACTGGCATTTGAAACAAAATACCACCAATAATTCCAGAATTCGTAGAATGCAAACAACTTCCAAGCAGAAATAGTTTTAGCAATTCACTTCGATAACTACACAGTAAAAACTGTCGTTTTTACCAGACGTGTCTCTATTTGTCAGTTTAAAAAAATCCACGGCTCCTTGCTTATTAAGCAAGAAAATGATTTTACTTTCCTTTTCAAATGTCAAAGCCAAATGTCCACTTACCTTCTGACACTTATGGAAAGTCTGATTAACGCAGATTTATCCATTTCTTCACAGAAGTTTGTTATTGAAACTGATTTTCCTTCCAAAGCAGAAACTCTGCCATGAGAACACCAGATAATAGTTTTCTCAAACCCAGGGAAAGTCACATTTTACACCAACACCACACTACTTGAATCCATTAACTCCCCGAGCTTTAAAGGTGTGTGCTACAAGTTACAGAGTAGTTTTATATTTGTTTTTGAAAACTCCATTGAAATCTCACAATTTTGAAGCTTATGAGGTTTGTTTGCTTTGTTTTATTAGAAAAAATACTCAGGCAAGGTCTACAATCATCTGTCAATTATAAATGACTTACAAGAAACTCATGAAGCAATAAAATTAAAAAAATACAAATACAAACTATATCTGAAACACTTCTATTTGGCAATTTTATAACAAATTCAAGAAAAAGAAACAAAGATTACGGATTACTTTATAGGTACAGAAAAAGCAGTAGGTGAAGTGCTCAAGCAAAAAAATAAAAAACCAAAACACTGCATTTTTTCCAAAAATAAAGTCACGTCACTACAGATTTTATGAATAATACCCTTATTAAACAACCATTCCAGAACATCTTATATTAGTGGTGCTTTTAATCTGCACTTCATATCGTTGATAAGATTATTTTTTTGTGTATATAAGTAATATTTTTAACCCACTGGAGCTAAGCAAGACTCGTGTCAGTACCAATGCAGAATGCATTTGTATCACATTAGGATATGCTCACTTCTGCAACCAAAGGGTTACTTTAAGTCTTAATCTATTTAATAAAAATTTAGTGTAAAAACTGCTGGTTATTAGTTTCATTGTAGTAAATTCCTCCCCAATAAGGAGGACTAACTCTGCAGTTTGACTGCATATATCCATACAAATTTTACCTATTAGTTCCTTCCGACAGTAAGGAAAAAACTAATTCTGTGTTCACTATTAGAAAGGAGTGCCATGAATTAATTATGGGTACTATTCATCCCTCTAAGATTTCTGGGAAGGATGTTCAACGTATTTTTGTTCTTACAACAGATACTAACAGTAGTATATAGTCCCTTAGGTATGTAAAAGAGGATTTTTTTTTACTGTTAAGGAAGGAAGGTGCTTTTTTTAAACAATTCTTCTGGCAGCACTAGTGAATTACAATATCCTTCAATATTATTTCTACCGTAATATATACATTTTAACTTTCATGCCTCTAGAAAAACATCTACAGTACATTTCATAATATAAAAATATATTACAAATCTGCTGAAATATTTACAAGCAATGTCCTATTATCTATATGCAACATTTTTGTCTCCATACAAAGACTAACAGGTTAGACATGTCTCTATTTGTCAGTTTAAAAAAATCCACGGCTCCTTGCTTATTAAGCAAGAAAATGATTTTACTTTCCTTTTCAAAGCCAACTTTGGTGCATAAAGGATTGAATTTCTAGATTAATTTTCTTTAAAAAATACCATTTTCTTTACATCTAGAAAACATTAGGCCAAATAAAGTATACTTTACAAGTGAAGGGGGATCCTAGAGGGTCAAAAAAGCAAAATAAATCACCAGTAACACTGACTGCTCACATCGAGGTTCTCCAAACCATTTCCATTCCATTGATAAGGATCACATCAAAGCAGATCTGATTCACACACTACACTACTCCTGCAAAGGGGGCAGACAGACTGCAACACTCTGAACATCTTGCTCTGTTATTCAGAGCTGACTGGAAAAGACAAGCATTCCATCAACATTTGTTTCAACATCATAATCCAACATATTTTAGGGATCTGCAAAAGGACACAAGATTACAAATGACCAATGATTACTATCCACCACACTCAAAGGGCAGCAGCATCACCCCTTGGTAGCTGTTGTGTTGTCTGGCATGTGTCAGATTTAGTTCACATTGACAGGAAGCCCAATAGCTGGTTAACAGTTCTCCTGGGAATCGGGAGGAAATGGGGATGGTTACTTTTTCTTTTCATCAAATATAGACTACTGTATCCACTAAAGAAAAAAAGCAGCTTCAAGAAGCAAGCATGCAAAGCCTTTTTAGTTGTTCCACTAAGTTGCCAGAAGAGTGTTTGCTCAGTCTCCCACTGTACCATTCCATGAAAATGTGGATATACAGTAATATATTAATATATTCCACAGAAGTATCAACTTCATTCACAGAATGTTTACACTAAGCATAAATATTTCTCTAAAAAAAAAAAAAAAAAAAAAAAGAAAAAAAAAAAAAAAAAGAAACAAAAGAAACAAAAGAAAAAAAAAAAGAAAAAAAAGAAAAAAAAAGATGGGATTTGACTAATGTGCAACTTTATTTCTAAATCCATTGTCAGTGACTAAGACTGCAGGTGTCCCCACTTGCTTGGTTTTTACCTCTTCAACCTCTTCTGGGGCATGGTTCTGTAAAAGAAGATGGTACAGCTTTTACATCAAGAGCCTGTGATGTGTACATCAGTCAGCTGAATGAAATCAAGACTATACAAAATCTACTTAAACTTGATTAAAACCAAGAGCCATTTCAGATGATCTCATAAAAGTGTACATTTCAGATAATTATTTCAAACTTTCTGTTAAAGCATGATATTTTAGCACAACATTAATAGCTGCCACTGAATGTCTTTAACTGTGTTTTCCTCTTGCAAACTTTTGGGTTTTACATTTGTATCATTAAGCTCCCTCAGCTGGTCCCAAAAACTCATTTCAATCACAGACTGATCCACACTGCTAAAAACAGAGTGCAACTTTACATGTGGGGACCTTAATTTTATTTGGGAGAGATAGAAAGGTTTGCTAATTTTTCTCCAAGGGCTGAATCCAGAGATCATTACATTTTTATTTTAATTTTTTTTTTCTTTTTAAAGCAAACTAATCTATCAAGCTCAGCAGAGGTAATCAACATAAAACTATTAACACCTCAATTAGATTATAAAAGTCACTGTGTTAAGCAGTTTCAAAACACACAATCCAATCTTGCCATAACATTTTTATGATTTTACCATTAATAGCAATGATTCATAGACTAAGGTGAGTATTTAAAACACATTTACAAAGATAGCAAATCCAGCAGGATTGGTCTCATATTGTAAAGCAAGCTTTCATTAATTTGATTAGTGAAATACTCTGGATATTAAAGGTGAACTGAAAGGCTTATTGCATTGCAAGACCTCAGGTTAGTGTTTTATTTACTCCTTGAGACTCTTGGTCACTGCATGTTAAGGAAGAAACATTGGAACACTCAACTTCTGTTATGATAAATTTTCTTTCCACAACCCATTTTCATGGGTTTTCAATTTATGGATGCTCTAAATTTCAGAATGAATTAAGCATTTCAGATTACCTTTAAAAACTGTACACACAGAACTGTGGGTACTGACAATCATGGGAGAGGAGTAATAAAGGGGTGGGGGGAGAATCAGGAAATTATTAGAAACCAGATGGATTAGAAGCCAATCTGAGGGCCTAAAACCAGAAATGTGAAAGTAGCTTAAAGACAAGTAACATGGATTGTTCCCTTTTGTCCCCCTATAAAGAATCTTGTAATAAAAAAATAACAGTACTTGAATACAAGTACAAGTTTCAAGGTAATACTGCATGTATTACAGCTGAATATAAAATGGAAAGATAAATTTGGACTTTAAAAAAATTGGTATACAAACCAGTATGTGATCTTAACAGAAGTGATCTTTCAGGATTCCACTGTATGTACCTCCTTTACTAGAATTTCTGTACACCAAGCACAAAAAAGTAAAATACACTTGGTAAATACACACATTCCCCGTTTCTCAGTCACTAGAGTTTAGTTCAAGAAGTAATTCTGAAATAACTTAAGACCTCAGAACTTAACTCCTGGACGTTTACAGTACCAAGGCTCCCTGATCTGGTGTATAAAACATCAGCAATCCTGATTTTCCAACGTCAAAAAGTTAAGTGAGGCTTAAGATTACATTCAAGTAAAGAAAGTTTCAAAATTAAGTTGTTACCTGTAAATGTTTGGGTCCAGAAGCAAGGCAGTATCTTTTGGTAGTTTTGATAAATGAACTACTTTAGTTTTTAACTGATGTCGCTCACTTTCATTTACCCACACATCAGGCAGACTATGAATAAATAAATAAAATAAAAATATTCAAAAAAGATCAACTGTTTTTCTTACCATGAAATTATGTGGTAAACTAGTACATATGAAGCAATTTTCACATTTCCCAGATTAAAAAAAGCATCTTCACCAGCGTGAGGAAAGGCAGCCAACCTTTACACATTATACTTGCAAGGTTTTCAGGTTCTCAGTTTGAAAGGACACTGAACAGAATTTAGATTATTCCAGAAGTATATTCCAAGTGTACAATGATAATGGCACTACATTCTCCACTCTAACAATTTAATGTGAAAATGGGTAACAGAAAAAACAACCAGACCTTTGAAAAGAATTTATTTTACTAGGTAGAAATTCTTTGATTCTCTTCAATTAAAGGACAGAATATACTGCAGGCACTGAGCTTTGTGTTACACTCATCTGCTTGCTCCAAGAGCATGAGTTTCAAAGACAAAATGCTCCAAGTTAACTGTTTGATTATCCTCTTCTCTGGGCTTTTGGTGGGGTTTTAAAAATTGTCTACATGTCCTAGAAGTCAAAGATTAACTTCAGGTTGGAGGAGGAGTTTGCAATTAAGGGGTCTAAGTCTTTGAAACAGGTTTCAAATTGAGAAGCCCAACACTTAAAACTAAATGTAATGGCTCTTTCTCTGCAAAGCCAAATTTCACAGACTTTTGCAAATTATTTCACTGAACCTGTATTTTGCAGATTTCACTTTGCATGAAAGTTAGCTGCAACTCAAATTCAATTTTTTGGTATCTATTCAAAACATGAAATGAAATCCAGAACCACTAACCCAGCAGGAAGAGGGATTTCTCCAATTAAACCTTTCAGATGAAGGAGGAAGAAAAAAAGAAAAAAACAGGGCAGAAGTGGAGGGAGAACAACCCAGCAGGCCATCCATTTATTCACTAAGTCTCATGGATCATGAAAGGTGGAAACACATCATAGAAGTTTTTAAAATAAAGCAAAAAAATCAGGTTTTGGATAACCAACATTGGGAAGACATTTTCAGTAGCAACTGTATGCTCAAGATACAAACAGCAAAAAAGGTAAATTTTCACATGCAGAGATTTGAAACACACAGAAAGACAACAATTCAGTAAGCTGATTTACTGGCACCAAAAATAAATTCCTGCTCTTAACAAAACCCAAAACCAACACAACAACCCTTACCCTCCCAGCCCACTAGAAGTTATTTCCCTCTGTTAGAGGAAATGATTTAAAGACTTGCATTTACTTTTCCTGACCAAACCCTTAAACATTTGGATATCCTGGAGAACTTGTCCAGTTTCTCAAGACTCTGTGTAGAAGTGAAATTGTTCCTCCCAGCTCCAGTGGGAGGCTGGTAACAGCTCAGTGAAGAGAATCACCATGAGAGCATTTCCCTTCCTGAAGGGTGAGCACCTGACAGGGCAACCCAGGCACTCCCTCTGCTCACACAGAGCAAGATGAGCCCAATACTCAGCAATTCAAAGCTACATTGTTCAGTGCCTGAAATGCACCCTCTGTAGGCACCATGCAACAAACAGCAACAGCAAACACATCACTCCTCTGACTCGACCAACCCCATCTAAATTCCATTGGGAGTGAACAACCTGTCCTCTCCAATGCAGAGATTCTAATACTGAATTCATCTGCATGAGCAAAAACCTCAGTCAGCTCTGCATTAAAAAAAAATTAAAAATGAAAATTACTCTTTTATTTCTTTTTCATACTTCTTAATGCTTATCTTAAAATTAACTGTCTTCGTCTGCAACATTCTAAAAAGAATAAATTCAGAATACTGTTAGATATAATACTACCATCTGTCCTAAAAGGAATAAAAAAATTGCCTATTTTGTAAGAATATTTTAGCTTTTGTCCCCCAAGATGAAGTGAAACTTGTGACTAAATGCATTAAAAATACAGATGCAAATTTAACTGAACTGGTATTGGAGCCCAAAGACTTGAAAATAGAAGCAAATAGAAGTAAAAATCAATAGAAGTAATATAAAATAGAAGCAAAAATCAATAACCTCATTTATTAATTTCTAAACTTCTAAATTACTTTTTGAAAAGCCTTTTTAAAATATTAACTTTAACTCAAATATTCAAAGGCACAAAATAATTTAGCAACAGTTCATTGATCCTACTGTAAACCCTTCCCCATTTTAAACATATCACTAGCAATATACTCACATGTCCTCTGGTGTCCAATGAAGCAAGAGTTTTATTTTGCCAGAATCTTCTTTTCTTTTAGCTATTACCTATAATAATTACAAAATCATAATTAAAACCAAATTACAGATTTTTTTACTCAAAAGTTGTTGTTCTTCATGTCCCACTAGACATTCATAGAAAGTAAACTGCTATACTCCTTGATAGTTGTGTGTCTGCAATAAATAAGCTCTGAAGACTTCAAATTGTTTTGCAAAGAACTTAAGTCCATTTAAGTTTCTAAGTTAAAAGCACAATTCAGCTTTATTTGCAAATATTCTTACTGCACTCTCTACATTTCCTGCACTGTCCCAGAAACAAAATGGAAATGCAAAGGAAAAATGCATCAAAGTTGTCTCGAATCACACATGGAGTTTTGCTGACCTCTTCTGGAAAAAGGAAACAATTCCACACTGTAAATTGGGAGGCATCTCAGTGTGTTCATTTACAGTCTTGCAAGGTTCACACATATTGAAACAATGTATTTAGTTAAAATACATGTGGCCACTGAATTGAAATACTGAAAAAAGCTAAAACCAGAACAGCTAAAAAAAGCTAAAACAGTTTAGTGTTCAAATGCTTTAGAGAATTAATTCAAGCCACTTCAAAGGTTGGGGGTGGCATGACAGGGTAACCTATAAATTACATTTTTTAGAACAGCTAATATCTGTTCCTTTAACTCTGTTCCTAGTTTAACTAGACATACTTGGCCTTTTCCATCTAACAATTCAGAGAACTAAAATACAAAGAATTTAACTCAATAAAAAAAAGCAAGCAGAAAAAAGATAATAATCAAGTCCAAGGTGTATTCTGGATGGCAAGCACATTTCTTCAAAAAAGTTTTATTAATGATTGCATTCCAAATCTCCCCACATCTACAAAGAAAAGGTGGTGTTAAAAAAGTATATACAATTGAAAGGATGTGCCTTTTCAGAGAACATGAAAGGTATCTACAGGGACTGCTTGGAAATTCTTGGTACCAGAATATCTGCCTTGAAACACACTGCACTGTGCTGCCATTATTCCTATGCTGAGTAAAACAGTAAAGCCACATCACTTATGTCTGTTTTCAGATACAATGGGAATTTCATTTTCCTATTTTCCACCTTTCAAATTGATGTCTCTGATAATTACACAGTTTTTTTTCATCTGAAGGTGGACCACACTAACTTATCATGCCATTTAGCCAGTCCCCATTCAAATCCCAAAGGCCTCTAAGTGATGCAAAGTGAGTGTTTGCATCTGAGCTATCAGCTCAGCATAACAGAGCACATCCCCAAAACAGCTCCTAGCCTACCTTGGCTCTTTAAAGCTGATTTCAGGCTGAGTCTCACCAACAAAGCTGATGTCCAGCACCAGTCAGAACCCCAAAACACAGCAGCCAAGTGCAGCACGGGGCTGGAATCCTAGAGCACCTCTCCCACTGGTACAACCTCTCCCACAACTGAGTTCTAAGCCATTTCAGATCTAGCCAACCTCCTACCATCTCAAGTGATGCATGCAGGCATCAGCTAAAAGGATTTTCACCACTTCCTCAAGTTAATATGAATGAACTCTAATTCCACCTCCCAATGAATTATTCCAATAGCCAGAGCTGTTCTTCCACAACTGAGCAGACTGCCTGGATAACCTTTCAGCTTAAAGCAGGCTGTGACTGGAAGAGAATCTGCTCTCCTCACAGTGTTGTAAAATCCACACAGGCCAGGGAAATCAGAATGAGATTTAAATACAGTAACAGCTAAACCACATGCAATCTCCACTTGCAGCTGGTGCTCAATGTACTCAAAGTTCAGCAGAACTAATTTGGAAAATATTTCCAATACAGCCCACAGGTACTTAGAACAATCATCAGTCTTGCAGAATGGGCTGAAATAAGCTTCATGCATACAAAATCATCTTTTCTTTACGGAAAGAGACTGGGAGTTTGAATGCCATACTGAGATTAAGCTGTAGCTGAAGACATGTCAGCCAGCATTCCTTGTTTGGACTATTTGACCAACTTAAAATCATCCCTCCCCATTTTGTCCCATCTCCTACTTCTTTTCTTCAGCCAAGTCTCCACCTTTTACATGTCCTCATCTCCCATCATGCTTAAGGAAACCTGAGGTTATTCAACTTTTTTTAACTTCTGACCCTTCCACCCCAATTCAGTACTTTATCCCTGCTTTGAACTCTTCTAAATTAATATTGATGTCTTTCCTATCCAAACACAAGTTCCCCACTTGGTTCCTGCCTCCTTCCAAGCAATTCACCATTATTTCAGTGCTAAGTTCATTAAAAGAAAAAATGGGGACAGGAATAAATTTACTCTGGATTACATCTTTTAAACTGGAGAAAAACAGGGAATAAACACATATTTCAGATCAGCACCTTTACATACTCAGTTATACACCAAAAATATTCCTTGTGATAAATTAGCACTGCCACTCGTGACCATGGAATGCCATCTGAACTGTGTTTTTATTTAGAAGATAGAACCAATTTTCTTCTGCAACACAAAGTTGCTGTTAGATATTCCCCAACTGGATCAGACAGGAAATGTGGAAATTCATTCAATCTGTGAGCTAGAACACCTGCCACCAATACTTCTGAAAAGTTCATTTACTAATAGCAGTGGACACTCAACAATCTAAAAGAGCCACTACTGCTTATTTCTGATTAAATGTCTACAGCAGTAAAACAGAAATCTTTCTGGAAGATTCAATTTTTTAGAGACACAGGTAGACAAACAAAATGCATCATATATATACTTACAGTACTGTGAAACACAACACTGTGGCCTTTTCCTAAACTTTCTATATGTGCTGAGAGGTTAAAGCAGATGGCTCGATGCCTTATAGCATCCAGTGTTTGTGCATCAAAGAAGTCATGAGGTCTTGCTGGAAAAAAAGAGATCCTTAGTGTTCAACACATTGAAAGCATTCAAACATATTCAAGCATGTAAATAGGGCTGAAGTGTCAGAGAACTGCAAACATTCATTTCACTGAGAGGGAGAAATGATTCCTATAGGAGCACAATCCAAGTTTGGTCAAAACATACTGCCTGAGGATGAAACAGCTATTTCCAAAAATGTATCCACATTCACTCATTTCAGTTTCAGTAATGCTGAACAGTCAGGTGAAAAACTCCACACTATTACACATTTCTTTCTATGTATAAGTTGTCATGCCATGTTCTAGGATTATTAATAAACATTTTTTACCCAAAAAGCACCAACTGCAAGCATCACACCAACACAAGCATCACATACCCTTCAATTTATAATGAGCAAAGAACCACTAACACCCATCTGAGATTTAACAACCAGTATAAAACCAGCAGGCATTATAAAGACCTTTTCCTTTAAGAAAAGGATTTTTATAGTTAAGTGTTTCTTGAACAGTAGAAAGAGTATTGAATTTTGATTTAGAGTGTAAAAGAAGTCCATCAATTCTACACTAGAAGTATTTAACTAAAAAATAATTGCTATTAAGAACATATTTGCATGGTATTAGAAACATTTCACAGAAAAGTTTTAAAATATACCATATAAAACTGTAATAACACTACATTAGCAAAAAAGTCTGAATGAAAATATTCACATTTTTAAGCCTTACTTGAGAGTAGCAATTTATTAAATAACACATTGAAATTAAAACTAAGAATAGGAACTGGTATTACATTATCAACGAAGCATTACCCTGAAATCAGCACAAACAGTGATTCAAACTTCTGCTGTCTTCATTTAAAACAGCTCCTACATTCCTGTATCCATTATTTCAAAATGAACTACAAGCTCCACGTGGAGCTAGCACTTGCAGCACTCCTGGCTGACTGTTTGTAGCACTCCTCTGCCATTCTGTGCTGCCCCTGCTCCAGCTCAGCTGGACACTGCCCAGCAGCAATCACCTCCCTCCAGGGCCAAGGCAGGGCCACAGCTCGTGCTGCAGCTGGTCAGTGATGCAAGCACAGCAATATTTGAGAAATAAATATCAGGGAGGAGAGGTGAAGGGTGGAAAGAAGGGGGGGGAAAACCCAAATAAATTTTTGCTTTCAGTTTCATGTAAAAAACTTCTCCAGGATTTGAAGTGGAAAACCTTCAGCAGACTGAGAAGAAAGGGTGCAATTTTTCAAAACTGTATGAATTACTGAATTTATTCTTAAATGTTAGTATTGTACTTTCTATGCATCTTTACCCTGAAAATTACTTTGAGGAAATTTCCATTAAGGAAATGGATTTAAGTATCTTCCTTCCTGCTTAATAATGTAAGTTCCAAGTACACATCAATTCCTTAAGTCAAATAATAACATCATCACATCAGTAACCAACCAAATGAGGATCCAAGCCCTACATAAGTAGCAGAGTCTTACTGTAAATGTCATGAACAGCAAGCTTCCTTATCTCTCTAATATTCCTCCTGTGAGCTCCATTACCATGCTTGTTAATAACTACAGTGGCATCTTTGCAATGAAATTCAAGTGACAATATTGTATTCAAGCCAGCTTCAGAACAGCAATGCTGTGACCTATTTTAGAGGCACACACTTTCATCATATCTGGTTCTAAATGCCACTGCATGAATGAGGGGACACGTAAAAGCCCATCCAGAAGAGAAAGCAAGCCACAGACTCTAATCCTGAATTATTCCACATCAACATTTCTAAGACAAATAAGATCCCTATAGCACCATGACTGTCATCAGCTGAAAAGGGTGCCACCAGTAAAACAAGCTTTTATGATAAAAGGCTGATTTTCAAACTTAGAAGAACATGCCTTGTTTACAGAGAGGACAAGAGAAAAGTAAGACACTTTAAAACAGCAAGATCTTAAAAAAACAATTAAATAACAGTAACAATTCTCTTTATAGTCTAAGTTAGAAGATTGTATTCTCATCACACACACCCACAGCAAAGTCTCCTTTTTCATTATACATCCTCTCACAGAAGGGTGTTCACCTTCAAATATAAAACAGAGGAAGCAAATGTACAAATTTACTGCACTTAAACTATGAAGAATTTATACATGAGGGTGCTTCAGTAACAGCACATAGTGGCTATTAATTGTCAATAAATATTCCTAATCCACTTACACCTTTAAAAAAAGCCAGGGTCTAATAAAACCATGAGGTACAAAAAACATGCTGACATTTTTTTCCAGAGACAAACTGTTTTGTGCTGAAAAACTGCCAGCTTTTGTCAAATTATTGTCTGCAAGTGATTTAAGCAGATTTTCCACTATCAAATGGCATTTTGTTTTACATCCATGTCATTAAGTCCTTGTAACCCTGCTTGCAGAGAACCTGGTACATGTGTTAAACACCTCTCCTTTTGGGCACTTAAAAATATCTAAATATAAATCCTTCTTAGGTTCTTAGCTTTATATACTCTGGTTAATGATGTTAATTGTGTTATTCTGGCTTCTAAGATAAGGGTTTTGCCTTTCCCCATTCTTCTTATAAAGACAAAACACACAGACCTGCACAGTTCATTCTTTAACTAAAACTAAGCTAAGAAACAGAAGGACAAGGAAAATTTTATCAGCCCTTTGTCACATTCACTTCATCAACAATAATCAACAATAACCCCCACAAAGTTTGAAAGGAAAGCTACCAACACCTAGCATTTTCAGAAAATGCCATCTACTTTGGATACATTTCTGGGTCACACACCCTCTGGAGAAATACATTACAGTAGTCAGTTCCCAATTCAGTTAGAGATGATTTCTGCCTTAAGGCAAAAGTCTACAGCCAGCATTGCATTTGTCTCCAGAGGCAAGAGGATAAGAAATTGCTCAAGCAGCTGTCATTGCTGTGCAACACTTGATCAAGACAGCAGACCATTCAAATACTGCAGTCTGGTCTGTAACATTTCCACAACATTTATTACTTACATTTTTTGCCATAAATTCATTCATAACTTCTGCAGCAAAGTCTTATTACAACTAGAGCATATTAACAGGTGATTTGAAATTTAATTACGAAGCTCTGATTTGAAATTTGGAAGTCAAATAATATAATATGATGTTTATCAATTACTAATAAAATGCTAACCAGAAAAACTACTTCTGCATATAGTGGAGGTGAGAATTAATTCAGATGCATTAAGTCAGCCACCTAACAAAATCAATATGGAGAAGCAAGCTACATGCAACCCAGGAACTTCTGAAAATGAGAATTTTTAAGTGACCTGTCTTAGACATTTCTGTTTTGAGTAACATGGTCAACAAGTCACGAGGATCCTTTAGGAACTTGCAATTACCTCAAGATGTCTCTCTGATTACCTCTACAATGCAAAAAGATACTGCAAAGAGGGCCCATAACCCTTCACTGATCAGCCTTCCCTTCTGCAGCCTTCTCATTTAAACAGATGTCCAGAGGGGAAGGGAAAGCTCTTTGAAAATCTAATTCTGGAAAGGACAGAAATAGTTTTCTAATTTCTTTAAATGTTGAATCCAAACTAGAGGAATTATTGAAATCTCTACTTTTAAGATGTGTTTCACAAAACAATTTGCCCATATATATTTTAAGAATACTCAGGCATACCCAGAGGCTCAGGAAACTTCTCAGAATTCCAGAGGATAATGTAACTTCCCAGGACATGCAAGGCAGACACATGACCACTGCTTCATCAATTTCCCAAAAGTTCTTTAAAACATGGGTAAGGTATTAGAAATAAATCACAATTGTGTGAGGAAGAGTAATCACCTAAGACCACTAGTATGTGAATCCACTGCTGCAGTGCCATTTGAATAACTGCTAACTGGATTTCTTCACAGGAAGAGAAAGATGGACACAGTCACATGTTATACCACATAAGAGTTTTGGAGAAATAAAACTGTGGACAGTGTGAGATTTAAAATGTCCAGTGGTTCATAAAAAAAGGTATCTTGTGCTACTTTCCAATACTGTAAGATGGATTTTGCACTACAAGTAAAAATTCATGTCATTTTTTCTTCAGCTGTTGACACACCAGCAGAAAGAAAGGCAAATGGGTTTTTTCACGTCTCCTCTAAAATGCAGGTGTCAGAGTAACACTTAAATATTAGCAAATTATCAGTTTGGCACTGGAGAGTTGCATCCAAAGCAATTATAAAACCCAAAGTGTAATATTTTAACAATTCCCTAATCTTTCCCAGCTATTCCTGTAGATTAGAATCTCTATATAAATTTGATGTTTTATTAATCTAATGCTAGGACAACTCAGGAATCAAACTACCAGGTCCAAATGGACTAGAGGAGGTACTGGGTAAGTGATTATTTCTTGCTAGAGGAAACAGTTCTCCCTTTAAATGACAAATCACATCTCTCAGCACATTGGTTCATATAAAATTAATGAACATCAACTATGTGGAGACAGATTAAAAAAACATAGCAAGTCAATTTTGCCCAAAATTAGATCTTGGTTATGCTCATAAAACTATCATTAACATAACGAAATGCTGTGCTCAAAAAAGAGCTTATGCAATGTGCATTTATCTGTAATTTATATGAGTCTGCAATCTCTGAACTTCAGACCTCATCAGCCTAAGCAGAACACTTTCCAACAGTAATACAGTCAGTAAACAAAAAGTGACTCTGAAATGAAAAGCTTCTCTCAATTGGCAACTCCAATTGTTGCTCACAGGAAACTGATCTTTTTTCCTTGACACACAGAGATTTACCCTGCAAAGGAACACAAACAGAATCTGGAATTGTTTTTTTCCCATCACAAGGAATACCAACCCTACCAGATTCAAATATGCAGAGAAACCACCAGAGTGAGGAGGCACTTTCAGTCCAAGATAAACCTTCCCAGAACTGCACAACACTTACGTAGTGATCGCCGTCTCTTGTTCTTCAATTTTCTTCTTTTGTTCATTCCAGCTTTAGATGGAGATTCCTCTTTGGCCTTTGGCTGGCTGGCAACTTTTGAAGAGTTCTGCTGGCTGAAATGTGTGGGCACATGACGGGCAAGTCCTCCCTGAGATGCAAAGCTGGCATTGCACCCACCAACTACACACTAGTGAGAAAAACAGAACAACTGGATCAGTGGATCACAGGAGCCTCAGAGACCTTGGCTTGACTCTTCTGGCTCAACTGCCAGCACACTAAAGCACAACCATGCAATTCTTACAAAGAAAACCAAAAACATATCCTGAAATACATTTGTTTGAAGTTTTTAACTCTCAATATATTATTTCATGATACGTTATTTTTTATACCATGTTATATTTTATGTTGTATAGCAGAAAATTGATCTCAAACATTGCACTGGCAAACTTTCCACAGAAAACAGGCTTCTGAAGAACTTCCCTCTTCATAGCCCAACATTCCCTTGCCTTCCAAAGTACTGCACTGTTACTGTTTCTCAGCACCTCTCCTCTGCTCTGCACGTGGTTACAGTAACACTCTCCAACATCCTCCTCTCTTGTGACAAGGCACAAGTAACAAACACATCCTTACCCACACTAAATATTAAACAGCTTAATGCCCTTTGTCAACACTATAAAAAGTCAATGAACAGCTGCCTTACAGTTCTGTCTGAAGCTAACTTCAGTAAAGTTGCAGTAACAATTATTGATACATTCATTTGGGGATGCTGCTGTTACTTCAGGAACATTTAAGGTAGTTCTCATTTAAAGGAAATATTCTCTCTCAACAGAAAAATCAGATCCAACAATAATCAAGCAGAAACACACAAACTGAATTATAGCAGCAACTAAGCTTGTACTGGCTACAGTTATTGGTATTTTTATAAGTATCTGGTTCATATTTACAATTATTTCATTTGCAAAATAAGTATTTAAATTATACCATTGGAGAGGAGGCACAAACCTTTTCTATTGTGCTCTGAGCTTCCATGGATAATAGAAAGTGATTTTAGAATATGCATTTCATCACTGGCTGCACTTGTATCCACAATGACTGATTTTTCTTTGGATCCAGACAAGAGCAGCAAAAAACCTATCACCAGTCAAAGCCACTGGAAAGTTCTCCTCTTTCCACATTTGCTTGGTTTCTTCCTTTCCTCCCCCTGTTCCTCAGCTCTTTCACCTCCTAACACTTCACAGCAAACTAATGAGGCAGCTCCAACAGGAGCTTGGGAATAAATAATGCTGCAGCCACAGCAGCCACAGTGCTACCACATTCTGAAGGCTAAGGAGGAAATTTGAAGCCCACAGTAACCTGCCACACACCTGCACATTTGATTGGAAGACAAGGAAATAGCTTTAGAACTCCACATGTCCCACTTTTTGCCACTAAATCCCAGCTGTGTTCATTTCTAACAGTGGTTGCAGAACTGAAAAGTCTATTTTGGCCTCTGGCTTAGCAAATGATTTTCCATGATCAGTAGTAAAATCAGTGTCCACAAAGAAAAAAACTGTCCCCAATAGCTTAATACTTGCTATAGGACTAAAAATGTGTACACAGGTTGCAAGACAATAAAAGGCAAAAAATGAAAGGATTTTTTTCACTTTTGTGTGTGTGTGTTTATTGTGGTTTTTTTTAAAGGGAACAATTAATAGAGAGAGTTAGAGAAAGTTCTCTAAGTACTAAACTAAATCAAATGTAAAATTCCCTGACAAAAAGCTTGAGGAACCTTCACACTGTATTTGTTCCTCCCTCTCTCCCCCACTAATAAGCATCTTAAGAATTGTGAAGATTTCTACCAAAAACTCCCCTATGCCTTTCTACCTTTTAATATTTCCCATGTTCAAACAGCAATATTGTCTGCTTAGGTTGTAGTGAAAGAAATTCCAGCACACCAGTGAATCCCAAAACACTCTGGGATGCTGATCTCATTTACACCACAGTAACTCCAGCACAATTTTTGTTACTTTAAATTCATAGTGAACATTAAAATTTACAGAATTTACAGAATCACAGGATGGTTTGGGTTAGAAGGGTCCTTTAAAAGTCATCCAGTCTCAAGCCCCCTGCTGTGGGTAAGGCCAGCATCTATTAAACTAGATTGCTAAGCCCTATCAACCTGACCTTGAACCCAAACCATTTATTTTTATGAAAGACAATTCAAGTCACAATCAACAGATACGTGTACAATGCATGTGTGCATTAATTTAAACATTTCTGCTCTCATTTTTTTTCTCCTTGAAATAGATGTCTTGCCCAAAAAAGCAGCTTCATGAAACTAAGCCACAAAACCTAAATTTAGGATTAACTTTCACTAATGTGCTTCTGACTTCAGATTCCAGCTCTTTCTAATCATACAAACACCGTCAGGGAAAAAAAATTAGATCAAAAAAGCCCATATCTTAAAATTCAGTCACACTGAGAAATTAAAATTTTAGTTTTACCAATGCCTGCTAGAGGTCAAAAATAACCCGAAGCATTGGTACAGTGCATGCATTACCATATTCCAAGTTAAATATAACACCAAAAAGGCAAAATTTTTGGGAAAAAAAGCACAAACTATGTGTCAGGCACTTCTCTAAGACTTTTCAAACCATAACTGTATTTCTTGTCAGATGGGAAACACAGTCTATGACAAACTGCAGGTTGACTCATGATGTAGTAACTATTTTCTTGTTATGTATAATGCAATCAATCACAAATATTCTATATGGATTATCTACAGAAGCTTTCATTAACTTTTCTTGCTCTACCCAAGTTTTTACATTCAAAATCCCCAAACCAACATCCTTAGATCCTCAATATCTGCAACTTGCAACTAGAAACTTGTCTTTTTCCAGAAAGCATATCAATAGTCCACAGCCACAGTACCAAGTATTTGCAGAAATTACTACATTCAGATTTTGTGTACTTTGAGACTTCAATGTCTTCAAATAATCAACAGCTGATAGATCAAAGATGACAGAGAATGCCTTTGTAGTAGACAGGAAACAGTAGAAGAGGAGAATGAAAAAAATCTTACCTGTTTTTTCTTTTTTTTCTCTAAAATAATATATCCAGCAATCCGTTACTAATGGGTAAAGTCTCTTCTCTCCAAAGATAAAGGAGCAGTTCAGGCTGTCACTTCAGGATCTCTGGACGGTAAGTCACACCAAATCAGCTTCCCACCAGATAATTATATAGCTCTAGAGGGCTTCTAATAAATCAAACTCAACTATTATGCACAACTTTAAACCCATCTTTTCATTTTCCCCCCAAAACCTACATCTCAACATTTTGCATTGAATTTGAAATCCAACAGATTGGGTCCGGATTGGTGGATATGTTACTTCAAGAGAAAGTAAGTAAACATGTAAGAGCTTTAATTTCTCCAGTGTACCCATACCCACCACTATTCATGGGCAGTAATGACCAGTGACTTTAACAAACAGGATATAAAAGTACCTAGCAATGCAGGTTTTTGTTCTAAATTCAAAATAACCAAATCTCCTCTTTGGGTTATTTAACATGTAATTTTTTCTAGTAAATCTAACAGTAATAGTTTAGACATCTGGATGAACTTTCTTTTTGTCTCAACATTTGAGTGTTTGGATAGAGCCTCTTTTTACATCTTTACATTCTATATCTGCATCTGCAATGTTCTAATGGATAGAAAATATTCTGCCAAGAGAGTAACAGACATGAATTCCCAATGAAGACTGAAGCTGCTGGCCTGTGTTTTCTACATTTCACCAAGCATTACTCTGCTGAGACTTGTATCAAATGCAGTCACCCCTTCATGAATTCTGGAAGTTACAGGGAGCACCAAACTTCCTTTTAAACACTCCTTTCTTCCCTCATTTTAAGGAGAAGCCTGCAATGAACCTGTGCACTACCATTTGCTGTCACTAATAACATTTACCCCACAGGAGCAAACCTTGCATGTCTGCTCTTGAACATGAGGAGCACGGAATCCATGGGGGAAAGCAGCTCCTAGCATTCCCACATGCATCCTTAGAGAATCATTTAGGTTGGAAGAGACCTCTGAGATCATAAACCCCAACTACTAGATGCAATGATTCTTTTATTATTTATTTTATGCAATTATTTTGGATAAAATCTCTTACTACTTTGTGCTCATCTACCATTTGTCCTTTCGTTGTGCTCAACATTTAAGAGCTCATTTGATGCATCTTCAAGTAACTTTCAGTGCCAAGTAATACTTGGTTAATTTATTTGTGCCCCTGCACACTAGAAACCATGCTGGAAAATGCAGTTTGTCACAACTCCTTGAACTATTCCAGTATGTATTACTTGTAACAGCCAAGTTTAGGACAAGGAAGATGGAATATCTTCATTCACTTCTTTCCAACTTGCCAAGGGCAGTCTGTTCAAACCAGGATGTTTTGTAGCTCAGCAGATCCTCTACATCCTGTCTATAAAGTCTGAAAGCCAAGTGGCTGAACCCTCAACAGGACCAGCCCTGCATGCTGATGATACTCCACAATATTCCTCTGGTTTCTAAGAACTGCAAAATTGTGCACTAAGAGATCTATAAAAGAATAATGTTGAGGGTTTTCTCTCTCAACTCTGTAAAATCATACACAAAGATGAACATACTAGATGTCTTTGGGGAGAATACCTATATTCAATGAATGTCTACAATGACAAAGAAAATATGAATAGGACTGGCTAAAATCAGACTGCAAAGGAAAGGACTCAGAGAGGAGCTGTATGTACACTATCAAGATATTGCCCCACAGAAAAAAAGGAGCTAGCATAACAACAGTCTCAAAAATAGGCATCCACAAGGAAATTTACCTTTTCTGTGACACAGGTACTGAATATTCATGATGAGAGGGACACACTAAGCCACACAACCAGGAAAAAACAGGATAAACTTACAAAAATATGAACCATTGTGCCTTTGCAATTTAGAAGTGGGTTCATTTCTGTGACAAATGAACTGTCACATGGTTGATAGGGATGAATGGAAAGGGCAGGTAAAACCCACAAAGACCTTCCAACAGGAAAGCAGAACAGTTCATTTTGAGCTGAATGGAGCTTTTAGTCAAAGGGTAACTCCATATGTATCACAAAAAGAGATAATTAAAGCCAAAATGTGCAACTACATAAAATGAGTCCACTTGCAAGCAAAAAGGCAACTGGACATCCTTCAATGCAAAAGAGAGTTATGTTTGAGAGAGTCCCCAATGCTTTTCAATTTAAGAAAATACATTTCTCTCTTCTTTTCACCAGAAATGTAAGAATATATCTATCTGTGACATATTTATTTTACTCTCTTCTGGTCACTGTATGATTCTACCTTTACAAAAGTAAGACTTCCATGCTTTTAGTTGTCATTTCCCTAGCTAAGATTCTGTTTTTCTTTAAAACATCCTGAATAGCAGTCCTTCAGACAACAGCACTATTTCTATTACCTCTTCCTATAGCTTTCCTCAAAAATATCAACATTGTTTTTTAGATAAAACACTGAATGACTCTTTTCTGCAAGTCTTCAAAAATGACAGATTCCTTTCTTTTACATTAGGATTCAAGGATATTATCATGAGGCAACTGAAGTTTCATTTGCAATTTAGGTTTTGGGAGATATTTTGTCTGCAGTAATTATCAAGAACAGGTCTTTAAACCAACTCTGACTTCAAAAAATCAGGCTTTCCCTGAAAGGTGAGCAATTAAGATTTATGAGAGGAGTTAAATGCATGAAATGCACACATTGGCTCCATTTTTGACTGACTGCCACAAAACAATAAAAGGCTGTTCTTGGACTGGTCAAGACTAATATCCAACACTTCAAGTGTTTTTTGTCTCAGAGAGAAGATTTCTAAAGTTAGCATTAAAAAAAAGCAGCAGCAAATGAAGGAAAGGAGCCAGTTAATTAATAGATTACCATCACAGACACTCACATACTTGGCTACCTCATGTGAGCCCTGAAGCCAATTTCAGCATAAATGACAGGGGAACAAAAGATGTTACAAAATTCTACTCAGACCACAATTATCCTCCATTCAAAGCTCCCAGGAACAGATTGAGAAACACAGGGATAAAAAACAAACAGAGGGACTCAAGACAACAGTAGGAAGAAATGCTGCAGTGACACACATTGAGGCAGGATGATTAACTACTGCAACCCTTGACTGTTCTGCTCTCTCCCTCAGTAGGACCAGAAAGTGCAGCAAATCAGCTGGTGAAACAACAGACACTGAATACAAGGTGATCATTATCAGAAACAACTGCTGACAATGGTAGGGCTCTAGCTGTAACCAAAAAAACGAGGGAACCAACTGAAACTGCCTTGGCTAGGTAAGCCTGACAGAACCCAGAGTACTCCTGGTGTTTCTGAACTATGCCCACCTCTTCAGCCCAGTGGCTCTAAAATGGAGTTTCTTTTTCTTCTAGACCAAATAAGAACACAGATTAAGCTATTCAAAGACTTTCATCCAAGAACAAAGCTTGCCATTTTACTTTGAGCTAGACAAAAAGACAACATGCAAAATAGAGAAAACCTAAGGTACAAGGTTTCCTCTGGTAATTGGTGGTTGCTTTCTTTACTACTACTACTACTATTATTAATAATCAGAGATTAGGATTTATCATTAGATCAGTTCCTGGAACAACCATATCTGCAAACTTGCAGGGTTCTAAAACCTTATGCTATCCTTCAAAGAGCATGCTAAAATTCCTTTAAACACAGGGTATGATAACCTCAAAATATTTTTCCTGTGGTTATTTTCTGAGTCAGAAACTTTCAGTCTAAACTACACAGTTCAGTATGGAAAAAAATCTGTTTATTAAAAAAAAAATCTTTTTCACATGTAATGCTCTCTTTTTACTCCCTTGAGTTTACTCTGAGTTTCATTTAGTTTTGTTTTCTGTCATAACTATTATTAATATCTATACAGAAAATGCAACTCCAGAAAGACAACACTGTAACAGAAAAGTATTTTTAGTAAAAAAAGCTGCCTTAAAATAAAATTTTTTAAAAGTGGAAGATATTACTTGAGGAGAAAGCAAAGAGAGGGAAGACAGGGACTAAAACTTGATGGGGTTGGGGGGGTGGGAGAAAAGGAGGCATAAAATGCTACCTAAACTCAAAAAAAAACCCCAAATCCTATTTCATTTTCATATCCTACATGGAAGAACTTCAGTCTGAAGTAGTGTGGGTGGGACTTACCATCAAGTGATCCAGGACTGACAGCTATGAACTGCCCCAACTGTATCCATAAGAGGATGAAGCAACTCATTAATAACGGATTGGTGGATATGGGAATGATAAACACTACTATACCTAGAATTACAGGTACAGATTAAGGGGAGAAAGAAAGAGAAAGTTAGAAAATCCTGTGCAGGAAATACAGTCAGGTCAATGGTCCTGCATTCCTAACTTCCTTATTCTTTTCAGAGAAACGAACCATAAACAGTCACTGCCAGTGCTTCTATTGAATTTAACAAAAGCAGCTCTTACTTGAGCACAGAATGTGCACCATCAGCCACGATCCAAAATTCAGTGTGGAAGTGTAAAGTATGAGAGAAAATATCTCACAGTGTAAGCAGCTCAACTGCCAAATGCACAAACCCTTGAAATTCAGCACTCCCTGCCATTTATAGATTAAAAGAAACAGGGACAGAGAAGCAATAACAGCTTCTTCACCTGCTTTTGTAAAAGAACAGGACCTCTGGGCACTATTACTGTAAAGAAGAAAGCTCAGCTCACTTTTCCAGAAATCCTCCAGTGATGGTATTTTTCAACTCATATATTGTATTAGGAAAAATAAAGAGAACTCTTCTAAAAATAAGAGATAATGTATGTTACAATGAGCCTTACCTTGAAAGGTTTGTCCCCACTGTGTGTCAGCATATGCCTCTGCAACCAACTTTGACTTGTTGAAGGTGTATTATATACTTTGCAACCTTTCCACAAGCAAACAAACACCTAATAGAGTAAAAACGTGGTAAGTTTACACAAGTCAGAGAGAACAGCAAATAAAAAAATTCCATTAGCAAGGAAAGTTGTTTTTACAACTTTTCACAACACTTCAAAGAATTCTGAACAATAATCATTTATTTTGAAACACACTTCTCATCTCACCAAGGAAAAAGTAATTATAACCCCAAGTACTCAATAAAAACAGGTCACTGCAAGAAAATATCAACAGGCAGATGCTGCTGCAGATAAACACAATCGAGAACAGGATCTGCTCATTTGTGTCTGCACTCAGTATCTGTATCCACGAGATAAGGAGACAGAACATCTCTAAATTAAAAGTTTGCATTTTCTGGTAGTAGTTAGAGAAATAAAATCATTTACTCTCATAAGCAATTTATTTTATTCCTTGAGCATAAAAAAGTAAAAACTCTTAAATGCAACACAGTTTATATACTGGAGTTTTGTATTCTGGAATACCAGATACCTCTAGTTAGGGCCTTAAATTCAATTCCTGATGAAGGAAGCTACCATTTCTCATAGGAATCAAAATCTATGGGTGTTTTGTGATTCCAGTGTACAGAACAATTACATGCACAACAGTGCATTAAGGGGAGCAGAACTTGCTCATGCTGCTTTTCTCTCTCATTGTGTTTATCTGTAACTGAGGGAATAAAAAAGCTCAATGAACTTGCCTTTCATTAGAATTTCCTCAACAGGTCTGTGGGTGAAGGGAGGTAAAGCCCTAATTTGTTGCAGCAAAAGAAAGTTCCCAGGAACAGCACTGTCCATAACACAGGTTTTCAGAAATGCAGGAAACTAATTGGATTTCAGTTTCTTGTTCTCTTTTGGAGAATAAAACCCCTCAACCTTCAAAAGATTTTATTTTCAAAATGAAAAAGCAGCCACGGGAGTTCCAGGTCCTTGCTGTACAATAGATACACAACGCAGCTTTCCTCAGACAAAGCTGGAAACCCCTCAGTGTCTGTGTGACTGACCCAGACCTACTGACACGAGGCCCCAGCTCTTAAACCTTTGGGGTCTGCCACTCCTCAGTTTTGAGATCCCCTCCAAGCCTCAGAATTGGAATTTCTGAGATTTCTGGCTCAGCAGTGGCTCTGTAAGTGTGGTGGCATTTCCATCAGCAACTGCAGACTGCAGGGCACTTGGCAAAGGTGTGTCACTGGGCAGGAACAGACAGGGGAAATACAAGCACTGGCATTTGCAAACACATGCCAGAAGTCTAGACAAGGCTTCCCTGTCAAAATGCTGAACCCAAAATATTTCTGAAACAACACGCTTCAGAAGGAAAACTCTTCTGTCAAAGTTTCCCAGGCTCTTTATGGATGTGTCTGGTTTGAATTGGAGCTGTGACCTCAGTATTAGCTGGAAAAACACACATTTTACCATGCAAAGATGTTTATCCTATTCCTTTCCATTCTCAATAAGCAGCTACTTAACCCCCACTTCTGTTCAAATTCAGAGCCATTGCAGGTAAGACTGAAAGCCCTGGAAAGCCCAAGCCCATTCCCAGCACTGCTCACCGGCAGGTGGCACACAGAGCCCTGGAACAAACCCACCAGGGCACAGCCCTCCTCCACAGCACCGCGGGAACTTCCCAAAAAACAAACCCCAGCAGGGACACTCAGCAGGTGAACTCAGTGCAACAGTTACTAGACACTTCCAACAACCTCCTCTTTCAAATATACAAACACAGTCCAACATTTTCTAAATAAAAACAGCCACAAATCGTGTCACGTGAAATGTGACAAGAAATAAAATACAGGGAAAAACCAAACAAACCAACCAAGTCTGCAAAATCTTCCATCCCCTTTTTAAGCAATGTAAAAGAGTCATGGATGGGATAACAAAGATCCAAACACACCTTATTCATTTCATTGTTTCATCCAGGTTTCATGTAACACTTTTATACACCTGTAAGTAGAACTCAGGAATCATCTCATGGGTGGCCAAAAAGCCACTACACTGGATGGATGATTCTGCTTAGATAGTGGACTGAAAAAAGTCATCAAATAAGAAGCTGAAAAGTTCAGTCATGCAAAAAAAATTAGCTAAATACAGCCAGAGTCACAGCTGTCTCAGCAATACATTTACATGATAAATTATTTAAAGTAATGCAAATTAGCATTTTATTTAAGTTTCTTATTCACTGAAGATAAAGTGCAACTGCCTAACATTTTCCCTCTGAAGAAGTGACAGGACAAAAAGTCAAAAGATAACAACTATTCTACTTCAAGAACAGATATTATCTCTCCCAGAAATTGAAGAGCTGCAACACACACAGTGCCTAAAGCAGGCAGATAGCTTGTGCTGGATGTAAAGGTAGTTTACATGATATATTCCAGACATCAGAGGTAATTTGGGTGCTTGAAGATGGGAGGTAGTTAAGTACAAAGCTGAAATTACTCTACTAGAAGATATTTTTAAACGTTAAAATTGGGACCAATTATCATTTGACCAGGGATTAGACTGGAATTTACATGCTTATATATGCAACTCAATTTTAAAAAACAAAAAGAAATTAGATGCAATTATATAGAAGGTAAACTTGTCATCAGTATTACACACAGAGCTGTTTTGTTAAGACTTTGTACTCTTGAGTCAGTCTTATATCTTCCCTATTATACATTCTGGATAGATTTTACCTCTGGTGAGACTCCCTCAGTAATTAAGATGTGACTTCACTTGAGTTCACATGCAGGAACACGTACACTAAGAGTTTTTAAAAATGAATTCCAAATGAAGGCACTTGAAGACACCAGCAGCTTCAGAATGTTGAGAAGTCAACATACAATCCAAACTGTGGTAGTCTCAAATAATTTACTGAAAAGAGCTGACTCCATTCCTAAAGTTAGGCCACTAACTTTGCTGCCACTAGTTACAAAACTGAAATTCTGAAACAGAAAATTAGCTACTGTCATTCAAGAGCAAAACATTGGCAAATAGGAAAGAAGGAAGACCCAAAAGTGACACCAACCCCTCCTCGCTGACCGTCCACGTGGATGGAGCGGATGTGATCCGCCAGGTCCGGGCTGGAGCTGAAGCAGGCGTGGCAGTGATCCCAACAACAGTTATAGGCAATGCTCTTGGCAGAGGAGGCAGCAACTCCCTGGCCATTCATCATGACCGGCGTGGAACGCCCACTGGAAATTGTGCTGTCTACGTCCATGATAGTGCTGCTTATGCTGCAAGACAAAAAAAGCCACAAAACTAAAGCAAAGCTTGCATTTGTTGCATTTTAACAGAGCAAATCAAAAGTGGAGCTCTTAGTTTCAGATATATTTAGACAGGTTGAAAGGAAAATCTTGCACAAATGTATTATTTATTGTGGTTCATCACTTTATTAATAAATGTGCAGTTAGGAAACAGCTGCTATTACTCAGCAGTGCAACAACTTCTGGACACTGGGGACACAAGGGAGGAATGGAAAATCCTCAATATATTGAACCTAGCATCCCCTGCCAACACTAGAGCCTGAAAAAGGATACAGCACTTCAGTTCTACACAAGGTTTAAGGTACTCCCACATGGCCCCAGCACAGTGTCCATCATGTGCACGGTCTAAACTAATGCTGCTTGTTTTGGTTGGGCAAAACGTTTCCAGAGAAGCCACAATCAGCAGAGGAAATCTGAGGCCAGCAGGGGTCACTTTCATCAGCCTGTCTGCTCTTGTACCTCAGCACATACAGAGACAAGCATCAAATGATCAGAAAAAACTTGCAGAGAGTATGCTCCTTCCATATATAAGCAAAAAGTTCATGGATGTTCTTCCTCATTAAATAGCTACTGATATACCTTTCCTTATCTTGTTAACCTGCTCAGTTGCCATGAGGGCCTTTAAGTTTTTCTCTTCCACAAAGCCACAGCATTACAGAACAGCTCATCTTTGACAGAACCTCAAAGACCAGGTGGTCAAATTTGCTTAAACAGGAACGAGATCAGATTGCTGTGGTCTTGTCCAGTGGAGTTGTTAAGGGTGTGTTCAAAGGCTGGGATTTCTGCTACCTTTCAGAACAATTTTCTCAATGGCTGACTAACCCTGTTGTGGGGGAGGGGGGAAGTTTCCCAACATCTCATCAGAATTTCCAGTGCTGCAACTTCTGTCTCCTGTCTCTCATCCTTGGCAGCTGCAGGGCTGAGATGACTCTGCCTCCTCCATTGTTAAAGCTCCCTATCAGATCACTGAACACATAAGAACCCTGCCCTCCTCCTCCTGAAACGGAAGGAACACACGCACTCAGCCTCCCCATGCGCTGGGTTTGTGTCAGCACCCCAACCACCCTGGAGAGCCTCCACCAGAGCTCCTGTATAACTGGGATATGTTCAACCAGTCTGCTCTTAAGATACAGGTGCTGTTCCTTGATTTTATCATCACTGTTCACAAGCCTAGTACTGTTCTATTACACACTGAGATGAATGAAAGAAAAAACACCAGAGTCAGAATCTGAAGATCCCATTAGCACGTTTGCTCTTCTGCTAGAGTCTCTACTAGTGATTTCTCACATTATCTGTGTCTTTGAGAATCATTACTATGCTAGCAGGTTTTTCCTGTGACAGATTTTTAAATAATCACAGATATTTGTTTTGTTTAGATTTCCCATTGTCACCCACCATGTAGATTCCAGTATGTTTATCCAAAAAAAGTGACTTGTCTTAGCCTAAATAACAAATTCCCTTTAGCAATGCTCCCAGTTATAAGCGTTAGTTTTAACTACCCTGAGTAATTTGGTTCATGAACAAACTCTAATCTCAAGAGATACCAGCAACATTACTTATTCCAATCACAGAAAAAAAAAATCATCTTAAAACTCATCTTCCTTAAAATAATCTTCTAACTTATTTGCCTCCATCTGTTATAAAAACTTACCAACTATTTTTAGGCCCTTGCCTTCCAAGTTAAAAAGAAAGTTTCAGAGACCTTTTCAACACCTTTTTGCTTTAATTAAGGTATATCAAATACATAACTCCTAAATGCTACACAAACACCACATGCCTTTCTTCCACCCCCTCGAAATTTCAAACAAGGTCTAACAATTTAGAAGGCATAGCTCTATGCATGGAAGTCACCTAGGCTATTTGCTGCCACATAGCAAATTCTCATGTGTCCATTATTTTTATTTTCTTCCCTTTTCTACACCCTGAATACACAGAACTTTCCATGATCCCTCCCCATGTCTCCCTTCCCTCCCCAGTAATCCTGATTCCTTTTATGACATACAACCTCCCAATTTGTCACTAGCAAGCAAAAAAGCATTCCACTGGTCCTGAGCTGAAGCTCTGAGCCTCAACATCATTAACAGCCACTAAGGACACACACTGCAACAGCATTTGAGGATCCCTGCAGGAAACTGCCAGAAGCTTTCTCTGCAAAACCTGTTGCAAGTAATCCTAATTTTTCCACTGTGCCAGGCTCACAATAGATGCAGTTATGGGACTGACATCTTCTCCTTCCTCAACTGATGCCTAGGCCAAAAACTATCTCCCAAAATAAAGTCTGTAAAACTGCACTGTAAAAGCAAAATTCATCCACGATGATAGAAAAATTGAATAATTAATTATAGTTCATTGTGCCACCACCCCACTTCCCCTTCAGTTTAAGCTACCCAAACATAGCTTTCTCAAAATCACACTTGGAAGTAGGTTTGGACACACAAAATGGCACAGAGCCCAACCACTGCTGCCACAGACAGTGCTGTTACACGGATCAGTGGGCCCGACAGGAAGCTGCTCAGCCAAGGATGGCAAAGCACTGCACACACAGCACCGAGGAACAGCTGCCTCACACCAGCTCAGGCCATAGAGAGCCCTGCCTTGCCCACAGCTGCAAGGTACCAAAGCAAACTACTTCCCAAATCCTCTCAAGGAGTTCAAGCCCCAAGGCTATTGCCCCAGCCAGCACGGGGTGCGCTCTCAGCCAGCCCACAAAAGGTCCCAGCAGATTTCTGACCCTGAGGGTGTGCGGTGCTGGTGCCCACAGGGCAGAGTGAGGGGCACTGAGCACAGCGCCCCGGGTTTGTATCTGCTCTGAAGTGGGACAGCAATGAGAAAACATGACCCTGAACAAGGTCTGTGAAAGCGTTTTGGAGCACGGGAGAAGTGCACCTTCACACAGGTGTGTGTGTGTGTGTGGTTTCTGTTCCACAGGCATGAAACCTGCTTAACTCCTAAAAGAAGAGATTTTTTTTTAAAATCCTGAAAATTATCAACCCAAAGATGAGAGTTTAGTTCACATTGCCAGTGCAGTGCAACACACGGACACAAAATCACAGGTCTCTAATTTTACAGCCTAAGGAATGCAAATGTTTGGGCTTTGTGGTTTTTTATCAGCTACCCTACCTTCTTCTGGAGAAAAATATGTAAAAGTCAACTGAGCCCAGCAAAAGCTATCGTGACAAGTAGGGTTATTAATGACATATGAAACCAGTAACAAGCTAATTTAGCTATTATTGTTTAAATGTTTGCTGGGCTCAGCTTTAATAGCCTAAGTGTTTGCTAAGGGCTAACAGATTAACACGGTATCAAAATTTTGTATCAGAGGAACTGGAATAAAAAAAGGCTGCCCATGACACTTAAACCAAGCAGCAGCATATTCAATTTGGAAATTGAGAATTAAGTGCTACATTGGACTATGATTCTAGCTATTCAGAATCCTGCCTAAAAAAGGGAAAAATATATTACTCAAATCCAGTTGAGCAATGACAGCTCAATATTTAAGACAAAATGCCCTCCTTCCTTCTAGTTTGAAGAACTTTGAGTATGACACTAAAGAACACAGACAAAAACTGCTGTAACAGAACCTACTAGAGAAAGAACACAATTGTCTATGAAATAAAAAGACCAGGAGTCACACAACAAGAGATCACTAGTTTTGGATGGACTTTCTTGACAGATTCTTGGTAGACTCAAATGAAAGAAATTCACTCCCCTGGCACATTCCTTCTGTAGTAACAATCTGTTAAATAAAAATGTAACACAGATAATTTGTTTCCTCTTCTGTGCCTCCAGAACCAGCATATTTCAGGTGTCTCCCACTACTAAGAAATCTAGGATTAGCTTCTGTCTCACTTAGCAACTTCTGTCCCTCACTAAAGAGGGTAAAGGCTGCAAAGAGAATCTGTGAAAGACCAGTGCTCAGTACAACTCAAGTGTGTGTAGTTTTCTCTTATCTTTCATACACCGAGAAAATATCAGGAAGCTTTTCAGAGAATAGCCTACAGTATCTGTAACATCAAAGACACTGACTTGGGCGGTCTCTTGACCTGCCCATTTCAAGATGAAGCAGAAAGATAAGTTTTACAGTCAGAGCTGTGGCTGCTACTAAGTCTGGGAAGATTTAACTGTAACACTGCTTCTGTTAGAGCTGCCAATTCACCCACTTTTTAGTTTGTCAGAATTTCAGAAGGAGTGTGAGGACAGGACACACAAGCAGATAAGATGTGCACACAAACACTCAGGCCAAGATGGGCTGGGCTACAGAAAAAGTGTGAGTATCTTTCAGTGTAGGAATGGGGCTTTTCAATCCAGTACGACTTTCCATCTGCCTGAGATGATCTGACAGAGGGAACGGCTCTTTAACAAAGGGAAGGTAGCGATGGAAATTCCATCCTTCTGCTTTCTCACCCCAAACCCATAAAGCCTACAAGTGGGAAAGTAATAATGTGCATACGAGGAGAAAACAAAGTAAGAAAAGCACGGACATCCCGGTAATAGAACAGAGACACTGAAACAGATTTGTAGCTAGCTAAGTTATTTTGTGCCTTTTGCTCAGTCTCTTTCTCGCAGGCAGGAGATCTGTTTAAAGCCTGCCTGCCACTATCAAAGCAGAATGACACGAGCAGAACTGAAGTGCTTGTGGCATTCCCCTCCTGCCAGTGACAGACAGGTCTGGGTTTGCTCCCAAGCTGTAGGCAGGCTCCAGCTCCATTGTAATGGATCTATAGACCATGGCCTGATGAAGAACATTAGACATTTGAGTTTCAGGGAGTTCAGCTCAGGGGTCATCCCAAACAATAGAGCATCAAAAACAGGCACTGCTGGAGAGAGCCTGCATACACAATAGCAGTTTTTAAGAAGCACCATTCAAAAGACTGACTAATTACTAAAATTTAGAACTGTTACAGCAAGCACAACATGATCTCCGAGCTTATGTTGTCCCTATTTTCAACCTAATCGAGCACCTGAATCAACTTGATGTAAAAATCACAGGTCTAGAGGCAAGAACTGAACGCCTTTCTGAAATGCCTAACTAAACCCGCACCTCATCTCACCAAGTCTGCAAACACTGACAGTGTCTGCCAAATGCAGCAAGGTAGAACTGAAAACACAGAATCTTCTCAGAGGGGTCAAACATTTTTCTCTCCTCCTACAAATTTTCCCTCTACCAAGAGATCAACAGCTTTGAAATAATACTGACATTTAAAATGCATTCATTAAGCAAAAACATGCACACTTCAATAGAGGAATCGTTATCTCAAAGGCATTGTTTCAGGTCTTATTTTTACCTGTACTTATTTTACCTGTGGCTAGAAATAGTATAATCTTCATTATCAAGAACATTAAGGTATTTTTAGCAGCACTTTCATGTTAAAAGATTAGTGCTTGCACAATCAAATGTGTCTAGCTGGTTAATTTACTTCAAACTATTTTAAAACAATCCTGAAACAAAAAAAAAAATAATACCTAGAAACTTGTAAGAAGCTGCCAGTCATTTTTACTTCATAGAAAACAAAAAGAATTTTTCAAGCACTTTAAATTCTGGATTATAGTATTCCTTTAAGGAGCTGAGCAAAATTAAGCCACTGCTGGAGTTCCATAAATATGGATATTTTCTATAAGGAAAAAAACGAAATCCAAACTATTAATGATTTTAAATGTACAAATTTTAAACTACATATTATACACTCGGGCCCTAATTTTTGTGTACATTTAAATGTGAATAAAACTGCAATGAGACTTCGATTTAATGCATTAAATAAAATGGTATACTGCACATCACTGCTGACATGCACTTGGCTCTCCAAGGAGATTGTTTTCCTCACTACTGCAAGTAACACATTCTATTGAACGTAATGAATGAAATGTCCAAAATTTATTCCCTCCCTGATTTTGTAAACCTTTCAGAACAACAGAGAGTAAGAGTGGAGAAGGAATATCACCAAAACCCTGCAAGAACAGCAAAAAAATAATTTGACTTCTAGTTTCCACCAAGTCCCATTAGCAGCCGTCCACTTGAAGCGAGAGCAGAGGCAGGCACTGAACACATGCACAAAAGCCCAATCAATTTGCTATTCTACCTTTCATGTGTGCCAAACACGGTCCCTGCAGACCTTATTGGGGTAACCTTCCCCGAGGCAAAGCCCAGCCCCAGCAGATGGCCCTGCCCCGTGCCCGGGGGTCCCAGGCAGCCCCGAGCGCCCCGCGGGGCCGGCCGGGGCTCGGGGCCCCTCACGGGAGCGCCCGCACGGTCAGGGCAGCACGAAAGGAGCCGACACCGAACCGTCCCGACACATCCCACAGCCAACAGCCGCGTCGGAGAGAGCAGCAAATCAAAAATGAACGGCAATGGCAGCGAGCACACGCTGCAGGGTCGCTGAAAGCAACTACTGAGCAGCCATCAAGCTGCACACTACACTGCTGCAAGTTTTGGGAACAGTTTCTTCTGAAATACACAGTGATAATCCAGCCATAAAGCATCAAATCTGCAGATTGCCTCCGAAAAAAAATGCTACAAATCTTAGTGGAAGTAAGTAAATAGGTTAAGGATATTAAAATAAATAAACCAAACAAAAATAAATACCCTGCTAGTTTCTTTCTCTTTTTCTAGTCCGTGAAAGACTCTGTCATTGCCCCTTACAATGCTGCAGATACATCGCTCTGATCCATGAGGGAAGCTTACGGAAGAAAACGGAACTGTTACAGTCAGATAAAACAACCTCAGAATAATGGGAACACTGTGAATGACAGTCAGCCACATCTCCCAGCAACTTCAAGGGTTAAAACCTAGAATTCAACAGCTTTTACTACCTGGAAGACTAAATCACAACTAGGTACTAATCCCCAAAGAAAACAAACAGCACCAACTGCAATCATTCAATTATAAACACCAGGCCAAAACAGAAACACCAAAAGAAAATAATAATGACATGCTTAGTGACATCCCCAGCACCTCATTATTTTCACTTCACTAAGAAAACTCAAGAGTGAAAACAAAAACGTCACAATTTTCACCACTACTCCTATTACTTTCCAAGATAAGAGGTGGAAAACTGTGGTGGTGTACAGCTCTGGCCAATGGACAGGTTCCACAAAAACAACAGCTTTTCAACAGCACCCAATTCAAAGCAATTGCACTCGCTACTTCTTAATGCAAAGATCAAGCAAAGAGAAATCCTCACAAAACTTCAAAATTATCAAATTATTAACAACCCTTAGCTGCCATCATTGAGGAGGATCTTCCAGCTGTCCTATTTTAAAATATCTCCATTAATTCCAAACAGAAACCACAGATACAATGGATTAGTAACAGAAATTGTTCTAGGGGGTCTTAAACAAAAGCAGAGGAAGAATAAATTCCTATGTTTTTGTACCAAGATTTAACTTTTGCAGACATTCAATGAGTATTAAGCAAAGTTTAAAGCCAATGTCTTTGTGAAGTTGCTATCAGAACATCTGCATGGGGATACCAGCACACAATAAAATGCTGGGCTCAAGACAACTCAACACAGGGGGCCAAGGAGATTTCAGTTCATCTTTCTGCTTTATGTTCTCCAAATGATCATGCCAATTTAAAAGTAGGATTAAAACAGTTCCTGAGAAAAACAGAGCTCCCAAAACACGAGCAGTCACCATGAGCCAGCAAAAAAGAACAGGAAAGTTTGAGATCTGCCTGATCTTTTCTTGTTCTTCTGCCCATCTTTGGTAAATTTGGTATTTTACAATGCATCTAGATTAGTAGGAGATAAACTCCTCCTATTGAATTTCAGTAATTTATCAATTTAATTCCCTAAAACAAACATTTATGTTTCACAAGCAAAACAGTTTGCCTTACTTTAACGGATGAAGTTTGATTGTGACATGAAAATACCATTATGCTTACAGAGCTCTTACAGTTCCTTTTCTTTGAACCAGCAACCAGCCCAGAGAGCATCTTCAAAGGAGACAGAAAGCAACTTCAGCTACCTGCTTATCTAAGGGGTTTTTTGGCTGATTTTGCTGACAAAACCACTTAAATTTAAACCTTAAAATAGAAAGTATCCAAAATAATTTCATGACTGATTATGATCATTTTCTGAGTTCAGAAAAACCTATCACCAGTAAGAAAAAAAACAGTGTACATGGATAAACAACCATGAAAAAAACAAAATAAAACAAAAAAAACCAACAGAGCAAAGAAAGAATGTGGAACACTAAATGCTGCCAAAGAGAAAGATTACTCAAGGGGCAGCAAGAAATCAGAATACCTGGATCAAAAACACGAGCCAGGACTACATGAAGTAAAAGTCCACCACTGTGTTCCGAAGGCAGCACCTTGTGTTCACGTCTGCTCTGGCACATCACATCCACAAAGAGCCCCAGCAGACACACACACAACTGACTCCACAGCTCTTGAGAGGCAAGGGAGGCACAGCAGGATAGGCAAAAAGAAGTAAAAGCAGTATTAAGGCAATAAAGAAAAAAAAACCCCTAATTTCCAGGACTGCATGATTGAAGAAAGCACCCACCCACTCACTTGGAAGCATTTGTGCTTCTGAATCACAGAAGCATTTTTCTGGAAAGCAAATCTATCAAATCTATGCTTTACATTGATTACGTAATTCTAACAAACACTTCTCAAAAAGAACAGAAAAAGCGTTCATAAATCAATCTGAAAACAAGACTGCAAAATTCTTTACTAAATATATGTATTGTTATATGACTACCAAGCAAGCAACACAGCAGAAAATAAAACAGCCAAGGGAGAGAACTTCATAAGGCATGGCAAGTGGAAACATTAAAAATTTGGTTTTAAATTCTTTTTGAAGCAGCAGCTTATTTTAGCTTATTATGTCTAGATATGGTATAAACACCTAGAAAAGGAAACAACACTGCAAACACTTCAGCCTGATAATATAAAACCAGGGAAGATAGGAAAACTCTGAGACAGAGAAATTGAAGGAACCTAAAATAACAAACATGCACAGGAAACAAAACAAGACTGAGAAAGTGTGTTATGATTCACCACCTCCAGAGCTGTTTCCACTATCCTGGATCACTTAATTTGATTATTTAGATTATTAACCACAGAACATTGGGGCTTATAATACTAGCATAACACAAACCCAGGGTATCACAGGATTTGTGGCATACAGAGCAACTGGAGACACAATGAGGAAATCTGGAATACCAAAACAGCCGAGGAGCAGAGCAAAAACAGAGCAGGGTAAACGTATGTGCCTTGTGATATGAGAGCACAAAGGTGACATTCTGCAAGAGGATTACACAAATCAAGAAACTGTACTCGATTCTGCCCTAAAGATACAAATAAAACTGCCTTTCATTTCTGGGAACCATGCTATCTGCACCTTGATAATCTCCCTGAAAAGTTGGAGAACAGCAACAAGTGGTTCACAATTTTCACTCTTTACTGATAAAGGCATGTGTTTACTAGCACAGCTTAGCAGATGTAGAGAAGAAAAACACTCACTGAAGAACCAGCAGAAATAATTTATTTTTTTAACAATGCTTCCCTCTTTGAGAAGCGTATTCACTATGAAGATGTTCAATCAGCAGTGTAAGGTAACAGCCCCCAGGTGTGGGGTCAGGGAATTTCATCTGCTGTTGGTATCACCCTCCCATTCTCCCAGCCTCAGGATACCTTCCCTCACCCCAGAGCACAAAACACAGGAAACAAGTGGAACATGAAATGGCCAAAGAAAGATACAAACTCACAGAGTAGACCTAAAAAGTCCTTCCAGTTTCAGTTCTATTCATGTTAAATTCAACTTAATACAGAAAAAAACTACAGGAAAAGGATAGCATTGCATAAAGTAGCAGCCTTGCCTATTTCTACCTCAGTGAATACTTGCTCCTTCAAATATTAACCAGGCATCAAAAGCAAAGAAACCAGAACAGTACAACTCCCCTAACTGGCTTAATTTATAATAAAAAGACCATAAATAAGGTCTGACTCCTGTTCTGTGGGACACTGAATTAACTTCTCCTTGTACCAATTGTCTAAGCTGTAACTGAGCATTCAAGTCAACCTAAGGAAGTCTACTTAAAGACATGCCAAAAGGAGTTTTATTTTAAAGGAAAAAGAAATATTTACATTTCTCTGTTTGCATATATTGAAAATATTTTCTTTGCGCTTTTAAGATCTTTTTTTCATTTGGAATCTAAGTCATTACTACGGCACAGCAAACGAAAATGATCAAAATAAGAACTTTACTGCAATTTTACAGGGAAGCTAGTAATTTATACAAAAGGCTACACTGAATGACATTAATAATAAGTGGAAATTCTTTATGCTAGGTTCTCATTTAGGCATATTTAATAAATTATAATACCACTGCATGAGCCAACAGTACGTTTTTTACAAGTCTCCACTCAAACCACCAAGGTGCAGTTTTCTCCCTGTGACATTACACAAGCTGTTTGAATTGCAGCACTCCTCTATGGTGCACCAGGGTGACAACAGGACTTACAAAATCATAACTAATCTTTTGCTATTCCCTATCAAATATCTTGGCATATACCTTAAGTAACCTTCATCAAAGAAAGAAAGTAACCATTAAACATTAGCAACAGAAGTTCAGCAAGATTTATTTAAGAATGTAAATTCTAGTATAGAGAAGAAAATTAGATATGGGAAAAGAAATCCCACGTCTTTTTTGCTTTGCATTTTGCTATTGTTAAGGGGAAAAAAAAGTACTTCAGCATCTCAAAAGGCTTCAAAATTTTTTCCAGTTCTTTGTTGGTTTTGAATGCTGCAAAACCACAATTGGAATCACTATCTTTGTGAATCATAAAACCAATGATAAACAGCAAGCACAGCATGGAATATTTACGTTTCATTTTCTAAAACAAGTACTTTTGAACATGTTCATGTTTAAATGAACAACCACAGACAGAAAGCATATAAAGTTATAAAAAAGAATCAGTTACATGGATAGATAACCAAAGAAATCTCTACCTCAGGGAATCTTACAAAAGTGCCACTTTGTATTTTTGCAAGTCATGCCATGGTAATTTTTTAACAGCAACTGGGAGAGTGGATAAAAACTCACTGTTCGTACAAAGAAGTTCCTTTCCTTCTTCTGTTCCTGCCTCCTGCACAGCCTAACTGGAGATTACATTCCCACCTGTTTCAAGGACTCCCTGCAATTACTGCGCTCCTTTACAGCAGAGACCAACTTTTCACTTTCTTTGGGTTAGGTTCTCTTTTTTCCCCTCGGGCTATTAGACACATCTCACTGCCTATCGTCCAGAAGTTTTCTGTGTGAATCCCACATCATCCCCTTGACAGAAGCCTCTATTCCTGTCTCAAAAGCTCCATCTCTGTCCATCTCCCTTCTGTGCCGTGCACCCTTTGCCCAGCCAACAACAGACTGCTCTACAACTATCCCAAGGCAATGGGTTCCAGGTTTATTTCCACACTGCTGACTTCATGCCAGCTCTCCGTGCTGCTCATTCCCCCACTGTTCTTCTCCAGCAGGGCACGGCATTTAAAAAAAATATGCACATGTATGAAAGGTACTAGAAAGCTGTGGAAAGATCTGAGCAAGAGTGGTACGGCAGAACACTTCCAGTGCATCCAAGAGAGTTGGTTTTATCCGTGACCAGCTCCAGAAATGTGATGTCACATCTCTGCCAAAGGGCTGCTCAGGCTGCACGTAACAACCAACCTGTTTAACTTCACTGGAATGTGAAACAGGGAAAGGGGGGGGAAAAGGGGGGGAAGGTGGGGGGGGAAGGAAAAGAAAAAACCCCAAGACACTTTTTTCCATTACTGCTTAGGAAACTCCCTGCAAAAACCCACCTATGAAACCTTGTATTTAGAAGTTACCAGACTTGATGATCTCACAAGCTTAACATAAAAAAAATGCACACAGACCGGTGTGGATGTTCAAATCCTACATAAAAACAAAACTATTTCTCCCTTACACTGAATAGGAAAATGTTTTTCTCAAATTCTATGAAGTATATTTACATCTCCCTACAATAACTATAACAGCTCATTATACCAAGCTCTTTCATCTAGTTCACAAAAAGACCTCATGTTAACCACTCAATTATACCAACCAACAGCTTCAGTAATAAAGATACTCACCATACAAAATATCTGGGCTGTTTTGTCTTCCCATCAAAAGCTATTTTCTCCCGTGCCAGAAAGGCCTGAACATAACCATTACAGAAACAAGGGGTTTATTTTGCAATTTGAAAGCAAATAACTACAGCAACAATAAATGCAGTTAGAAATACTGCAAATACAATTTTCAGCAGAATTCCTGAAACTCGGGTAAACTTCTGCACGGCTCACTGTGACATGGCAATACTACACACACTTGAAAAAAACCATTTAATGACCTAACCACCTTGCCATAAGAGCTAATGAATGATTCTTCACTTCCTGCACAGGAGCAAGTGACACCTCGCAGCAAAGAGAGGCCTGAAGCACTTTTTAATCTGGTCACATGGATCCAGGAAACACACCTATTAGTACCACATGTCCTCCAGATTATATTTCAAATTTACTGTTCTGCCTTCAGAAATGTCACTCATACAACTTATGTGCCACTGCCAAGTCAATCTTGAAAGTTCTTCACTTTTAAGATTTTAAAAGATAGACTATTTAAAATAAAGGCTATAATTAAAACTAATATTTTTAAATCAGTGTATAACTTCATTTTACATGAGATTTTAAAAAACTAGAGCCTGGAATTTTCATGCCTAAACCTCTTATCTTTCAACCCATTAGTTCCACACTGTCATTTCACTCAGTAAAATGAAAAAAACTTCACAATCTGAAGCACAAAAAAGTTTACTACTGAAAAGCTTATCTGAAATGTGTTTCCAAAACTGCTCATCCATTAAATGGTAACAGAATAATAACATTTCTAGAAGTATTTTGCAAGTCTTATGTGGTTAAGAACAAATTGTAATTGGGTATTATTGAGTATTCCTTGAGTCAGAGCCTCTCAATAACTGACTTGTTGGTGAATAACAAAACACATGAAAAGGTTATGCCCCTTCCAAAAAAAAACCCAAATGAAAAAAAAAGAAAATAAAGCCTTACAAGTTCCATGAAAATTGCCTGTGAGTCAGAGGGACATTATTTAGTGCTGTGCCTAAGGGAAAGATTACTGCATAGGTCTGAAGACAACCTGTTACACTTGGCCTCCCAGCACATCAATCAGCACTCAACAGATCCCTCAGCAGGACAGCTGATCCTGCAGCTCCAAGGCACCTCTGCCAGGTCCTTGCCCAGCCAGGAGGAGGAGGGGACAAAGGATAAACTGCTAAGAGGGGTAAAGAGAATATAAGAATGCTAAACCAGGGGTAACTCCTAGGTGACAGTATGAAGACACAAGACAAATTCACAAGAGTGAACTAAAAAGCTCTTCATACAGAATTACTACTGGAAATTCTGCTCAACAACTTCTTAAAACTGCAAGACCTATCACTGCTTTCTAAATCAAACAAAATCTGATGATGAAACTATTTCTGATATAAATATATTTCCATAATAACTGTTCCAGTAAACAATATTTAAATTATTTCAGTAAATTAAGTGTTTGTAAGAAAATATCATAATTCAGCAATAGCAACACCAGGGAGCTGCAGATGCATCTCCACTGCACTCAGCTCAGCTGAGTTTTTGGTTTAGACCCAAATCCATGCGTTTGCTTAGGTCCTACTCCAGTGTTTATGGTAAACTGAACCATTATTTTTTCTTTTCAAGTCCTGTCAAATGTTTCTCAGCATTGCAGCAAGACTAGCAGCTCCAGAGGACTCTGGAGGAACACATCTATCCTTTCAGCACAGGTCTCAAGCTAGGGAAAGCCACAAGAAAATGAGCAGCATTCACGTGCTAATAATAGTCTTTGTTCCAACTGTAAATCCAGAGGATCACTAGGTTTGAATGCAGACTGTCATTACTCAGCTGATCTGAGCTTGCTCACAAAGTCCCAGACAAACTCCTGCACAGCAGTGGGAACTTAGCACAATTCCCAGGGAAAAAATGGAACTGCTACAGATTGACAAGAGAGCTGTCAGTCCTAGAGTTGCTGCACTGAGCTCTCCTGCTGAGCTGAAAATGTCACCTTGGTTATTTAACCTAGGTATCAGCCTGGGGTTTGCTTTTCTCTTTCTGGGTTTTCTGGGAGGGAAGACAAACATGCTGTAACAAAGTATAAAATCTATCTGCGCACATGGAAATGGAGGGTTAAAATTCATCCTAAATTTCAGGGTATTGATAGTCACCTCTACATTTATTTCTCATGTTATTATAAATACTGACAAATTTCCTACAAATTATTTTTTCTGTTAGTGAATACTCTCAAAATACAATAAAATGTTAAAAATAGAAGCTGCTGAACAGTAGCTCTATTTTGACCATTTTGCAAGATTTTCCTCTTCATCTGCTTCATTTGTATTTGATCACTAAAGGAAAAAATCAGAGATAACACAATGTGAAGAGTGATAAAGAACATGCACACGGAAATGGGAATTTGATCACTCATGGAACTCAGGCCCTCTTACCACACCCTTTTATTCATTCAAATTTTCTAAAGAGGAAGCAAGAAAAAAAAATCCCAAGCCCAGGGGCATGATCTGAATGCTACCAAACCTGCTGACAGCAGAAGAGTCTTTACCAAGTGTGCTCTCCTACCAGCTTCCTCTGGCTAAACCCAGGGTTTGTAAAGTCAAGCCTGTTAGTTCCATCTCTTCCCTTTTCTCTCTATTCCCTCCCCAGGGAATCTTACTTTACAACACACAGTCAGACACCACGTTCCTCAGGACTTTGGAGAAACAGGGAGTCAGCAAAGGTCATGAAGCATTGTACAATAAACTATCCCATATAAAACAACACTTAACAGACAAAATATTGTTCTCTAGCAGTCACAGAACTTACATTTGAGTTCACAGGTGACAAAATCAATGAATGATTTATTCTTTCAGGATTTCAATAAATTATTATATACCTGTACCGCCACCCTCAAGTCTAAACTGTTTCCAGCTCTTCTTTGGTGTGTCTACAATTTTATTATTCCAGTTTACACACTCTAACTCCTCAGCACATCCCCTACCTTTTGCAACACTGCTCGTCTGTGTGATCATCTGAAAGGCACAGGATTATGCTGGGGCTGCCTCCCAAGCAGCAGCAATCATTTGGATCACAGTGTCAAGCAAGCAACTTGCTGGACTACGTGTGACAAAAATAATAAAGCATTCTGACACGCTGCAGCAGAGAGTGCACACCAAACGAAATTTTCCAACAGCAGGAATAACAAATGGCACTCTTGGTAGCACTGCTCTTCTCCCACCAAGTCAACAAGCAGGCCTTGGCATTACAGCACAAAATGCACTCTCAACACCCCAAGTTTTCATTACAGCACAAAATGCACTCTCAACACCCCAAGTTTTCATTACAGCACAAAATGCACTCTCAACACCCCAAGTTTTCATCCTGGTAGGTCAAGATAAAACTTTGCAAAGATTAGAAACAAGGCACAGTCCTTATTTAAACACAAAGAGTTCCACTCCTGCAAGAGAGCCTGTACTGGTGGCAGAGGAAGGAGCAAGGACCCACACACGTGGATTTAACCACGCACAGCAAGAGGACCACGAGAACAATGACAGAGAAAGAAAGTAGCAACCAGCTCTGGAGCGCACAGGGCATGGCATAATGACGCTACTTCCAGAAAACCCCTGCCAGTCATTTTTGTTATTTCCTCAGCCCAGACATGCATTTGGATAAGATCAGGATTAGATCTAGACTTTCATTCTATGAAAAACAAGAAACTGTTATTTTAAAGCTCTTTTATGTACCTGGTGTTTTTCCAGAAGTCTACTCCCATACCTACTCAATTGCACATAAAATCTCAGCTTTTGAAAAAAACAAAAGCCAAACAAAACCTACAAACAACCCCCAACATCCACACCCCCTTTCCACTTGCACAAGTTTAGAAGAAAGAAAATGTGACTTCTATGAGTCTCAAAAGTCTGATGGAAACCAAAGGCCTGATTTTTTTTCTGTCTTTTAAGACTTTTAGGCCAATTACATGGTTTTGGGGGACTGACTCTGGAGGGGTTTGCTGCGCTGGTTTTAATCTTCGAGGTTAGGTCTAGTCACGCCCCATATTCATTCTGAAATATGGGTATTTGTACAGTTACAAAGATTTTGATCTAATATATATTCACAGTACATTTCTGGACCAAACCACGTAATTCTCCACACTTAACAGTGAAACTATCTTAAGAAAATACAAATAAAATTTAATTGTTGCTTAATTGTAACTCTAGCAGGGAAGCCTGATACTTTTTCTGCTAAACATATAGAAAGATCGTACAAGTTTCTTAAATTATTCAAAAGGATTAATATGTAAGGGGCACACAGCACTTCCACACTATTTTTACATCCTTTTTGCATCCTAATTTCAGTTTTTCAAGTAAACTGTCACAGACAACATCCAAGAGAGCTACTACATAAGCCATGTTTTTTGCAACGCTTGACTCAATAGGCTGAAATAGGCATGAATGGTAGAATTCAACCATGTGTGAGAACTCGGTTGTGCCTTTTCACTAGAATCGAGCTAGAATCTTGGTAAAATGAAATGTGTAGCTTTAACGCACAAAACCTCAAGAACTCATCTTTACAGATTCTGTAATTCACAATTACAGAACTCATTCAAAGGTGACTCTGAGCCTCACTTCACACTGTGCATGATTATCACTTGTGCACACGTAATGCAGGAAAGGCTGGTCTCCCTTTTATTACAGCAAACTCGATTTTTCCCCCCCATGTTTTAAGAGGTTTTCACTCGGTTTCCTCCCTCTAGAGCGGAGACCCTGTTGCGGGCACAGGTAAATCCGCATCCAGAGACGCATTTCCCATCCCGAAGCTTCAGTACACCCCACCTGCGCGATGGCGCAAGACACAGCCCTGAAGAACCCCGAAAGCACCATCTGAGAAAAATCCGCAGCTTCCGAGGAAAGAGGCCCCGGAGGAGGCGGCAGCGCCCGGCGGGCCCGCTCGGGGCTGGGCGGCGATGGCCGGGAGGCGCCCCCTCCGCCGCAGCCGGGGGCCCGAGGAGCCGCGGCGGGGGCCTGGCACAAGTTGGCCGGAGAAACCTGTGGCTGCCGTGACACCCCCGCGGCCGGGAGCGGGGCGGCGCCCGGGCAGCGGGGACCGCCGAGGCGGGGACGCGGCCGGGCAGGGCCCGCCGGACGAGACGCTGTGCCCGGGAAAGGGCGCCGGACACTGACCTGTCCTCCGAGTCCATGCGGCTGAGGGGCTCCCCGTCCGAGGACATCTCCAGGCTGCCCCGCCGGCCCCCCGACGTGGCGCTGCCGCAGCTGCTGCCGCCACCCGTGCCGGGGCCGGTGCCGTATCCCTCGTCGCCGCCGCTGGACACGCTGCTGGAGCTGCTGCCGCCCCCGCCGCGGCCCGGCCCGTCCTCCTGGCTGCCCCGGGGGCCCTTGGGCTCCTCCTTGGCGTCGGCCTCGCTGCCGCCGCCGGGGCTCGGCGAGCGGGTCTCGTCGCTGCAGCAGCCGCTGCTCGTGCTGCTGCTGCTGCTGCCCACCAGGCTGCTCTCCTCCTCCTCGCCGCCCTCCTCCTCCTCCTCCTCCTCCTCTTCCTCCTCCTCGTCCTCGTCCTCCCCGTCCCCGGCCTGGCTGGCGCTCTCCGGGCTCGGCTCCGACATGCTCTCCGCCTCGCCGTTCAGCAGCAGCAGCGGCGGCTCTGGCTCCGCCGCGGCCGA
>VYXF01006511.1:70570-84521 GCA_013397295.1 Polioptila caerulea | reverse complement strand
GCGCGAAGGGGCGGTGGCGGGAGGGCGAGCGAGCGACGGCACCTCGGCTTGAGTCTGCCGGGGATCCCAGCGTGAATCCCCCAGGGATCCCGGCTGGACTTTCCAGGAATCCCGGTTTGAACTCTCCAAGGATCTCGCCTTGAATCCCCCGGGGATCCCGTTCGAGTCCCCGGGGGATCCCGACGCCCCGCTGGAATGGCGTGATCCCAGCCCGCGGCTCCATGGATAGCGGGGAGTGCCGCGGGCTCCCGGGAGCTCCCGGGAGCGCTCCCGGTTCCCCCGCCTCGCTCCAGGACAAATCCCGGCGGCAGCGGTGTCCCGGAGCGAGGCAGGGCCATTCCCGGCTGGCGCTGGCGGCTCAGGGCGGGCCCGGAGCGCTGCGGTGGCGCCAGGTGCGGCGCGGCCCCTCACGGCGCTGAGGGCAGAGCCGAGGCTCCTCGGGGGGCACGGCTCGGTCGGGGCAGAAGGGAGACGGGGAAAGGCTTCCAGCGCCGCTGACGAAAAGGAGTGAAAAAAGCGGCCGCGCTGTGCGGTGAGGAGAGAGAATAAACCAGAACAAGCTGGCCTTAAACCTCCATTGGCAGGCAAGAGGGTTCCTGGCTCCCGGGGAAAACCTGTGTGACCAACAGGGACTGTGAAATATCGCAGAATGGTTTGGATTGGAAGGTACCTTAAAGATCATCTCATTCCAAACTCCTGCCCGGGGCAGGGACAGCTCCCACTATCCCAGGTTGCTCATCCCATCCAACCTGGCCTTGGGCACAGCCACGGCTTCTATGGGCACCCTGTGCCAGGGCCTCCCCACCCTCACAGCGAAGAATTTCTTCCTAATACCCAGTCTAAACCTGTGGATGTGTAGAAGGGGAAAGGTGAAATCTCAACAGGATGACTGTCAATCACATAGAAGCCTTCAGAACAGAGTTTGAAAATTAAGGTCATTTAATGATGATGTAAGATGGGATAAAGTTTAATATGAAGTATATAGGATGGGGATTTGCAGTAGAATAGAAAGGTAGAATCTGAACACGGGAATAAAATGAGGTAGTCTGACAAATTACTGGAGAGATGAGAAGGGTAATTGAAAGCTATTCAATCAAAGGTAAATAAATCAAAGGTAAGAAAATGCTATTCCATGGTAGTTTAAAATATCTTACCTCTGTCAGTCTTTAGCCAACGCTTATAGAGCTTCCCACATTTAAAACAAAAATCATGAAGCTGTGGTAGTTAAGTTTAAAAACAAACTGCAAAACACAGAATCACAACTCAGTCCAGAAAAGCATTGTGCCTTCTGCACATGAGGAAGAACGTCACCAACTCGAGTTACACCAGGTATATCTGGCATGTCCACAGAGATCCTGGATTCCAGGAGAAGTTAACTGTGTAAGATTAAAATCTGGAGAAGGTGCTCCAAAGACCTGCCTTTGCATTGCTGGAGACGATTCCCAGCCCATCAACAGATGTAGCTGTGGGCAGCATCAAGAACAAGCTGTGGTGTAGCAGTATCAAAATAGAGCCACAGCACTGAAATAACAACAAGGGGTTGAGGACCCACTCAGCATTGGATTAATCATTAAAAACAAACCAATAACATATTTAGCCTGCAGAGGAGCATGAGCAGATTTTGGAAACCAACAATGAAAAACTGATGATAGTTCCTCAGATTTCTAGAAGCCAGCCTCAACTAGAAAGTGGAAATGCTAAGAATGCTTTAAAAAAAAATCCAGAGGGGAAGAAAAGGCAAGAACAGCTGCAATGCTGTTTCTCATCTGTGCAAGATGTGCATTGCAGGTCTCCTAACTCCAAACCCTGAGTCACCAAACCCTGAGTTTCTGTACTCTGCTCTGCCTTTCCCCCGGGTAACTGTGTGTGTGTGCTGTGCTTTGCTCCCCGCTGAGGCAGGCATGGGGCTCCCAGGTGGATGTTGCAGTCGCTGGTCTAATCAAACACGAAGGGTGACCTTTCAAAAACAACCCACCCTTTGATTCAGTCCAGAAACGGCAGTAGCTGAAATAATTCCTATGTCTCTATTATCCACTGATGCCCTTCTGCAGTTCTATGCTGCAGCAAGGGACAGAATCAAGAGAGGTATCGAGTCATGGGAAACCGCAAATACGTGAAGGACTTGGGTAAAAGACGCCTTTCACAAAGGATGGCTATGAGACAAAGGGGAGGAAAGTTATCACCGAGAACTCTACACACCCTGATGTAAATTGTCCCGATGGGCTCCGCTGTGTGCTCAAGGCAGCGCAATTGTCAATGTCTTTTTTTCCCCTCGGTCTCTCTCGGTTTCTTGTGGTGTGTGCACGAAAAGGCTCCTTGTGTTTGGCACTGACAGCGAGCAGGGTGATTCCACCTCCCACTTTCCACTCTCCTAAGCAGGGCGGTAGAGACGCCAGCTCATCAGGTAATTTGGGTATTCAAAGAGGGTCAGGGAAGGAAACCTCGGGACGTTTCTGTTGCCTAATGGAAATCACTTGGTATTTAAGCCAGCGCTCAGTACCAACGGGGTCCCTACTGCAGCGAGCAGTCATCAAAGAACAACTCTGTGATAATTTCTTGGTGTCCTGCTCTCGGGTTTTCAAACGCTCAAAGTTCTGTGTCCAGGCTCGGCCCTTGAGTGCTGTAACAAAGTCCTAATCAAGTGCAAGCAGCAATGATTATTGCTCACTGAGCTTTCTCTGTACAAACCCACACAGCTTACCGAAGCTAGATTTCCTTTTTCTCCAAGCTTTTTTGACTTTTCAAAACTCTTCAAAGAGATCTGTCAGAGAACAGGTGATTGTACAACTTGCAAAAGCATCTAATTCATTTACATTTGAATGCTGTGATAAAAGCTCAGAGGAGGAGACTCCTACTAGGAAATGCTTTGGAGAAAAAGCACTTCATTCACTTGGGCTTTGCGGGTGGATGTTACTCTGTCCTTCACACAAACGGTTTCTGGTATGCTCAGTCTAGGCTGGTATAACTACCTTACAACGATGCTTTAAAACTCAGACATTTGTGTTAAGGAATCAACAAAGTACAAAATAATAAAATGAATTTTAAAAAGCCGGTAGATAAACCAGGAGAAGCCTGTTCACAGGAAAAGATTCCAAGCAGGACCATTAGTTCAGGAACAAGCAACTTGTAGACACAGCAGAGCAGGGAGAATAGATTAGGATTTTATCCTCTTACCTCAGGAACACCAGGGTGCAGGGCATTCACACTGACAGCAGGATCAGTAACAAGCACACTCCAGAGAAGTAGTTTCTTCTTTTCTTGATTCACAGCAATTTTGCTGTTTTGTGGGGTTTTCTTGAAGGACACTTAGGTGAGATCACCAGAAGATACGTGCAAGGCAGGTTTCTTGAGGTTTTTCCCTAACTTTAATCAGCATTACAGTACTATGATATACAGTATATAAGCAAAACACTTCAAAACAGCAAGAAAGGCCTATGAAGAGAGGAGGAAAATTAAATAGGTCTCAGGTCCAGGAAAGGTGACATCCAGTCTTCCACTTGTGAGGATACCAGGAGAGATTCTGTAAAGTCAAGAGTGTGATCCCTGAGCTCCTTTCTTTCCAACCTCTGCCTCCCCATGCATGTCTTCAGCAGTGCAGGAAATTCCTGCTGCCTGCGCCTCATGACTCACCTTGCTCAGTATTCTGCCTACTCAGCAGCCTCTGGAAACTGCACCCTTCCCTTCTTTCTGCCCCACCCTTCCCCAGCCAAATTCAAGGTCTGGAGGAAGAGGCTGCCCTCTCTCATTGCTTCAAGTGAGCAGCCGGCGCTGGGTTCTCACCCTTCCCTTCAGACTGGGCTGAAATTACCTCATGATGCAATTCTGACCCCACCCTCTCCTGCAGCGCCCGCTTAATTCTCCCTTTAAACTCAGCCTCCATGCTCTTTTCTTTTTAAAGCTGCCTTTAATCTTTGTCTGTACTGTCTGCATGGAAACCGTGACTGTAAGAAAGTACAAGCCATGCTTAGGTTGGGCCAACCAGAAGAAGGCTGCAGGGAACGCGTGTTGGGAAAGGATCCATCTTCTCTCCCCTGGAGTGTTGAGCCCTCTCTGGGATTGTAACTGCCTTTGAAAAACACTTTGCAGCAAAATGAATTCTCAGTACTGCTTGGGACCTTCTTCCCCCTCTGCCCTGCCCCTGCTTTGTGTCACGCTGCCTCTTCTCTGGTGCCAGCACAGCTGTCCCTGAAATTCCTGCCGTGATCTAGACCAGGGAACTGCTTTTAGTAGTAACTAGGAGGGAAAAAAAAAAAAAAAATGGCATTCTGTTCCTGTTAGGTCATGAAGCTTCAGAAAGCTCCAGACAGCTCAGTCAAATGTAACACTCTGGGGATGGGGAAAAGAGGAACAAAAAAAGTTAAACCCTTGGTAAGGTGAGACAAAGGACCAGGTGTTACTTCAGGAATGGAAAACCACATTCTGTCATTCTGGAGCTCATCCAAAAGCACATCCTAACATTCATACTATTTGCATTTGTGATAAACTCGTGCCTGCTGAGTGGAGATGAGGGCATCTCTGCTTTAAACCGTCTATAAACACCAGCAGTGAGAGGAAGGCCATGTTTTACAGATATTCTGATGTAATTGAAAGGAATCAGACACCTTACAAGTAGATGAAACCTCTAAAATGCACACTAATTGATGCTCAATTTTTTGTCAAATTATATTGAAGAAAAACAGGAAATGCAAAATAATAAAGCCTGAAAATGTCTTGTAAGTGAAAGATGAAAAGCTGTGAGTTCAAGGCATTAGGAGGCCTTGTAATACAGTTCATTGATGTGCTCTACAGGTTGCTACAGAACCTGAAACATTAGCACAGAATTTCGAGTAGGTACTATTCAGCTGTGCTATCCTGTCAGTTATTATAGATACCACAGAGAATGAGCACAGAATTTGCTTCAGAAACAAAAGCTACTCACAGAACATTTGCACTGGGATAGCTGAATATGAATCCTGTCACCCCCCTATCTCAATTTTTGTGACTTCCAGGGACTTGCTTAAGTATATGCTAAAAATACATTGTGCTTTTCTTTGAAACTATTGGGAATTCTTTTCAAATTCCATATTGGAAACTTTAAATAACTGATACACTATATCATATGAACAGATAAAACAGTAATATTGTCAATATTTTTGTTTATGACTAAAAAACCGACATAAATTATCATAAATACTTTCTTTTCCTCCCAAAGTATCCTAAAAACCTCCTTGTGTACATTTTCTTTTTGGCACAGTTTGCTCTTTTTCAGTAAAGGCAGCCAAAATTCTTAAGTCTTGGAAGAATCAACATCCTTAAATGCTGTAATTTAGATTAATTTTAGCCAGAGATAATTAAAATATTTGCTTCCAGATTATAAAGTCTTTACATGCTGCTAATTTGGGGAATTGGTTTTCTCAACATTCTTATGCAAAACAGAGCTGGATTCCAGCTTTAAATGAAGGTGTGTGCCTGAGCACATGTGGAGGGTTGTCCCCAGTATGTCCATTTATTTTCTGCAGGTCACTTGCTGCAGAACCTCATAATAAAACCAGGGGAGCTCATCCCAGCTGAGGGGGCAATTCTGCACACTGGGCAGTAAATCCTGTTTGTTTCCCTAAAAATAGAGATGTGAAGTCAGGAGCAGAGGCTTTTTTGCACACATGGAAATTCTTTTCAAAAACCATAAAAGAAATCAAGATCTTTCAAAACTGGTGTGTAACCATTACAACCAAGCAGAAACACATAATTAATTGAATGCTAATCAAATACAAATCACAGCTTGGAAAGAGTACAACAGCTTTTCTGTGTTCTAGGATTACTTTAAAACTCCTTCAGTTTGTGGTGGTGAGTAGAATATGGGCTTTAGAGAAAGGTTTTAGATTTCTTTTAATATTGCATAAAATTTAAATGAAAATCCCCTGGCANACAACTCCTCTTCTTCAGTTTGTGGTGGTGAGTAGAATATGGGCTTTCCAGAGAAAGGTTTTAGATTTCTTTAAATATTTCATAAAATTTAAATGAAAATCCCCTGGCAGAAATCTAGGTACAAAGATTGTGTGCTTTTTTTTTTTTTATCTTTTCTTGAAAGTATCTCCTGTCCTTTCAAGGCCAAGCTCTTGTGAACACCTGTCCTTCCAAAGTTCTCAGCCTCCCAGAACATGCTGTGGTGGGCTCAGTGAGGGGCCCTGATGATAATGAAGGGAGTGGAGCCTGTCAGATGAGGAGAGCCTGAGGGAGCTGGGACTGTTCAGCTCCAAAAAGTGAAGGCTCAGGGGGAACTTATCAAGGTATAAATATCTGAGAGGGGAAGTAAAGAAGATGGAGCCAGGCTTAGTGGTGTCTGGGAAGGGCAAGAGTCAATGGTCACAAACTGAAATGCAGAAAATGAATCCTATTTAAACATAAGAAGAAACTATTTTGCTTTCAAGCAGTGGAAAAGATTGCCCAGAGAGGTTGTGGCATCGCTGTTTGTGAAGTTATTCAACCCACATGTGGATATGGTCCTGAGCAGCCTGCTCCAGCTGTTGCTGCTTGGACTCTGTGATCTCCTGAGGTGCCTTCCAACCTTAACTTTTCTGTGATTCTGTAAAATTGAGATATCATTCCCATGTTACACAGAGATACAGGCTTTGCTAAATCTGCAAAGTCAGTAAGTATTTTACTGTGTTCCCAAATATCACCACATACCCTGGCTTTGCCTCAGCCTGATGTGGGGGTGAAAATCATATTTATACCTCTCCTGCCCTGCAGCATGCTTTGTAAAGATAGGAAGGGGGTCCTGGTTGGGAGCCACAACACCTGAGTTGAGCTGCATGGCAGGGACCAAGCCCTGAGTCCCTGCAGGCAGCTTTGGATGCAGCCTGAAAGACTGATGGCTCCATTCAGAATTCCCCCAATAGCATGGATGACAAATTTAGGGTCCTGCTACATCCCATGAGGTTAGAAATGACAAGCAAGTGAGATTACATGTTTTCCATGATTTCCAGATCTTGGCAGGCTTGAGACTTCAGGGAGAGAGGTTATCCTTAAGAGAGACATTTATCACACAGTCTGGCCAGCCTTGGGCAAGATACTGTCTTGGAGAAGGTGTCAAAGTCCAGATTTCCCAAAACCTTAACAGCTGGACAATTCATCTTCTCTCCCCACTGCTTTGCTTATGTTACAAGAAAAATTCAGGTCATGGGAAGTTTATCAAGCAGCTAGAGATATACAGAATTAGTTTATTTAAATAGAATTTATTATTTGGTAGGCTTGAGCACAAGCAAACACATGAATTTCAGAGATGTTCAGAATTGCATCCAAAGACGTGAATTGCCATTATTAGGGCATTCACTGAACAGAGAAGACATACCCAAATTAATCAAAACTAATTTAACAATTACAAAACCAGCAGGATGACTTCATTGTTGTTTGCCACTAATGACAAATGTTTATTACAGATAGTGTATTTGTCTTCTGAGCTATTAAAATACTGTTTGCTATTCATAACTCCTCAAACCTTTCCTGTAAGATGAAGGATCCATCATGTTCATGGAAAATAAGCCAAGCTTGTAGAAGTACAGCACCCCTCCCTATTCTCAATCAATCAAATCTGAGAGAGAGAGAGGGAGACTGATGAGAACAGCCTACTTTTCTGTGCGTGGCATTCACTGAATGTGAAAAGGGGTTTCAGCAGGACCGAGAAAGTAGCTGTTGTCATGACAGCACTGGGAAGCCCAGGGACTGAAAAGATCTTCATCAGCTCACTGCAGCAATTCTGTGCCAAAGGAACTGTGCTGCCTGTCTGCATGCTGACAACAGAGCCAGGGGAATGCCTGCCTGTCAAACCTCCCTGGTTTTACTCTGCAAACTTCCCCACTCCTGGCCTCTGAAGCTGGAATATAGTTACAATCTGGCAAAAATGGGTCTCTCTGCCTCCCCCCTTCCTCTTCAATACTCCCAACACTTTCTGTTTCTCTCTGGTTTAGCGAGGGCAGCACCCAGCCTCCTTGCACTCCCTTTTGCCACAAAAATGCCGTGCTGAGGGCAGCAGTAGCCTGTAAAAAACCAGCACGTTCTGCAGTGCAGCTCCGTCGATGTAATGACTGCCACTCCTGCATCCTTAGTGGGGCACCAGCGTGTCTGCACGCTCTGGTGTTTGCCTGGCAGCTCTGGGACAGGAGGATTTCTGTGGCAGGGTCTGCTCCTTGGGGTCATGCCCGTGACAAGGGTGGAATGTCAGCTGGTCAGCTCTGGCCACTCCAGCCCAAGGGAGAGCATTGTCTCTGCTGTCTGTGCTCACTGTCATCAGCACGAGCATCAGTTCTGGGGGCACCGTGAGACTGCTCCGTTCCCAGTGAAGCTTTATTTTACAGAAATGGCTAAAAATGATTGCTGCATATGGATGGATGCTGGATCCTCATAATTTAGACAGGGAAAGAGAAAGAAATGGGCACATATTGATCGAGTTCTGGTGCTGTTTATTTGAAGCAGTGGGAAATGAGAACGTTTGGAAACTTGCATTATGCTGCCACTGGTTATCACTGATGGAATGAAAACTGAGAGTGCTTTACACCCAATCTTGCAACAGCCACCTTTATTGCAAACTAAGTGATCAGAGATGTGTGGTCTCAGAGGAATTTTACAGGCTTTGTCTGAAACTTTGGCGTCTCTGGTATTGATTGCAAAATTCACATTGATCTCAGTGGGGCCAGACTATCAAACTCAGCCTGAGAGCTGGGGAACTAAGGAGTTTTGAGGAACTCATAGCAAATCCTGATACCCTGATATTATTGATGGCTGTTAGGAGGTGGGGACTTGGCCCCTACTGCACAGGAGAGCTTAAGTTGTACTATATTCAGAATTTCACCCTCCATCAGCCAGAATTTCAACAGTTCAGAGGTCTGGTCTCTCAGGAAGCCTGGAATATGTGGCAGCACTGGGAGCTGAAGACCCTAAATTAGTTCAATGCCCCGATGATGTGCCCTAGGACACTGTGTGTCCTCTAATAGGCAAAGCAGCAATTCCCCTCTCCCAAATTCTATTCCTAGCTCTGTTGCTCCCAGATTCTCCAAACAGCTGACTGCATGGGGGTGGGCAAAGCATTTGAGCATGTTATACAGAAATTTATGCATGGTCAGGGTATGCTGAAGAGAGTCTCTTTCCCAGGACTGCTCTGAGGTGTAGTTGTTTGCCTTTGAAGCCTTCCAGTGGAAGCTGCTGTTAAACCCACACATGGAGTGTTCTCAACAGGGATGGGCCTGACTTTTAATGACATAATGCTTTTGAGTCTAGTCAGTCTTTCAAAATTGGGGGTTTTTTTTCAGTCAAGGTAAACAACATGTGCTTGATATTTTTTGCCTAGAGACACATGCAAACTGTATTCAAGAAACAAACACTATCCAGGACTTTTTCTAGGCAGATCAGTGCCCCAAAACAACCTCATATAATACTGCAGTTATAGGAGGAAAAGGAGCACTATATATTCTTGGCAAGCTGTTGCTATAGAGGCATACTGTCAGCAGCAGTTTGGCTTTATATTGCATTTAACTGGATAATGATTCTGCATTTGTCAGAACCATCATCTTTGCAGTTGAATTTCTGTCTGGGTTTGGCAATTCTAAGCATTTGTTTCATCTGGGTGAAAAGTGGATTTGGCTATTTAAAGCCTAGAAAATATGGGAAACTTTTTAGGGCAAGGTGAAAAAGAGCTGATTTTAAATGTGATGAATCTTACAAGCCATGCCTACATGTCTTCACATAAAACTGGGGGCTCTTAAATTGGGGAAGCTATTTGATTTAGGTTGTGCTAGTGCCTAAGAGGTACAACAAAGAGGGATGTGTTATAGAAGTCTAACTCAGGCACTGAAAGCATTAAGGTATCAGCTCTGTAGAGAGCAATGACCTACTTCTGCCTTGTTTCTTCCAAGGAAAATCCTTTGGCACCACTTCAGGCCGTGGTTTCTGTTCTCCCTGCTATCTTGAGGACCTGATCTTACACAAAAATGCCTCAGACACGTTGACATCACAGTTTCTCAAGCCTGAGTTTCATGTAGAGAGGAAGCAAAGCAGCCAATTTAAAATGGGACTTTACAGAAAAAACCCAAACATTCTCTTCACCATTCTCAATAAAACATTCATTAAGTGCTGGACCAATGTCCGTGAACCACTTGTGTTTCAGATTTTTTTATAACAGTACATATTTTGGAGGTCTTTTTTGTATTAATACAGGCAGATTTTGGGACTTTCTTATATTGCAGTAAGTGAGCTCAGTCCAGCACTGGCACTGCACTATGGTACCTCCTTTTGGCAAGTTGCTTGCATATTCATTTCCATTACATATTCTCATCAGCTGATGTTCTACAGTGCAACCTCAACAACTCAGTTTATATCATGCTTAACAGAGTATGACAAAATAAATGCTGGTTTAAAAGCCATATAAATATTGAAACACAAAGCATTTGAATGTAACTCCCCTCCTCCCTTATCTAATTATACTATTAATAAGCAACATGCAGAATTTTGTCTGAGATGTAGGAACCACAAGAGATCAGATTCTCACACAAATTCTCTCCTGTATCATAATGTTTGCAGTGTGAGCGTGTTTAGCTTTAAATCATGCAGTCTGTGCACCTGAAACCAAAGGGGCTGTTCCCATCTGGGCTCAGATCTGCTGCATCAACACCAGTTCTGTTGCCCTGGTTATGTGCAGCTGCAGGTTAGGCCAAGAACACATCTTCTCTGTTTTGCAGTCATTTGTCTTGCAGTTCCAGTGTCATATGATTGTCTCCTTTTTATCTTCAATTGTTGCTGTGCACCATTAAGCAGCAATATCATGATACTTAAAAGTCACTTTGTCTTTCCATTTGGTGAAGCAACCCCATTTTATGGGCAAAGGAAAGCTCCGAGATGCGGCTGCAACCTTGCAAAGAAACCTGTTTATGCAAAGTCCTATCAAGAACTTCTTTCATTTAGGTTAAAGGATCAAGTCCTTAACATTTGAAAATACACAATAAACACACAACACTGCGTCATTGAGTAGGAAGGTTAATAAAAATACAGCCTGGCATTAACATTAAAAAGGCTCTAAATTTCTTCTTCACAGGTAATTAGTTCACACAATGAAATAATCTCCTTTCTTATCCTGGAAACACATGCATAAAACAGCTCAGATAACATCATTTACATACAGGCTGCTGCACCCGCATGTTAATGTCTGGCAGTGAAAAGTTCAGAGAAGTTTGTAATCCCCGATTTCCTGCGCGTGCTCAGCACCCAGATTCCCAGGAGGAAGGGCAAGGGATGCTAAACATCACTGACAGGCCAGCTGCAGCCCGCCACATCTGGACAGCTTGCACAGTTACAGAGTTTCTCCGACCACGGGGCCTTTGACAGTCCGGGATATATTTTTTTAAAACTCATCTTGGTATTTGTTCCTTTTGTCAGTCACTTCTGGCCATGGCCATCATCCTAAGCCTATTGTGCTGCCGCCGCTTGCTTTGTCCGCCGTGCTCCATCGCGTGGTTTGGGGAGCAATCTGCATTCCCATTTAAAGCACTATCATGTCACCCATCAGCGATCGCTCGCTTTCATCCCCTAAAACTCCCAGACAATGGCAACCACGCCGTGAGGACAAAGGGCCGGGCACACAGGGGAAGGAGGGAAGCTGCAGTGGGAAAGCAGCAGCAGCAGCTGCAGCCTGGCTAACTTTGTTCTCCCGGGTCCTTCTGGGTGAGCACTTGAACTTGGACTGATCACACCCGTGCCCTTCATCTCCTGCCTCCCCTCCTAACACAGCCTGTGTGCCCGGGCGGGCACCGGGAGGGAGCTCGGCTGTTCCTGCAAGGCCCGCAGGTGACAGCAGCGCTTCCCGGCCCGAGCCCGGCGAGCCCGGCGAGCCCAACGAGCCCAGCGAGCCCGGCGAGCCCAGCGAGCCCAGCGCCGGCTGCCGGAGCACGGCAGGGCTGCGGGGCTGGGCGGGGAGAGCCTCCCCTTGCACGGACACTGACCGCCAGCAGCACTTCCCAAAACACGAATCCAGCTGGCTGGGCATCCTAAAATCTACAGCTCCTCTCCTCCAGCAGTTGTTGGAGGAGGCCATCCATTCGAGCGAACAGAAATCCGGTTTGCTGCATCCAAAGATGCAGGTGCAGCACCCAAGGGTTTGGGAGTTGCCTGGAGAGTGAGCAGTGCTAAAGCTTTAACCAGGATTCACTCCCGTACGCTGTCATCCCGCTAACAGTTGGGAGCCATCAGCTGCAGATCTCACACTTCGCATCCCGCCCATGGTTAATGGCCTGAAAATGTTGCAGAAGTTAGGGATTCTGTTCGCAGGGGAAACAGCGGCCGTGCTCCAGCCTGCAAACAGCCAGCCAGGGGAGGATGGATGGGAATCCGTGGTGAACATTCTGTGAAATAGGCATGGCTCAAAGCAAGGCTTTAGAGCCCCGCCTTTTACAAGCCTGACCCAGCTGCGCTCCTTGGGGTCCACGAGATCTGAATGAGGCAAAAATGATGAAAATGTCATGACCTCTGTTCTCCCTTGCCCTAAAATCTGGATGATGGAAATGAAGTGGAGCTTATCTAGGTTATATTTAGCTGATCACACAGAATGGAATAGCGTTAAGATCATGAAACAGAAGTTCTAAAATACAAACCTGTGAGGTCAGAGTAGTTATCCCCCAATCAGCTTATTTAAGCAACTGTGGTTTTCCCAGTGTTGCAGTCCACGAGTATTAACCACCTTCTCCACCAAGGCAATCCCCTAAATGGCTGAGGCTCGTTGGTTAATTTGTAGCTGCTACCTTGGAAATAGTGGTCAGGATTTCACACATTATCCAGGCACTTTGTCTTTATTAAAAATATTTTTTATTTGTAGGCACAATATACTAGAAGCAGTAGTTACAAAATATTATGGGTCTGTTGGCACGGGCTAAGAAAACAGCCAGGAATGTTATTCAAAGGTGATTTTGGTTTCCAGGCAATTTCCCTGCTCACAAAATGACACCTTCAGCTAGACCTGACTCCTACAAGCTGCCTTCCTTGCAGTACCAGCCCTTGCATGTGCAAACTCCCAGAGACATTCTCCAGGGAGCCAAAAACCAAACATCAAATAGCATCAGGAAATGTTCATCAGAAAGTTCAGCTGTCTTTTTCCCCCTCTGTCTAGATATTACCATTTCAGTGTATAAAAAGAGTAAACCCAACAGCCATTAACAGCTGTTCCCTAGACTGGTGGCTGAGCATACTTTAAAAAAATAATAAAAGAAAATATAATTAATCTTTATAACATCTGAAACAGCCTCCAAGTTCTTGCTGACTTGGGAATTTACCAAGAAGAAAGTTGCACAGTATGAAGCACTCAACTACATGTGTAATCAGTGTCAAGACTCACCAGAAATTCATATTGTAAAGAGGTGATTTATGAGTTGAGTTGCTGAATTTTGCAGTCTTTTATCCCCCTCAATTGCTTTGAAATGTACTTTCAATTAATGACAATTTCCTCAAATAAATTATTATGTATTTGTTTGTACCTACCAATTATTTTATTTCTAGTAAGGTGACTATTACTTAGAAAAAAAAAATTCTAACTAGAATCCATTGCTGAAAATAAGGGAGATCCACATGCAAGTGACTTGGAAGTGTTAGGTGTCTCTCATGATATGCTTTGACTCCATCCTTCAGGCTGATAAGCACCTGCAGATAAGAAACTGATTGCCTGGATTCATCTGCTCATGTAGGGACAGACAGCTGGGGTGTGGATAAGGCAGTTTTCCTCCACCTAAGGAATGCAGAATATTTTACAATTGGGCTGTAATGGATTTAAAGATACAGAAGAGATTACAGTACCAGTCACTTCACTGTGACACAGGCCAGACAGCAACAGATGAGGATGAGATATTTTCTTGGGAGTTTTCATTGACCAAGCCTCGAGGCTGTAAGGAAATCTTCCTTGTTCTACATATAAAGTTAAACATGCAGAGTCTGGTTTGTT
>VYXF01006511.1:36244-70545 GCA_013397295.1 Polioptila caerulea | reverse complement strand
AAAATTAAAAATGCAGAGGTTGTTTTTTTTTTTTTTTTTTTTTTTTTAACTGTACTCATTTCAGCTTCAAAAGAGCAAGAGGGTGTTTCCATTTTTAGTTGAAATACTTTGAAGTATTCCTGCTCCATAGAACAGGGATCTGGATAGAATTTGACAAAAAGAAAAAATTAATTCCTTATTTTCATTTTGGTTTCAGTAATAAAGAAGTTAATGATCCCACATCTGTTTCTGTCCAGATCTACTCTACAGCAGCCCACTGAAAACAGCACCATTTGCTTATAGTTTTACTTTTATCCCAAACAGAGCCTAATCCAGGCTAAATCAGTGTTCTGGAACAATCCCTAGCCAGAGTGCCACATGAGGCAATTAGCAACCTCTGTGCTGATGCCACTTACCCAGAGCTGCAATTAAGAGTTGCCTGCAGTTTCACCACAGCAGCTAAATAGTATTTAGACAGACCTTAAAAACATTTTCTTTGGCATACCACAGAATGAAGAAACACCACGAAAACCTCCCCCCCGAATTGTCATTCCACAAGTAACATTTGAATGCTGCCACATCTGGAACAGCTGGGTAACAAGTTGTGCGTGTCAAGTTCAGAGAGCAGCTGCTTTCAGCCTTCATTTTGGGTCAGGCATTTGTTTGCAGCCACCAGTATATTCCACTTTATTTTGGAGCATTTTCTCAGTGTTCCCATATGGACAAGCCAAACAGCTCCTAGGATATACCAGCAAGCATACAAAGTGTTCTTGAGGAGAAATGAAGGCCAGATGTTGCTTTGTTATCTCCACGTGCATCCTCAGAAAAGTCAGATTAAGTTGTTTCAGATATATTATTAATGCCAGGTACAGGCAATTTGTTTATCAGCCATTTAAATGTCAACTTTCTAAAGGACAGAAAACAACATTTTAACTTAGCATTCAAACTGAAATAAGATTAAACTACCCTAGAATAACTTCAGAAAATAATTATAGTACAATCCAGGATCACAGGGACAAAATAGTATTGTGTAGAAAAGATAAGACAAGCCATTCCTGAGATCTGAATGAGTACTACTTATGATTTATTAGAAAAGGAAAAATAAACCCCCTCCACCTTATCTTTAAAATATAATGAAAAGTTTGAGGTAAGATTTATCCAACAGCACCACTGATTAAAGGTTTTCTATTCTGCTGCTTTGCTCACCCAGGGTATAACTTAAGCCACTAGTCTTAGTCCTAGAGAATTTAATAAATCTGTTAGTGGCAGTGTAATTCATTAATGTTGTTCATGTAAGCACTCCTGATACATCTAGTGGATCCAATAGGGTGGGTACAAATTCTGTCACAGACTGTCCAATTAAAGTGATTTAGATTGAAATGTGCAAATTTTTTTTTTCTGATTTCCTGAAAATAGAACCTTATTGGATTCATTTTATGACACATATTTCTGAGGAAATATGAACTTATGACCACTTTTTCCACCTCAGTGATAACATAAACAAGGCTTGGGTTTCAGCTGCCTGGTGAGGCCTTTCCCTTTGAGCCAGTCCACAACACACAAAAACTGCCAAGACACCAACTATAACTTTTTGAGTAGTGTCACTTTATTAAGGGACTTAAAAGAATCACATTCTCTAGTAGGCTTGGAACAATGCAAATGGTGAACAAAAGACAAAAATAGATGTAATTGGTTCTGAAAAGCATGAACATCTGTAGAGAATGTGTTGCATTATTCCTAAGGACTCCTGCTTTTGAAAAAAAAGCATGTTCCATATATACAAGTGTCAGTGCAATAGCCAATAAAGCAATCAGTCAGAAATACAAAAATATCCTAGATACAAACTTAAAATAGATGTCTGAAGGCTGACCATATCAGTATTCTGATATTTCTATATCTCAGGAGTATGACCACTGGGATGAGTTATTCTGACGAGGTAAGAAGCAGTAGATGCTCTGTGATAACACAAAGCCATATATTTATTATTTCTTTTTCCATAAGACAAAAAAATAGAGCACCCAATGAAACTCCAAGTCTTTGCAGCAAGTGCCCACAGGAAGTGAAGTCAGAGTCTGTGATCATTCCTACATTCCTGCATCATTCACCTTCGCTGTCTGAGCCAAGTTCTACCAGCAAAACTCGCTCCTTCTCCTCCCCTTGCCCAGCTCCATCATAAACTGCACACTCTTCACAGATAGACCAAACCAACAGCTGCTTTAGACACAGACAACATCTGTAAATGTCCAAAAATCACTTAGTCATCCTTTCCTTTATTGGGTGCCATTCTTTTCTTGGCAGCAAGGGCAGAAAGAGACTGCAAGGCTTGACAGCAAACAGCTCTCTCTGAAGGGTTAGGGAGAGAACAGGGTGTGTCCTGTTTGCTTTGCCTCAGGTGTTGCAGTGATGCCATGGAACTTAAGCCTTGGCTGGTTGAGCAATAAAATCACATTCCTCTTCTTTGCTCTGTCTTTGGGATGGAAGGATGCACTAATTTGGGGCTGCTGTTCCAAGAAAAGAGGGCGATGCGATAACTTTTCTGCTCAATGCCTGCATCATCATTCATCTTTTCTTCAGCCACCTCTTTCACTGTGACCCCTCCAGGCTCTGCTGCTGAATTCTGATCCCTATTTTTTCACTTTTCAGAGAAAATGGCAGAACAACAGGTAGCCAGAAAACATACTCTGGATCTTTGTGGCAAAGAGCACCAGGAAGAACTGGCGGCAGAGCTGGGAGTGCCAGAAGAATCCAACAAACACAAACTTCTACTGGGGGAGAAGGACAATGGTAAAGTCATTTCAAACTGTGTGACATTATCAGGCACTCCTCCATGGAAAAGCATAAAGAATTACAGAGTTTCTAGAACAGCAATATTGACTTGATCAGGATTTGATTTGTATGATAAAAAAAGCACAACAGGAGCTGGCATCTGCCTTCCTGTGAAACTTGCCTTACCACTTATGGCACACACATGCACCAAAGCACACAGCAGTTGCCTGAACCTGCAAAAGATTCCTTAGCTTTACATCCAAGATTCAAAAGCTTTCCCTGAAATATTCTTGTTTCTCTTAATTCTGTTCTAACCCTCCTTCGTCTCAGGCAAATTCAGGCAGCTGTGTGAGACAGAACAGCAAAGCTGGTAACAGCTGTAGTGTGACAACGCTTGACAGATTATCTCAGGTTTTCCTTCAGTTTCTGGAAGATGCTATGCAGATGCCAAAGCCTCCAGGAATCATCACACTTCTCTCCTTAACCCCACTGAACTTGGCAATCAGCATCTGCCAATATTGAACTGCAGCTCAGCACACCCCACGAAGCCAGGCTATTACCTCCGGTGTAAACAGGGAACGGAGGTGCAGAATGACTCAGTGATTCCTCCAGTACCACAACACAAGGCTGGGAGAGCCAGCAGCTGAACCTGTATTTCTTGCACCTCAGTCTCAGTTTGTCTGTTTTGTTCTGTGTTGCAGCCTTAATTCTTTCCTGAAGAGGAAGACTGGGATCTCTTAAGAGTCTGTCACTGCTACTCTGGTTGACAGGTGATGTTGCCAATGGGACAGGAATTGTTGCATTGCCCACATCAAAAGGTGGAACACAGTGTGACATCTGTTTGCTGGAAGAAATACTAACCATACAGGTCCTTAAGAACATCAACATTTATTTAATATGATATAAAAGAAATGGGATATGAACATTGGTATTTGAACAATAATAAGTGGCTTCTTCTACTTACATCGTGTGTGCTCATTGTATAATATATACACAATGAACATAATTACATTTGTACACAAACTAAGTACTGGATTGAAAACTTGCTTATTGCTGTACACACCCTAATGCCATGAAGGAAAAGCCCAGTACCTCAAAATACCTACACTCCATTTTAGTCAAGAAAAAGTAACCACTAACATTAATGTCTATGTTGACAGAAGTGTGGCAGTAACTGCTGACATTGCAACCTGACCAAGAAATCATTACAGCAGAAACAGGACATCTTTTACTAAGCAATAATAAAAATGGCACATTTTAAATATATCTATATGTATATATATATAAAAATTTTACAAATAAATTGTTAAAACAATAAATTGTAATGTTTAAAAAGTGTAAAACAAGGTTTATTGGTGATATGTAAAATTAACCGAGTTATGCATCTAAAAGAAGCAAAAAAAGTAAATTTATATGATCCATCATTAAAAGAACATTAAATTCTGAAGAATAGCAAATGAAGTTCTGACTGTAGGCTGCACATTAAAAAGAGCCTTTGTTTTATGTGCACAGGAACCGTAGCAGCAAGCTGGTACCAGGAGAACAATCTGAAGGTTGTTGAGTGTACACGTGGGCCATTTAAAGCTGTCTTGGAATAAACATTTTCCAGGAAGTGATAAAACGATGCTCTGTGGCCAAAAGCATCAGAACTATGAATTTCATAGATTTAAAATAGACTGTACAATATCTTCTCATATTTTCATAGGTCAGGTCCATACACCTCCGGCACGAATTGTTTCAACAGGAGCCGTCAGTGCTGAAAGACAGACACAGATCAAGTTACTCCACTTTAGCAACAGAATATTGTCCAAAGAACTCAGAGGATTAAGCAAAGAATTCCTCATCCCAGCAGTGCAGGTGTAGAACATAATAAAGTATCTTAGAAATCAGTTGTTTCCAAAATCTGTTTTCCTGATGAATAATACTGCTGTTAAGGTATTTTGATAGAAGGAAGCAAAACCAAGACTTTTTTTCAAATTTACACCACTTTGAATGAAAGTCTGTTTACTCTGAGAGCTTTATCCTGTTACACATGGTCACCTCCAAATGCTGTTCACCTAAAACCAGTAATAATAGCAAAGATCCTAACTAGTTTTAGAAATGCCAAGCACATTTTGAAGAGGGATGCAGAATTATTGAGTACTGTACTGGCAGGGTAGTCCAAATGCTCACCCAGAGCTTGCTGTATTTTGGTAATTGCTGCAAGGACTTCTATAAATAGCTTTTAACAGTTCATTGGCAAAAATGTTCCCGAGCTTTGAATCCAGGTGCTGTATAAAATTTCATTATCCCCCCATTACTCAGTGCAAATGCAATGCTTGAAGTCTAACAGGGTTAGTGGTACACACAGAGATTTGTGTCTGCAAAATAAGGGCTGTGACAAAGAAGGAGCCTTGTGTTAAGGGGCTTCTCCTTAGTCCTACAATATCCTGTGCCACCAATTTCCTGTGGCAAATTGCCCCGGCATTGTGCCAAGAGTATCATTTTTCTAATTGACTGTAAAAGCCAAATACAGGTATCACCTCTTCACTCCCTCAAATCTACTACACGTTTTCCAGATGCTGCCTGAAAAATTTGGTTGCAAATGACCAGGGCTGATCCTACAGCTTGGAAGTTCCCTTTGCCACATAAGACTTGTTGAAAATGGGGGATGCTGAATTCCTGTATGTCAGAAGGAGTGCCAGAATCCCTCAGCAAAGCACTGCAATGCTGGGCCCACAGCCCCAGAAGGCAGAGGCCAGTGAATACTGCAGGCAAGCACTTGCCCCATCCACCTCCCCTGTATGCTGAGCCCAGCCCATGGCACAGATTTGTTTGGGAACTCCAAGGGAACAACAACAGAGGCATCAAGTGCAGCCATGTGGAATGTATCTGCACACAGGAACAGCTTTCCCTGACCCAGCCCCAGTGGCTGTGTCCGAAGTTCTGGAACCCTCCCTGCACCACGGTGAGCCCTGTGCAGGCTGACAGGTGCCATTGCACATGGACCATCCTGCCAGGAGCAATTCAAGCCCCTTTAGAGGGTAGAATTGTCCTGAACACAGAAAGGCTTCACCTGCAGAACTGGCTGTGGGGATACATCTCACAACGGGGGCCAAGCCTTTTCCTAGTCATTCCTATTTTATTTAGCATAAATCCTAAGGAAAATGACTTGGTTGATCTGATCATGTGAGCTGAAAGCAGCTTGATGCAGTTGGTGATGGATTTCTGGGTGCTCCCCCTTCCTGACAGGTGCCCTGTGCCTACAGACAGAATCCAGCAGGGCTGTTTCACTTTCATTACTGACCCAAAACTCAGCTGCTGGGGGAATGTTTGTCCTATTTAGAAAGGAGATGCATGATAAATGTGTGCATATTTATACAGTGAACCTGAAAAGCACAAACACAGATCAGTATTTCCAGAAGGAAAGTCCCACTCATTATTTTTTAAATAGTTCTGTAATAAAGATTTTGAATAAAAGTACAAGAATTCAAGCTAAATCTAATCAGGGTAGACCACACCCATCAGGAAGGCAGGAGCAGTGTCAGGACTGAATGTGAAGATGGTATTTTCCACTTTCTCAAAAGGAGAAAAATATTTTAATTAATTTCCTTTTTTTTTTTTAAGGAGTATAAATAGTTTCTTGCCCTTAGTTCATATTAGAAAGGTCTCTGTGATGAGTAATACATCTAATTTTGCTGAAAAGAAACCCTGGCAATTGAGACTGGGACAGTAAATTTTTAAAAATGCATTTTCAGATCTCCTAATGCTAAATAACTGAAAATGTCTCAATTTTAAATTGTTTTGATTTTAAAGCTTTCTTAAGTTACATTTGCTATGGCATTTAACATTGCCATTGAAAGAAAGCTTATTTCAACAGACACTTTCTGCCAACAAAGAAATGTGGATCGATTTAAATGCTAGCAAAGTGCTGAAACCTTCACACTGATATCCTACAAATTCTGTTAAACACTTTCTTAAACAAACCCTTTCTATTTCCACTGCCATCCATGAAGTGGTAACTGCACAGGTAGGAACATGTAAATGTAGCCCCACTCGTGCTTTCTAACTTGATTCCTAGAAGCAATCACCCCTCTGTCAGGGAAGAGCAGCTGTGCAGGGCATTCTCTATAGAAAGAAAAAAAAATTGTTTTGCAGTTGTTGTTTCTCTGTCTTGGGCCATGAACTCTTCAGGCCTTGAGCCCTTTCCCTCTGTGCATCACTGAGGCTGAGCTCTGCAGGCTGTGCAGAGGTGCTCGTGCCTGAGCCCTGTTTTGGGACAGCTCAGGCCTCCTGAGCCATTCCAGGGGCTGCCACCCTGCCAGAACACGCTCGAGAGAGCAGTGAGCCCCTTCCCTCTGCAGCTGCATAGAGAGGGCACAAATCCATGACACCCATTTGTTTGTTTTCTGCCTAATTGATATTCCAAGCTGCAGGTAACTCTGTCTGGCTCAGCATCAGCTGCAGATGTTTCTCACAAGCTAACAGCACACAAATACCTGGAAGAATATTAGGAGCAGGAGAGGTGGGAATAGAAAGAACGTACTTCTCTGTAACTATACACACATGAAATGTGATCCCTCTGTGAGCTGTGTCTGTGTGGATGGAGCTGGTGACAGGGACGATTCTGGTGAGGAAGGCAAACTCTTCACTGCGAGTCATACAGCAAAAGAAATAAGAATACAAGTTACAGAAGCCATGATAAAGATAAGCTTGAAAAAATCATCATTTCAAGCCACAGCAAAAATAAGCAGAAACGAATGAAAGGTACACAAGTAAAGATTTAAAATCTGATCAGCACAAAAAGCACAGCTTTAAGGGAGAGCACAGTTGATCCCTAATCAGGCTTAGAAATAACTAGCAGAAAGCAAACACATGAATGCTGATGTTTTATGTTGCCAAGAAAGAGAGGAAAAAAAAAAGAGTAAAATTGAAGTAGTTGGGATAGGCCCAGACCCACCTTCATATCCCAGCTAAGATTAACTAAGTTTTTTCATTCTGCTGAGCAGTACAAAATGTACATACAAGTTCTGGTTTTGATTATCAAGTCACAGACAGGATTGCTGACTGCACTACAAAGGTCCAAATCACCTTTTATATCCATAAGTTGAACCATTTGCTCACTTAACCATTCCCATCAGCAAATACCCTAAAATAATATCTTGAATTCTATCTTCTCTCTTCCTCCTTCCCTATTCACTCCCCTCTTTTTTTCCTTCTTTGCATACAGGTTTGCTTTATTCCACTCTTCTCTTCTTGCAAAATATTCCCCCACCAGTCCTTGTCCCAGTCAGGCAGTGTTTCCTGTTTCCTTCTTTCTTACTCCTCAAAACATGGCCAAACTGGAGTTGTTGAATTGCTCGTTTAAAATATTGGAAACTCTCAATAATTCCACAATTTTGGGCCCATCTAAGGTCATTCAGCAGCAGGGACTGATGGTAAAAAGTCCACACATATCCAGGACTGGGATGAAAAAGGAAGGATTTGCTCCAACCAACAACTACAGTATGACTCAATTTCTGGCAACAGTTATTTAAATCCCTGAATTAGCAACTCTAAAAGCTACAGTAAAACCTCAGAAAAATGGAATTTCTGCAGCTGTCCACTGGGAAACTACTTTTCTGTACATTGTAAGACTGTACATTTCACATGTGGACTAGCTCAGCATTTTCAATTCACAAGGGTTTCAGAGCATCAAAAGACACAATCAAAATGAAATGAAGTTCTACAGAGGTACTGGAGAAGTTGTGCTTCAGTCCAACCTTTTCCATACCTGCTGCTGTCTGATTTCCTTTTGAAGACTGTGCTGCTAATTCAAATGAAGACACAATCCCTTCTTGTTCTTGAACACTAAATATTTCACTTTCTTCTGAGCTGGTTTTGGGTTTGTGGTTTGCAACTGTGGTCACATTCTGCAAGCTGCTTAAAAAAAGGACAGCATTTAGAATTTGCTCTAACTTAATTTCAGGTGTTAACCACTAAGTGCAGGAGCCAGCATTTCATTTTCTCCTGTTAACAGAAAAAAGCTTCAACTTGCAAGTCCAGGCAGGCATTTCAAAACCCTTCTGCTCTGTGTGGTTACACTTTAAAAAAGCACCTGGAATTGAGTTCCTTTCCTTTATACCCTCCTGCAGTTTCCTGCAGCTGAAGGGTCCTGTGACAAGTGGTGCCCCAATGTGAGAACTCACTTAGGACCTGCAGTGCAACTGAAGAATTGTGGGAAAGAACTATCCAAGATATAATGTCCCTCTAATTCCACAATGCTGCCAAGTAGTGAGGTAAAAATTACAGCAGATGTAGAATAAGTGTTTAGTTTGCTCCCAAATAGCAGCAATAAAGAGCATGCAATGGAAGCACTGGCTGAAGTGTTTATAACAAACTGATACAAAGCTTGAACTGGCATTATTAAACACATTTTGGAGGCCAGAGAAGGATTATGAATGCATTCTGTTTATAACTGGGACAGCACTTGAAAGTAAACATTGCTTCACCCACCAATGATCAACTCTGACTGAACCCCTGCAGCAGTTCAGCCTCTCACTAGAGATCCCTCTATGTAAACCACTCAAAACCTTATAAATAAACCTTTTCAGTTTTTATGGCAATTGCTTGGTCCATTCAGCTAATAAATACAAGATGCAAGTTTAAAATAGCCTCTGAACATCTTGTTTGATTTTTACCTTATATCACCATCATGTGTTTCTTCCAATTTATTTTTCTTCTCTGCTTTCTCTTCATTACTCACTTCTTTTGAGTCAGATACAACATGTGCATCTGATAAAAGATCATCAGTTTTTGACAGCTATAAAAAAATTGAAATCATGAAACAAAAAGCTGTAACACACACTAAGTGGCAGATAAGAAATACAGTACCAGGAAACAGTTTTATTAACAGACAAATTTTGCCATCATGTATACTTAGTAACTCAGAATTACATAACTTAAGAAATTTTGATCAATACCATGCAGGTTAAGAGAGTTATCCTAAAACTTATACCAGAGGCCATGGGCAGGGTTTGACTTAATAACTTCCAGAACTTATCTGAACCCTTTGGATTGCAGCTTGCCTGCTTTTTCATGCTATCCCTCTCTTCACAAAGCCAACAAAAATTCCAGATGCTGCAATGTTTTGTTGATAAGATTGAATGCTGCTCTTCAAGTCTGATTACATATAAACAATTTGAGTGTATTACAGAATTTTCCTTTTGAAATATTTGCATATTGAATAAAACAACAGGCTCTCATTAAGGAAGTGTTTCTAATGGATAATAATATAAATTAGTAATTTGATTTTATACCATTCTCCATCAGACATATATTTAAAAAACTAAATATAAAATAGAAATACAGAAGGATGATTAACTGATTAATGATGAGGACTATGGATACAGAAGAGGAAAAAACCTCTCCACAATACTTCAGGAAATATTAAACTATAAACAGGATATGATTATGTAGAAGCAACTCCTACTAATCCCTTCTCCACAGCCAGTCTGGTTTTGCTGAGTGTTAAGGGCACTTTAGTACCAGAAAAACCAAGGTAATTCCCTGCCAAGTGTGTTTGAAACTATTTCAAGGCAGAAACCAAAGCAGTGACAAATATCTACAAGCACAGGTTCTGCTTCCTCCCATGTATAATTTATGTCAGCTTTCTAGAAACTATTTGATGCACTATAGCCAACCAAACAAAATTCAGGGACATTAAATCCTGTCAAAAATTACACTGGGGTAGCCTAAGCTGGGAGGATGTCAATGATTATCATCCAAACACCTTGTACAAGAACATTCAATGTCTCAGCTACAGACAGATCCCAGAACATTTTGTGGCTCCCTATGGGATCCTGCATATCCAGCTCCAAGGAACTGGCTCACTTTCCCAGGCTCTGGGTGTGTGTCTCAAAATGCTTTGTTACTGCAGCCAAGCTGATGAGCAGTTGAATAAGGAACAGTTCTGTACCTCTTCAGTCAAACTTGAATTATGTTCTTGATCTCCATCATGTTTTAGCTGTGCTATTTCTTCTCCAGGACTTGCATTATTTTGTTTCAAATTATTTTCTCTGCTGGTGCTCTCTAACTCCTTCATGTTCCCAGGTACTGTATCATCCTTTTTCCGATTCTGTGGAACAGAATTAGTGCATGGACACATTGTTACAAAAGTTATCACAGCCTCAGTGGGGAGCCTTGGGCTGTTCTCTGATCAAAGAAACCAAAAATACTTGAAAAAACCTTAAGCATAGATTCAATAAGGGAAATGGAAATCATTAAGAACTAGGAATTTTCTCATTTTTGTGCCTTTCAAAACAGTTCAGCCTATCTAACATTTCTTTTTTTGTGAGATTATTGTACTTTCTGCCCCACCTTCTCCAGCATTTCAATGTCACCCTTATCTTCTGAAATTTCATTCATATTTAGCTCAGTCACAAGTCAGCCTAGCAGCATTCTTACTTGCATTCATAAGCACTGCTCTTTTTATAAAATAGCTTTTTCTGGTTTAAGGAAAAAAAAAATCAATAAAAATCTGCTTTCAGCACAAAATTCACAGTGCACCTGCATGAACTTCCTCCAATTAGCTTGGGTATCCTCCAAGCCTTTGATGTGAACTGATTTAATAGAGGACAACACAGTGTCTGATAATGGCAGAGGATATTAATTATTTCTTTAAAAAAATCCATTGCACCCAGAGTAAGTTGATATAAAATGTTGAGGAAGGATGGTAGAGGTGACTCCAGACTCTGAACTGTGAACATGATATTGGCAGGCCCAAAGGGAGGCTCATCTGAGAACTGGAGCTGACAAAACCAGGAGCCATGGCAGCAGTAAATCTCCAGGGTGAATTGCTGGGATCTAACACATGCACTCTGTTAAGAGGAAATTCCACGTTAGCCAGTTCATCAATCAGTGTCTTTGCTCTCCTAAATTAAAGCAGGCACCCTTCTCATATGCTTGTCCCAACAACAGTTGGGAAGCAACTTCCTTTGTGTTATGGTCATCACTTCAAAATTACACAGCAGGCCATTTACAAAATGCTGTTTCCCCTCCAATTCTTAAATAACCAAACCACAGTCGAAAAGACTTCCAGCAGTCAATGCCATTGGAGCATTTCTCTAAAAATCAATAGACATAAGAACTATGCTTTTAGAAATAAAAGCTATTACTCAGCATAATAGCTCATCCTGGGGCTTTTAGTCAAATAGCATTCTGGAAGAATTAAAGCTGTGATAGAAAAAGTGACTTTGCAACATGGACTGTTAGCTAAATCATCAATTCAGAGATCTTCTCACTTGATACATTTCTTACCATGCCCAGAGCCCTGATTTCACACAGAGCCCTGATTTCACAGAGCCCTGATTTCACACAGAGCCCTGATTTCACAGAGCCCTGATTTCACAGAGCCCTGATTTCACACAGAGCCCTGATTTCACAGAGCCCTGATTTCACAGAGCCCTGATTTCACAGAGCCCTGATTTCACAGAGCCCTGATTTCACAGAGCCCTGATTTCACAGAGCCCTGATTTCACAGAGCCCTGATTTCACAGAGCCCTGATTTCACAGAGCCCTGATTTCACACAGAGCCCTGATTTCACAGAGCCCTGATTACACAGAGCCCTGATTTCACAGAGCCCTGATTTCACAGAGCCCTGATTTCACAGAGCCCTGATTTCACAGAGCCCTGATTTCACAGAGCCCTGATTTCACACAGAGCCCTGATTTCACAGAGCCCTGATTACACAGAGCCCTGATTTCACAGAGCCCTGATTTCACAGAGCCCTGATTTCACAGAGCCCTGATTTCACAGAGCCCTGATTTCACAGAGCCCTGATTTCACACAGAGCCCTGATTTCACAGAGCCCTGATTACACAGAGCCCTGATTTCACAGAGCCCTGATTTCACAGAGCCCTGATTTCACAGAGCCCTGATTTCACAGAGCCCTGATTTCACAGAGCCCTGATTTCACACAGAGCCCTGATTTCACAGAGCCCTGATTTCACAGAGAGCCCTGATTTCACAGAGAGCCCTGATTTCACAGAGCCCTGATTTCACAGAGAGCCCTGATTTCACAGAGCCCTGATTTCACAGAGGAGGCTGAGGTGCAGAGAACAGAGTTATTCTGAATTCTGGCCCAGTTTGGCCCATTGCCCCACCCAGGAGTGACCCACAGGAGCCTCCCCACCACAGGGAAGGGGCAAAGCTTCAACAGCTCTGCAAAAACTGCTGAGAGTTTTTATTTACTGAAAGGTTTCAGATGGAAGAAACATCTGCAAAGCTTTGCTTTGCACAACCCCTTCTTGAGGAAGGCAGGGTTAATCACAGAAATATTTGTAGGAACTCCCTTCACACACAGCATTCCTGATGTCAGCCCCAGTGCAGATGCTCGAGTGCAAAGGCTGAACTGGAATCTGGAGTCTTCTGGGGATGCAAAGTTCTTGAAGAAAAAGTAACTTTTGTATAGCTTTGTAGCAGTTTATCATGCTGAGAGGGAAAAAATCCAACCCAAAATGCAAAGCTAGAACATCTTTGGAAATACCTGATTTCCTGACACTGCAATACATTTAATCTGCTTTTTGAAAAGCAGGTTTAAATGCCTACAAAACAAAGAAAGAAGGCATTTCCACACCAGTAGAAAAGCAAGTAATAAAAAAATAAGTCAGTAAACAGTGTGGCCTGAAGAAAAAAGTATTCCAGAAGATTAAAAACCCAAAGAAACCAAAAACCAACCAAAAATCAACTCCATTAAGCTACTGGAAAAGAAAATTAATTTAAAATATTACTACTTTCTAAAAGTAGTAGGGTGCCTAATATCTTCTATCCTATATCTGGGTTTGGATTGGCTTTTTGGGTTTTGTTTGTTTGGGTTTTTTTAGATATATATTCAGAATAATATTGCCTGGTTAATGACAAGCAGTTGTATCTTCCTCTTCTCTCCCCATCCCTTACCCATGAATAAACTTTTTAGGCAAATAAACAAGTTTAAGAATGAGTGAAAACAAAAGTGTGGGTTTTATTTTAATGCATTTCTGGGCTCAAACACCACAGCAGAAGAGCACCACACAGGAGCTCTGGTCATAAATATACATTCCTACCCAAAAATGATACAGATGTTTGAATACATTACAAATCAGCACTGACTTCATTTACACATCAACAGAGTTGAGATTCTCCCTGATCTTGTTTTCAGTCCCAAACCCTGCAATTTCTCATTGCTTGCTAAATTTGACCAAACCAGCCCACCCTGTTACCAGCATCACAATGCACAATCAAAGGGATGTGGATTTGAACTGTTTTCCAAAAAGGCAAAGAAGTGGCTTCTACCATTAGGTGTAAGCACTGAGGTTGTCCTTTTGAGTCTGGGACTCTACCATTAATAATAACCATCAAATAACAAACTCCTTTGGTTTTTAACTGGACACATCAAAGCTTTTGATCACTGTGGGACCCACCTGTGCCAGTTTGAATGGATTATCCCTGACATAGGACAAGCTCTGGGAAGGAGACTGCTCTGAAACACCAATAATATTGAGTCCTTTCCTCTTCTCTCTCAGACAAGCTTGCTGGTGTCTCTTTATTCTCTCCATCTGTTCCTCCACAGTCATCCGAGGCCGTGAGCCTTCTGCAAGGCACAGCTGCTCCACTGCACTCCTGGGTCTTTCCTTAAATGGAAGAAAAAATATCTATGTGTTTCCAAAAACCCCAAGATTTCAGAGTGGCACCTTACCAGAAGAGATCACCTAATGATTTACTAAAGAGCAGAAAAAGAGTGGGCAAATAAAGACCCCCTATGCATGTGAAATAAAGGTACAAAACCCAATTATCAATAAATGAACACTGAAATTGAAAATAAAAGGAATAATTTGCTCTTCTGAACAGTAACATTACCACCACCACTGATAAACATGAAGAGAATGGGTAGATGCTCTCTCAAAGCCACCCTCTCAAGCTGAAACAATTCACCAGACATTATGAAACTGGCCAACACAAGGTACTTGACTGACACAGAAACATAATTGAAATTTAATGATCCAGGACATTTATACCAGTTGATCTAATAGTAATTTCTGCCTTTTTATTTAAAGAAAAACTAGAGCTGGGCATCATTTAACTGTAAATGTGGGCTGAAACAAAGTGAATTTATTGCCACTTAAAAATCTGTGATTCTAAGCATTGTATTTTTCCCAAAATAACACCCATTTACCTACTCTTTTCTTGAAATTTCCTGGTTTTCAGGCAGATTTGTACTTTTTATGACAGATAAAAAGCTGCATTCAGTACATTTACAGTAACTGATTTCAGTTATGAAAAGTGGTATTCTTTCTCCAGTCCATATCCTGGGAGTTTCTCTCTCCTCTCTGTCTTCCCACAACTTCTCCTCTACTATTGGTGCTGTAACTATGGCAAAAGTTTGCCTCTCTTTTGCATGAACTCCATGCAAATGTGTCTTTGACTCAAGACTACAGAACTGTCTCATCTGAAATTTTGGGCTAATTACCTGCATTGTATTACACAATATTACTGCAGGTGACATTTCTGCACACTGCTTACTCCAGCCTTACTGTGTGGCTGCTTCAGCTTCCCAAATTGTTTTAGTATTGAAATTAATAAAAGCCTGTGTTTGTTATAAAGGGGCTGTTAAATTGCCAAATACAAGTGTTTGAAAGATGCTTCAACTCCAGCCTGAACTTCAGTGGATCAGTACATTTATCATTTACCATTTAGTTCTTGCCCAGTTTGAGTGTCTCCATGCAGTTTAACACACATGGCATTTACAATTTTATCATTCTTTCTGCAGCTGTCTCCATTAATCTGGTATATAACACTCTTTTTTATTTCTTTCTTCTTTATTTTTGGTAAAGAAAACAACTTCAACTTCTAGAGTAACTACCAAACTTCAAAATGAACATGTCCAAGGCTCAAAGGTCATTTTCCAGTACCGTTCTCAGATCTATCTTCTTATTCTTCCTCAAAGTGACATAGGATGCTATTGTGGAGGACTCTGGCGTTGGGGATTTGGTTCTGGGTGGAACAACTCCCACAGGGAAATGTGAGCCTGCAAAACAGCAAAGCAACACACTGAGTGCTGTGCAAAACACTGCCAAAAGTGTTGATTTGTTTTCTAGAAAAGACACATTGTCAGCCTTGGGAACTCTTCCCCAAAAGGCAGATTCAGAAAGTGGCACTGAGAGGTACTGAGGGTCGAGCCAGCTCTTGGATGGCCTCCTTTGTGTGCACACCATGCTCATGTCTGTGAAATCACCCCAGAGCCTGGTGGGTGACAACAGGAGCTGAGGATATTGTGCTGCAGGGCAACAGTTTGGGCCTCCTTTAGACATAAAAAAGGGTAAAACACAGCAGGTTTGCATTTTCTTTCTGTGTCACCTTTACATACTACACAGGTCACAAATGTTCCTCTGGTCTCATATCTGACATGGTCTCATTTCTTATCAATTGCTGATGTTTGAGAAGAGGGAGATGGCTGGCCTGAGAAATGCTCAGTACAGTAACATGCACAACCACTAGAAAAACCTTCTCAAATTTCCTCTGAAGTTATTTACTTTCAGAGCCACCCTCAGTAAGAAACTACCATCACTCAAGCATGACTTTTTAAAACAGCACGACAGAAAAAACTCAGAGATGAGCTGCCTTAAAGTGCATTTCCTTATCAGCTTAAAAACTTAAGACAGAATGGCATAAAAATGTTTCCTGTGCCAGCAGAGAGCTGTACTGGCTTACTACACTGTAACAGAACTGAAACAATCAGAAATGGTCACATTCCCCACTGCAAGGGGATTGTGACTGTGAGTGAATGCCCAGAACAAGAAAAGCCTGTTAGAAAATTCATATGCTCAAATGATAAAACCCAGCTGTGATAAACAAAGACTGAAGGGAGTTTTAGAATATACAAAGCCTCTCACTGCCTGCTACCACTGCAGCTATTCTGTTCCACACTTCTAAATATCATTTATCTTAGAGGAATTTGCACTGTTGCTTGCCTTGACTGAGGACTGTTTTTCTACAAATGGGCATCTCAAAGTATTTTCTGTCTTTGGGACAGAGAGCAGATTGGGGTGCTTAACAAGTGTTGGGTTGCTTTATATAGTCAGGGTAGATTTTCTTATTTTGTCTTTATCATTACTTCACCTCTTGACATAAATTACTGTGAACAATCAGAAACATCACAGGTCAATAAAACCTGGGCATGTTGTCAGAAAGATGAGTTTCTCAGTTTGGGTCATTGGTGATTAGGAAATATCAGGATAAATATTCCATTTTTTGCCACCAAGTTAACAGAATTTAATTATGTGTCTTCACACTGTATCTCAGCAAATACCCCAGAGAATCTGAATTGACAAATTGTGTGCTAAGTGCAAGCTTAATTATATCACAGGGCCAGTCACATGGTTTATACCCAAATTGTAGGCTAGCCTCAGTTTTAAAAACCTCTATGATCATTCTGATGAAAACAATCTTTTTGTAGAATCATAATTCTTGCTAAAATTCTGTTACCATTGTAAGTCTGCTCTGTAGATGCTCAGTCAAAGCACCCAAGAGAAGGCAGTGATCCTGCTGGCACTGGCAACATCAATGCTTAGGGTAAAAAAATAGCTGAGTTTAGGTACTTTTTCTCAAAGCTCTTAATATGCTTTTTGGGAGGCACTAAAGCTGAGCTTTTTCCTGAAGTCACCTTTAACAAACTATTCTGTGTGTTTTAACAAACAGAATTGAGGAGCACTTCCCAGTAAAAGACTCTACCGAGCAATTAGGAGCTTTTCTGGGAGCTGGATGAAGAGAAGAATCCAAAGCATTTAGCAATTGCAGAGACCTTTATTGTCTGTACACTCCAAGGTCATGATCATTATTCCTATTATATCAGAGGACAGAAGGCAATTCAACAATTACAAGATTAAAAAAAAGAAAAAGACATTGTTTCCCTGCCTTATGAGAGCCTGAAAATTCTGTGGTGCTGCCTTTTTGGACGTTCCAGCGACATAACATGGGGAGCTTGATTCAAAAACTGAGTAATTGTTCAAGGGCAAGAACATAAAATGGGTAATTGTTCAAGGGAATGGTGTGTGGGGAATGTGAGTGATGTGATTAGACATGGTGTCAATAAGGATTTCAGGGTTGTTGGTGAGTGTAATGTTTGATTTTTTCTGCAGTGTAATTGACTGAAATTTCTCTTGTCATATAATTAAATCATTATTTTATTGTGGAAGCTGTTCCATCAAACTGAGAAATGGACAAGCTGCAAAGACACAAACCACGAGGCAGCTTCTGTAACACAGCTGAGTTCTGCATTCCTTGTGAAAAAACTGAAAGGTTGCAAACACTGTGCCTGGGGACAAACCTTTGGCAGAAGATTCTGATTCTGAAATTGGTTCTGTTTTTTCTTCACCATTAGACTCATCCACTTCTGCTACTGTAGTTAGCTCGGGTTCACTCTTATAAAGCCTATAATCAGGACCCTGAGAAACATCAAGGGATGAGGTAAATAAACAGGCACTTTGATACAAGTGTTTATGTCTTAAGACTCAAACCAATTATTTCTGTGATAACTCTGCTCTCACTTGAAGACAGTGTTGCACTGTTCAAGTGGTATGGCAGGAGTGTTTTTTCATAGTTAATTTGAGTAACAACATTTGCAGACAACCAAAAATTACAGGAAAAATTTGCCATAAAAAAGCAGAGATGTGGGGGGTTTTTTAATGATCTTCTGGAAACAAATTGGTATAAGCTTAAAAAACTGAGCCCAGAGTTTTTTTTAAGAACTAGTGAGGAGAAGAATCTAAATTTATGGAATTTAAGTCTTAAGACATTTTATAAGAGCACAGAACATATGACAGGAAAATGTGAAGAGCAAATGATGCAGCTATAAACAAAACTAAATAAAAGTGCAATCATAACACAGAAGTAGCCAGATGAGTAAACAAAAATGGTGACTGTGCAAAGGAGGGAGGATGCTTCAAGAACAACGTGGCAGTTGAAGCCACTTACACAGTAAGATCCATTTCTCTGATATCCTTGAACTTGGTACATCTTCTTTTCTTCTGTCAGATGTACTGGGCCCCTGCTATAACAGAGCAAGGAGCTGCTATCACTGGGCAGAGGGGGGATTATGGGAGGATGCTCTGTAAAGTCATAGGACCGAGGGAGTGGAGGACGAGGTGGGACTACTTCCTCTTCCTAAAGATTGTAGAATAGTCACCTTATTTAGATGTGCACACCTGGTACAGTTATTTATAACTTCAAAAGAAAAAGATATTACCATGGCTACAGCAGCTATAGATTTTGCAGTTAAAGGGACAATGTCACATTTAACAAAAACAAATAAAAAATAATTCTAACACCTGCACTTTCTGTTGGACACGTATAAATGCTCTAAATTGTGCTTTTAAAAATTAAATCCATTATTTATTGCAAGATTCTTACATAAATGAGACTTTTAGAAAGTTCTGTAAGCCAGATGTATATTGCAGACACTTCTGACAACCATGACAATGTCCCTTTAAAATTGTAACTTCTAGCCAGATTTTCAGAGGAATTGAACATTTGGGAGCTCCCACAGTTTCAGCTCTTCTTGTGGGTGCTCTGGCCATCTGAGAACCAGGCTCAATATCTGAATAAACATATAAAGCAATGGATTTCTTCCCATGGAAAGTGTGGTGGGTAGAAAACATATCCAAAAATCAGGGTTTATATTTCTATGGTAAGAGCCTAGGGAGAGGAAAAGGTAAGAAATGGAAAAGAGAAACACACCAGTGAGAATAATACAGAGACACAGTACAAATGAGTGTTAGAATTCCTAGTGGAGGTATCAGCCTTTGAAACTAGTTCATAATGCAAATATGTTTTTACAGAAACATACTGAACACATCCTTCAGACATTTTTAAAATATTCATGATAATGCTTCTTTATCATAGCCATATCACAACTCCCATAATGCTAAAATAGTAAAGATGCTAAAACCATACCTCATTTTTATATTTAATAGAAGAAAATGTCCTTGATACCATGATGCCTGTTTGAGGGAAGGGGGAAAGGTGGAGGGGAAAAAAAAGAGAAGAATAGTTTTCAATAAACAGCTTTTAAAACATCAACTATAACCTGTTGCTAGCAAACAAATACACCAAGCACCAACCTAAAGCAGGATTTGCTTTGTTCTTTTTTTAGCTGTGTTGTTTTTTCACACATACAAAAGCAACAGTGGAGCTTATACTTAAGAATTCATGTGATCCACTTCCATTTCCTATGAGACCAAAGCATTGCTTACCTGCCTCAGAAGAGCTTCTTTGCTGTTTATGTTTCAGTAAACCCTCCATGACATCCTGAATTCTCCACAGTTCCTTCTGAATCTGAGCACGCTGGATCCCTGCTGATTCAGTCTGGCAGCAAACAAACAGCATGTATGGCCAGGACATTAGAATACATTGCAAGTGGAAAAAAGAGAAAAACCTTTCTCTCTCTTTAGACTGCACTGCAAATCCTTTCACAGTGAAGGAAAATAAAATGCAGTAATGACAGACACTCTCCCATAAAACATTCTTATATTGTCTGGAACAAAAAGTGTAAGACTGACTAATTTCATAATGCCTCAGTCAATTTGAGAGCAATCTGCTAATTCAAACTCCTCTTCAAGAACAGAATTTCACCTGTGGTCTCCAAAGAAAATCCAAGCAGACTCTGCAAGGGAGACCCACATACAGCCATAGAAAAGGAGCCATCATTTCCCACCCCAAAACAGGTGGAGATGAACACAGGGTTCATCCAGTTTATCACAGCTGGCAGAGAAGCCAGTTTACACTGATGGACATGCACACTGTGGGCCCATCAATGCCAGTTTCCCAGATTTGGGCCTTCCTTGTGGTCTCTTTTGTAGCTGCACAGAAAATGAGCCCCTGGAGCAAAGGGCCTGCAGTGCAGAGCACACCCACCTGCCTGTCCCAGGGCCTGCAGGTGCAGCCCTGAGAGCCACAGAGAGCTCTGTGGGAGCTGAGGGGTCAGGAATTCTGTCCTGAGCACTAAAACACACAGCAGAGCCCTCGGGTCGTGAGGCCTGGGGCAACACTCACAGCACTTCCTGCAATCCTTTATTTTGAGAAAATGATTTCATTTTAGAATGTTCAGTTAAATGGAAAGATTTGTGTGAAGATACATTATGACTGTCAGAGCAACTAAAGCCTGAGAAAGCCACTCTGTATCATGTGAAAAAAAAAAAAAGGGAAAATCTGAAGACTTCTTCAGAACTTACAAGGCGGAAAAAGAAATTAAAAGTTCCTAAGTTAATTCATCACTTGTCCCCCTTTTTTCATTTTTCATTGTATAGTTTTAAAACTCACAGAAAGTCAAAGTGAACTGAGGTTACTTTAAGGTCTTTGCCACACCTGAATTTCTCCAAGTCGATTGAGCTGCTCCTGCATGTGGTTCCTTGTCACAGTTACATCATACTCCAATTTGTCATACTCTCTCCAAGCTCTTTCCAGTTCCTAAGCAAATAAAAAATGTGAAGAATTATGGATGCATATTCAATTTTTAAAAAAAAGTATATTTTTTTCTTTTTCCAGTGGCATGAAGCTTCAGGAAGTAACACATAAACAGATGCCATCAATAAACAAACAGATACATAGTTTAGAGAATTCAATGTTTAAACAGCTTTTTGATTTTCTAATGATACTGAATGAAATTCAAACAAACAGCATTTTGTCTTTTGATTCACAAAAAAGATAGGCCAGGGCAAATTCTTCAGAAAACTCCTTTATAGTCAGCAGGCATGTGGATCTTAAGCTGTCTTACCAGTGAGGCAGAAAAGCCACCAGAATGGATGTAAATGTGTCTCTTTTATCACCCAGAATGCACATGTGGGAGTGCACAGCATGTGTGTGTGCACAAGCAGTGCTCAGTGCAGGGAAATGAAATTCCTCCAGCCCTGCCTGCAGGGCTGCCAACACACACTGCTTTACACATGGGCTACTGCAAACATCACAAGGGAAAGATGAAAAAAAAAAAAAAAAAAAAGAAAAAGAATTCTTCTTTTAGGTCAGCCCCACCATCTCACTTTTGCTGCTGACATCAAGCAATTTACTCATTAAGAATAAATTAAAAAGTTAATGAGGGAAAGTGTATCTTGAGGATTTCCTCTCCCCTGGTTCCCTTTGCTGTGTCCAACCAATTTCTTCTACAAGACAGTCCAACATTCAGACTACAATCAGGATTTCAGGGCTGACATTATATCAGTTTTACCACAGCTACCCCCTGGAATTGGACACCTTTTTGGATATATCTGTAAGGAGGCAAAAATGACTCGCTGTCATTTCAGCAGAGAAACCAAAGTGGAAAAGGACAGTAAGCAGCAATTTCCCTCCTATCCCCCTTTTTTTAAAGGCCTTTGGACGTGCATAATTTGAAAGATCTTTTAAATGTGATGGCCCACTATTGGAGAGACTGTGGCAGTCCTGCAGCTGCTTCTGCCTAAAATAAGTTGAATGAAGTTTGTGCTTGACACTATTTTGCCATCACATGAAATAACTTATTTGCATTATTTATTTCTTCTGTTATCAATTTCTTATATTTCAAAGAGGATAAATACCACACCAATCAATAATCAGTATGGACCATTCCTGGTCAAAAAAAAATTTAAAAATTAGAGAAAGACCACTTGATGAACGCAGTGAAAAGACCACTTTCCATCCACCTTTGACAAAAACATAAGCAAGTAAAAGACACCTGAGTTTTTGTTGGGATGCAGTCAGAGAGAGAAGCAAACCCAATGCAATTAGGAATGTGACCATCATGCTTTCAGACTCCATGAGGTTTTGCTGGAAGGAACGTGGCACTTACTGCAGTGGCTCTGGACACCTCCCTGCAGGTGCTGAGCAGTCCATTCTGCAGGTCATCCCTCTGCAGGACCACAGTCTGAATGGCTGCTGGGTTCTCTGCATTCATCTCTATCTCCTGACTTGCTGACAGCAGAGCTTGCTCAAGCGTGTACTATTGTAATAAAAAGAATGATTTTTAATGTTCTGCATCATTGGGCTGATTTTCATTTTATTTCAGCTATCAATGTTCTGACAATAAGCATGTAAAATAACATCCACTTTAGGTAATAAATACAATTGTCCTACTTTCTCCTTGTGCAGCTGTTGAAGCTTCTCCTCCAGTGCTTGCACAACTTTATCCTGCTCACATAAACGGCTCAGCTTAGCCTAGTACAGAACAGAAAATTACCACAATTAGCATTTTGTTATTTACATCTTCAGTAATCCAAATCTAACTTGATCAAATCATCACACAAATCTAGAGAAAATGTTATCAAAATAAGAATTCTAAAATTATGGAGGCATCAGTCTTGCATTTTCAAATTACTTAAGAAAGCCTCTTAAGAAACTATGAAGTGCTATTATAACTTGAAGCAGCATGGCTCCAAACATGTAATTTATGATTCTACAGCTAAATCTTTACAACTTAATAATAGGTATTAGATTCCATTTTAATTTACATATTGCTGAGTATTACAAAGACAATTTTATACATTCACATTCTGTCTCAGGTCACTGTATAGTTACAAAATAGTTGAGAAATAGTTAAAATTTCAGCCTAAAATGTAATATTTCCTGCAAGTTAGGAGCTTATTACAGAGCCATGTCCCTCTGTATCATGATGCAATTTCTGTTGGCAATCACCTGTATGAAGTGGGTTTCAAACCCAAAAGCCAAAAGGAAAATTATTATCAAAATAAAGAGACAAACACCAACATTTACAAGGAAGAAGGAATACAAATGACTTACATCAATGTCCAGCTCTTCAGTTCTATATTTGTATAGTGTACCCCTACATTCTTCTTGTGTTAACTATAAGGAAGAATAATATTGCCATAAAACAACTTAGTTGGACTGTGAAAATGAAAACTACTGTTCATCTTAAGAGTTTTAACACAGAAATCAGCTTTTGCTTGAAAGGCAAACCTGCCACATTGAACAATACATATTTAGCCAATAGACATTAATGAGGGTAAATACATGGAATGTCAAGCAGACTGTCAGCAGAGCTGCATTAAATTAACAGGCTGTTCCTAATGCACACTGCAGTTTCAAAGATGTACAACCCAGTCAGAGATGGATTATGTAGGAAGCTGAAATTGCCAGAGTCCATCTAAATAACGATGCACCATCGTGCCTAAGTTTTGTTATATGAATTCTAAATGCAGGGGCTCAATCTACTCTGAATTGACCATTCTAGGCCCACCAAGGTCAGGTGTTTCACAAGCAGGATGATCTGATGAGAAGCCAAAAGCAGAGCAGAAGGAGCTAAGTTTACAGCACCCATGTAAATCTCTTGTTAGTGATACGTCCAGTAAGTGCCACCACTTTTCATGTGGATTTTTCATAAGGATTTTTCATAAGGATTTTTCATAAGGATTTTTCATAGGGATTTCCTGCTTTTCATAGGATTTCCTCCCCTCCAACAGAGCACCACTGAAATGCCACAAATGGAAGCTCTTCTATTTTATCTTTGGACCTTGGCAAACTTGTCTCCCTGTGTTAGTCAGGATGCAAAGTACCTCAAACTACTTTCATACAGCTCCTCACATTAAGTTCTTAACTTTTTCAATCTCTTACTGACTGAGATTTTAGATTATTTTACAAGAAAAAAGGCAGCTCCACATTTTAGAGTGAACTGTCACACACAGTAACTACTCAATATCCTCTACAGTGACATAACACTCCCAACCTTCCTATTTAGTTCATGAAAAGCACTGTGTGCACAGAGTCCCAACAGAGATGCTTTCCTTCCATGTGTCTGTCAGAATTATTGTGACTTTAGAGTACAAGAAAGACTGAAACACAAGTCCATGTTAAGGGACACTTATAAATAAAAGGACGAGGGAAGGGTTCATGAGACAAGCATTCCAAACATAAAATAAATCTTCAACACACTAAAGTGTTGCATTTCACAATATTATGTCCACATACCTCATGCAAATGTACCTGGTGACAATTTAGAAGTATGAATAGTGTATTAAAAACACACAATAACTTTATTTGAAATGGACATTTCATGAAAATTAATGTTGAAATATGAAAAAAGCCACAGCACTTTTGCACCTCAAAAATGTCACATAAATTAAGATATCTATTGAAACTCCCACTACTGTAGAGTTGTGTTGTTTTACTGATGATTTTGTCACAATGAGGAAAAAATGAGGAATGGAAATATTTAAAGAAACTCATAAACATGGCCAAATGTCTTTAACTTACAGAAGAAACCTAGTTATACTTCACAGCAGGAAGATTTTACAGAAGGAAGATTATCCCCTATTAGATAAATACACCTTTCCAAGTCACTGCTCAGCATTTTATGTGGTTTGGCTGGAAAAATATATTGCTTTTTTAACCCAGTATTTTTTATATTTTTTTTAAAAAGAGAGATATTTATGTTTTTGTCATTTAAACCTTAATTATAGCCGAGTTTAAAACAGTTTGCCAATTCAGCATCCCTACCCCTCTGTACCTCCTGAAAGGAATACATCTTGAGTATTCAGAGAAGCAAAAAAGAATTTCAAAGAACACCACAGCCGTGCTAATTCTTCTTATTAAAATCCTATCACACTTCTCAAATTGCTACCGACTTCTTGCTTTGGTCAGCAGCACCAGTTCCACACAGCAGGCACTGCTGGAGAGCCACTTCATTTCAGCATTTCCACCGTGACATTTTGCACAGACTTAGCACAAAACCTCCCAAACCAAAGGAACAACTGAATCCATCTCTGGCCCAGCTGCAGCCCCAGCTCTGACAGCACACACCCAACCCGCTCCAGGCGGGGAGCGCGGCTGCAGCCACGAGAGGAACACAAAACACAATTCCTCATTCCAGGCAAGGTCCACGGCCTCACCACCCTGCAAATCTCCTTAGGGGAGCTCCACTGACCCAAACACAGCCCGAGTCACCCCCACAAACGCCTCTCTTGCCAAACCCTCCCTGCAGAGCCTTGCCAGGGCGGTGACTCCAGAGCACGAGTGCCATCTGCTGAACCAGGGCCAGCTGCTGCTGGCCTCCCTTTCCCTGGACACTGGCCTGCTCAAACCCACCAAACCCACTCCTCCTACCGGGGGAAACGCACCAAAAACCTCCCAGGCAGGAGGGGGCAGCACCCTGAGACCTGCCAGCAGAACTGACCGCTTTTCAAAGGCAAACTGCCCGGGCAGAGTTTGCCCAAATGTGCATCTTGTGCGTGAAAACGTAACATGACCTTAAGTGACCCTCCCTCCTGGGTCAGGAATCATCTGTCACCAGCTGTACAGCCCCCACCTCTGTCACACACCAGCACCAGATGATTCCCAGAAAGGGAGAGATCCCCCGTGGTGGGCACGCTAAGATGTTCAAGTGGCTGGAGCTATTTAAGATGTTGATGTTAAAAACATTTAGGTGACAGCACAATTTATCTTGTGCGTGAAAACGTTTCACTATTCATTACTTTCTAAGCTATTATTCCACTAACTGTTCTGATTCAGTACATATCTGGGAGGGTGTTTCACACCCCAAAAGCAGCCCTGCAGGATACTGCACTCAGGAAATTAAAACAGGACAGCCTAGGACATTTTGCTGTTGAGCACAAGATTAAAATCAAGACTTCCAAGAGGCTCTTTTGTTTACTTCTTGCTTTTTAAAATACTTCTTGTTATCAGGAAGAAGGGCAAATGGGCATTTAGTCCCATTAAGCAAGGTTCTCCTCTAATTTTGAATTCTGTGACATAAACCTATTGAAATACAAATGGAAAAGTCAAGATTTTTAGCTCGAACACAATCACCTTGTGTTCACAACAAAACCTGAAACATCTCAAAATCTAACATGCATAACAGTTGAAATGTATGCAGCTCCTATAACAATAACAATAAGCCATAAGCAAAACCTCTCTATCCTTATATAAAGAACAAAAAACTCAAGGGCTATTTTTCTGTGTTTTTAATGTATTGAGAACAATTATCCATGGCAAGCCCTGGACGTTAGCTTGCTGTTCCCTTCCTCCTTAAGGGAACTCACACATATAAGAGGAATTGAGGAAAAATTTGCATTTTACAGTCAGCCTGTACTGCTTTAGAGAAAAAGGCTGGAGAACCAGATTAACATTCCTCATCTAGTATAAGAAAGAAGCAAAACAAGCCCAAACCAAGGTAGAAATGGGTCTAGTCTGTAAAAATCCTTTTATTCCTTGTCTGTACATATGGAATAGTTTCCCTGGCTTGTACTGGTGAATTTATAGCACAATCTGCAGAGTAGACTGATGTAAGTCAAGTGATTTAAATAACTCTGAAGATGTAACAAATCACAAACTAAAGTGCCTGATCAACAACACATTTGAAACAGTAATGTTTTTGCTGTTTTACTAAAGAACCATTCCTCATTACAAAAAGGAAGCAAGACAAATTAAATACAAACTTTTCTTGCTTTCCTTTGCTTAACTCTAAATGAGCTCAGACATAAAACTGAACTGAATAAACTGAAGCTGACAAAGATCCTTTTCTTTATCCACAGGAATGGTTGCAGTCATCACAAACTATTTTAGCATCCTGACAACAAACACAAGTTTCAGTCACTTGCACAGAAGCTTCTCCCAATTATTTACATCTCTTAAAAATCGCAGCAGGAAAGACAACTGCTAAATCAATTTATTTCATTTGAATAAAAAATTATATGTTGTTTAGACTTTAAGTAAGCTGCCAGAATTTTAAGCAGGTTGGTTTTACATTACAAAAGTTCAGAAGACTATTTAGGCAGTGAAATTTTGAGTGCATTTTTAGCCTATCCTGAAAGTCAGTTACTGCAGGAAACTACCCAAGGAAGCAGAAGATGTTGTTGCTCTCCAGCTAAAGCAGCTCCTGCAGGAGCCTTCCAGCACATCACAAACACTCAGACCTGAAGAGATCACATCTCTAGTGGCCACAGGTTATTCAGTCCTCACGCCCTGGCAGAGGCACAGTTTCTCTGACAAGAATGCCCAAAAAAGGTGTTTATTCAGTGTCAGATAGGAAGCAGCAGATGTGCCTGCAGGGTGAAGGCAGATCCTGCAGCTGACAGCAGAGCTCCATCAGGGCAGCACTTGGGAATTCACTGGTATCCCCAAAGGCTTCAGCAGATTAGCCCAGGCACACCTCAAATATGTCTATTTAATAGTAGGAGCTTGGCTTATTTCCACCTGACACATCTAGAACTCCCCTACACCTATTGATTTATTTGTCTTACATACTCTAGTGCACAAAATTGACTCACTTAAAAAAATTCTGACAAGCTTCTTAAAAAAATTACAATAAACCCCCAGAATTTCATTTAGGGTTCGAGGGCACCTTACTTCTCTCATTTCCCTCCAAACAGTTCCTCCAGGTTCCCTGTTAAAGCTCCTGTTTTGAATGTAGGAGCCCAAATCTGATCATGAAATCAGGCACTCACAACCCAATGCCCTTTGGAAAGCTGAGATTTTTTTTGGCAACATTTCTGGATCAGAAGCAAACTTATGATGTGGAGTTGACTTTAGAAAAAATGAAACATGTGATTAAGCTGCAGCATTTTTTAGAAACACGGCAGTAATCAACATCTGTTTTACATGGCAGAACATCTTTTCTTCAAACCATGCAACCTTTATGCATAATTTTGGCTTGCAAGGGCATAAATGCAAGGGAACTGGCAAGATACTCCCTTGTGAGAACAACCCCTTCATTGTAGCTGGGTAAGAAACTCCTTGAACATCCCCTGCCATGACTGGGGCCATTCAGTTCAGCCCCAGCACCCGTAAGGCCAAGGGACAGGGATTGGCCATGCTCATAAGTTAGTGCAGGTCTCAACTCCCAGACAATATTTCCATTCACATTTGCGATTCTTCTTCATCTCACCATTGCCAACGAGATACTCTGTAAGTGTGCACAGTAAAGTCTGCTGTGACTTTATGATCAGACACTGCCTTTTGGATTTACAGGCCCCAGATCAAAGTAATTTTGATCCTTTCTTTCTTCAGTGGTTAAAGGCTTGGTAGGTGCAAACAAAAACTTGTAAATCCACTTCCTAGAATGAAACAAAATTGCCAGAAATGACCAGGTAAACACCACTCACATGCTTTTGTAGTGGTCAAAAGAAAGAAGCACCTTTGAACACTAATTGCAGAGAATCATGCTAAGACAAATGTTGGAAGCTTATTGGAAGTTTCATGAATTTACTGGACACCTGCATAAAGCACCAACTAATTAAATTGTCTAGACAGAAAGAAGTTATTCAAAAGTGTACATTGAATACTGAACAACAGAAAGGCAGCAAAAGCCATGCTAACGATATTGCAGCGTTTCAGGAAGCATGGATGGCTTGTGGGTTTCCAAAGCAAAGAGGAGAAACACCAATGTCATGAATAAATCTGAGGAACAACCAAAACTGTCACTAAGGAAAATTCTCGCAGATGATAAAGCAATTTCATTCACTCTCCAAGACCTTACTTGATGGTACAGTTGCGGTCTTAGCGCCGAGTTCTCAATCATAGTGTGAACCATGGTGATTAAAGGTTCATTCTCTTTCATCTATTTCAAATCAGGAGGAGCATACAGCAAACATCAGTTTACAGCATGGCTAGATTTGAAAGACGACACTGTAAAATACAGCCTCTACTTTAATTCTTTCTAATAATGCAGTAGATTACATTTCAACCCATGCTTTTTATATATTCCATCATTCAGTAATATCAACATCTGAAAGGTTTAATAATATCAAACAAATATATCAAAAATAACGTCAATGCTCAACACCAATGTAATATTTATTCACCAACACTCTCTAAAAATAAAAAAGCTTAAATAAGTTTGGCTTTGCATGGTATTGACATGAAAAGGTTTACTGGATTTTGCAGCAGGAACACTCAAATCTTTATCAGGAAACCTTTTAAATTATAGATTTAATAAGTCAGTGCACATTAAAAAGATACAGGCATTCCCAGCCAGTGAATAGACTTACATCCACATATCACAAAATGCCTTTATATACTGCACTGATTTACATCCTTTGGAACTTTGAATCATTGCCTGTTGCATTTATTCACCCCATACACAGGAGTGAAGCTATTTTGGAACTGGCCAGACATTTTCTGTAATGATCAGGATTTATTGTTAAGCATGCCAATGTCAAGATCAGGTATTTTATTACACATTGCATACATTCAGGGTTTCAGAAAAGAGTCCAACACAGAAAAAAAATTGGTTTTAAAAAGGATATTTTCCTAACAATAAGGGGAAAACTATGAAAACAGGTGGTTTTCTTTTCCAAAAGAAATCTGAAAAGTCACTTAATGCAAAATTCTCCTCCTATTTTTGTTAGAAACTTTAGAACCTGTTGGAAACTTTAGCAATGCCTGTTTCAGGTATGGTTACACAAAGTGTGTGAAGGAGCATTTATGATCTTTCACTTTCCATTTATGTATATATATATATATATTCTCTCCATGAATTTGCATACCAAGGTTTTCTTTCATAGATGGAAATGCAATAGAATGAGTTTTTGATACCTTTTAGCATTTCTTGCCCCAAATTATTTAGGAAAAACCTAACCTGTACATTTGGAGCAGTATTTTTTTCATCTTATGGTAAACAAATTTTTCTTGTAGTAGATAGAGGACCTTTTTGTTGTTGTTGTTGTTTTCTGTCCATTGCAAAGTCTGATCAGCTGAATCAGCCAATGAAAGGTACTTGAGAAGGTTATGATGCTCTGTTTGTTCATGGCAGGGAAAAAACCCTAAACAAGCAATATATTGCACTGACTCCACCATCTCCAGTACATGTAAACAGAAAACCAGAACTGACACAAGAAGTTGTTCTCTCTCTACATTAAAATTTTGTCCAGACAGTCGTGGTACTAAAGAGATCTCGATAAGAAGAGCAGCAAAAAGGCCCAAAGCCAAGCAATCAAACTACAGCCAACTGATTAATTAATAAATTAAAAAACTGTCTGAGGCTCAAATATCTTAATAGGAACATACAGGTTTGTATGCCTTTTTATTATCAGGATCTCAACTGCTTCACACTCTCTAGCTAATACCTTTCTACAATATTTCAAACTTTTCTTTTCTGACCAGTAACAGACAATGCCAGAATGAATTTCTGTTTAACTGTTAAAAGTTTGTTTAAATGCAGATTAGAAAACAAGCAGTGTGTATTTGCTCCAAAGACATTTTCAAGTAAGACTTTGTCTTCTAGAAGCTCCAGCTTTGATCTACAGGAGTTCTCCCAATATTTTTACTACTACTGATGCTCAGTCACGTTTATCTAACCCTGTTTGCAAAGGCCAGTCATATCCTGGAAAGTCCCAGTTCCTTTATGGAACAAGGATCAAAAGCAGGCAGTTGGTAAAGCAATGCCAATCAAAGTTCAATACAACAAGTGCTGTTCCCTTTGGGATCAATATTTCCAAAAAAATAGTGACATTCAAGTATCGAGGAGTTAGGATCTTGAGGGAGCAGCTATGTGTCACAAATCTTCTGAGAGCTAAAGCTAGTGCCCAAATAAATCAGTTACCTGGGACACAGTGGAAGTCCCATGCTCCAGAAGATGACAAGGATCCCCACTTTGTGGTCTTCAAGAATTATCACAGGGCTACTCCCAAACTGAAGCTGGGCACTATTTACATTAAATAAACAGCTCAAGGAAAAGTATTGGCTTGCTCATAACAAAGGCAAGCCTTGGTTTTCACTTATTTAAAGAAAAAAAAATATTTTTTTTACCATAAAAGACAGATTTTAGACCCTCTATGTAACATTAGAAGTGTTATACTCAGATATTCTCTCCAATTAGAAAAGTCTCAAAAACTGGAATTAATATCTCCATAAGCAAGCTGAAGTGTGAACTGCCACACAGCAACAAACCCAAATAAAATACAGCAGTCTTGGCTTTACTGCTCCCTAAAGTAAAGAACTCTTTCTGTGAAGAAGTGGTATCTCATCCTTCCTTTTTTTTGGTACTGATGTAGTACAAAAAAAAGTGAATAAAGCCCCCACCTCCTTGACATGTGAACTAGATGAACAGCTGCTTTATTTCTGAGTGGCTGTTTTGTGTTTTTAACTTTAAACCAAGCCATCAACAGCTTTTCTCCTCCTGCCTTTTCCTACATGCCCAGTTGGGCACACCCTGCACAGCTGGGACAGAGGCTGACCCCACTGCTGAGCTGACACTGGCTGTTTTGGGTGACAAAAGACTGGGATGAGCTGTTTGATCCATTTCCTGAGGGTAAAAGCAGGGGCAACAGGACCTGCCAGAGCTTTTCTCCCACCTTCCCTCTGCTCCTCCATCCTCTGTCCCAGAATGAAAGGAGGAAACACTTCTCCTTCCTCCTTGCTGTCTTTTTTTCACCCTGGACTCCCCATCCTTGAGCCTTCCTCCTTCCTTTGAGGAAGTGGGAAAAAACCCAAAAGAATGGCCAGGTCAGCCACTTCACCTTTTCCAGATACCCCAGAAAATACAAATAAAAGTAGCACCCTATAAGCTGCTGACATAGGGCATAGAACTTTAGGCTGAAACATGAGACAGCATGTCAACTCTATCCAAATCTCCTTGTACTACTTCAGCCTTCCTTAATTTACTACTTGTTCCCAGAGCCACTTTCAGCATCTCAGAAAAAAGGAGATGAAGAGGAGAAAATAGAAGCAAAACACCAAGACTGTGAGGATGTTGGCTGTGGGACCTTCACTCCTTTGTTTGACAACTTCTTGTTCAAGTTCTGTTTATTTTAAGGCATACTTTGAAAATGGAAAGAAACTAAAAATTAAAGGACCAGCAGAATTATTTTAACTCCTAAACATCTAAACTATTTAGATAAATAGCTACTTAAAAAAACTGGAAAAAAACAAAAACCAAAAAGATAAATGAAATCAAATTTAGGAAACTTCTACTGCGACCAACCAGTCTGGGATAGAGAGTTTTATACAGGTAACATGAGCTCAACAGTAAAGGGTTTTTGAGCCAAAAAAAAGTTTTACTATCAAGATAAAATTCAGAAGTGTACTAGAAGACTGGTCTGCTGGAATTCTTGATAGTTACAGTGATAATAAATAATAAGAAAGGTTCAAGTGGGACCTTCTGCCATGGCTTTATTTGCAAAGGAGAAAAAAGCATATCTAGCTTTTATTTGGCAAAAACCCCAACCTTATGTTATGTTTTGGTTACTCTTTTTGTGATTGCTGGGTACAAATAAATTAAGGAGAGAGCTGGCTTGCACTTCGTAGCACACAATAAGTAATTCTTTAAAATCTGATAATACAGAAGACTGAGATCCTGTGTGTACTCAATGTCCCATGCTGGCAAACAAATAATTGTTGCCTAGGGCTGCTAGCTGTGTCCAGAACTTCTCCCTGAATTGCACCTGAATTTCTCTCCCCACTCTGCAAACCTTGAGCCAGCAAAGTAGTTCAAAAAGAAAAGGGTGCTGGACAGCCATTTATTTGGCCATAAGACATCTGGCAGAGTATCTGTGTGCCAAGTCTTTTCAGTCTTTTTTCCTCCTCTCTCTCTCTGAACTCCAACAACAACAACAAAAATTCTGAAAGCATAATACAAAACCATCACAAAGTGTAACAGGAGAATTTCTAAGCATCGCCAAAGGAAACAGCAGTACAAAAACAGGGCATGATTTCAAAAAGGCAATGGAATATTCTTGATTCTTGACAAGAAAATCACCAAATCAGCAGCCAGTTTATTGCAACAGAATATAAATTCCCTTCCCTACACGTGGATTTTAGTCTGCCCGAAAAGTCACCTGTGCAACCTTGTACCAAACCTACTATTTATTGTTGGGTACAGAACTGAACTCTTGGTGACCAAGAGGTGAAGGTACAGGGACTGGAATCCCACCATGTGCCATAAGCAAAGTAGGTCTTGACATTATTTGCAGAGATTAAATACAAGTAGAAATACCTGACTTAAGTACACAGGACATTTAAAATCTGATCAGCAATTATGCACAGTGGTTACAGATGCTGGTAACAAGGAGGAAAGGCCTCCATTACACTGAAAGAAATTTTGATTTTTTTTTTTATGCTTTCCAGCATAAAGGGACATTGATATTTGGCAAAGTAAGGAGAAGCTATAAATGTGATACCACTCCTAGAAGCAGTGGTACTCAAAGCAAAAAGACCCTCAGGGGGATTTATTTCCCACAGGGAGATGGCAGTATTATGAAATAAGAGAAACAAGTATTCCAGCCTGCTCTTCCATGATTTTGTTATTAAGGTAATATATTTTAGACTTGATTTCTAAGTTGTACTGATTCCTTGCATCTCTAGTATGGCACAACTATAAGACTTACAGACTTTCCTAAATAATGCTTGCCACATCACATTTCTAAATTTTATCTGGTGCAAGTGAAAGGAAATTAATCTTTACTATTTTGCATCTTGTACATAGACAATCCCCCCATTTAATGCTGTCCATCATACTCACAGGCTTGGCTAACCAAGCAATAACAACACTTTTACACTTTGCACTGACAGTCATCCTTTCTTGACAATGACACTGCTGAATAATCCCTCCCTTATTCCAAAATATTAGAGACTGGAAATATTTGAGCTGGAT
>VYXF01006511.1:0-36199 GCA_013397295.1 Polioptila caerulea | reverse complement strand
ACAAAAAGTGATTTTTATACTTTTAACCAATGCTCATCCAGTTGCTTATTTTAGTTCTAAGCACTTATGACTGTCTTCTGTAACAGCCAGCAAAAAATAAAAAATCCACCTCAAAACTTCTCAAAGACAACTTTTAGAGAAATCCCATTTGGTCATGCAACAAGGCCAAAAAGAGAGGTATGAGATATTTCAATTCTTCACTTGGCAATCAATTTAATGCTAGTGAAGACAGAACTGTACCCTCACTCCCTAAGATACCAGAAATTGGAAAGAATAAAATCTTATTCTTATATAAATCCTTCAGAATGAACTGAGAAAAATGAGAAAAGGAGCCATGTTATGACTTGTTTAAAATATTTCATGTTTGACCTCCTCTTCATTTAATGTCCTGTAGAAACATCTAACTCAATTTGAAAAACCAAAATTCTCAGAAGTACCCATTTTTTACAAAATTGCATGTGTGTCATGTGAGCTTGGAAACATATTAGGACTGGTTAAAGAAGGTAAAATGCTATAGTTAGTGTTATTATGACAAGGAAATTAGGAACATATTTAGAACAGAAAAATGAATTGGTGATTGGCTACTGTTTTCTGACAAATTTTAAATGGAGGGATTTTTTTTTTTTCCCCGTAACAGCTCAAGTTTGTGATCAATTAAGATATTCTATGCAGTGGGCATCATCCAACTTCATAAAAAGCACTGAAAATCCTTCTCCCCAAATATTTCCAGCTTTGACAGGAGCAGGCAAAAAGCATTAAGAAATATAAATGCACAAGTAAATTGCAAATCCCACCTGGTGATCCAAATATATGGCATTCCTTTGAAGGTGATGGGAAAGAATCTCATTCTAGAAGGCAGCAGTCAGAGGGGAAAAGGAAAGAGACAGAAGGTGCAGAACCCATGAAAAGAGCTTTAAAGGATGTAAACTAGACAATGAACAGTTCTGTTTATGGAGAAATATAATGCTGTTTTTAATTGCCTTTTTTTGGTGAACTGTTAACGAGTTTGGAGCCTGAAACAGAAATGATGAAAGTTTGCTACGAATCAGATTGTGAACTGCTACATTTCATTTTGGTTTACATTTAAAATAGAGTAAGCTTATGTAAATGTCCACTACGCAGGCAACTATGAACCCTTTGAGAAATGCATGTTTTAAACATGTCCTGCTTTTCATAAACATATCAGAAATCAGCTGGTACCTGACAGGAGGCTGTGTGAACAACAGGTTCATCTCAGTCTCTCATGACTAATTTTGTTTGCAATATTCATTGATTATAACCACTTCATTTCCAATGTGAGCATAGTTCAAAACATTCCCACGTAATTTTGACCTGGCTGATTTCAGAAAGCAAAACCTCAAAGGGTTGATAGCAGAACACCACACACACCCCAAGGATTTACGTCACTCTATTCTACTCACGCAGGAACCAGAACACTTTGTGCCAAGGGAAGGGGGATTAAGGAATGGCTGTGGGTTAGTGAGGATGGAGATGACACACATTGCAGGATAGCTGACCTTTGGGCTGCTGGCCTCAAGCTTTAGCTGCATGAGCTGTGCTAGTGTGTGCTCCCGGATACTACTCAGCTCCGCCTGCTGCCGTCTCAGCTTTATGAGCAGCAGCGTCAGCTCCTCCGGCTGCAGGAGCGCAGGGGGAGAAGCCAAAGAGCAGAGAAAAGGTTAATTGGTACCCCAACAACACTGCAGTAAAATAAAACTGACACTAAATGCTGTGAATTCTTTCATGTGTGGTCTGCTGAACCCAAACCCAAAAGTTTGGGCTTACATATAAGCAAAAGCAGAATGCAAAATGATCCTGTTCTGGATCACTTTAATTTCTTCAGTATTTTTCTGATTACAGAATTTCTTCTCGCCTTTGCTGATGAGCACAATCATCACACCAACCAGAATTCAGCCTCTGAAGATCTTATCACTGCTTCCATCCTCAGGCACACCTGAGAAAAGGTGTACTCCTAAAGGGAAGTGAGGCACACACCTCCTGGGTGCCTTACAAAACCTCTGGCAGTGACACAACACAAGAGACACCACTTATCCCCAACTGAACACTTCAAACAGAAAATGAAGGGGTAGCTTCTGACTGCTCAAACCAGCAAATGCCACAAAAGCCAAACATTCTGTATTAAAATAATTGAGGATTTTGCAGGACAAACTCTGTGCAGTCCTCAAACTTTTCCTGATGTGCATATCAAATTGATGATATTGATTTAAGTCAGGGGGAGATGACTCCAGCCCTGAGGATGTTGTTACCTGTACGTGGGCAGCCATTTGAGTGAGGCAAAAGAATCAAAACAAGCCCTCAAGAAAATGTAGTTTTTAAAATAATTCTTCAAATGTACGTGTCAAAATTGAGAGGAAAAAATGATGACAAACCCATGTTAACTGAACTACCTCAGAAATAATCACCTTTCACAAAATAAATCTGCACAAGCATGACAAAAATAATTTTCCATCCCACCTTTCACAGCTCTGAGGCCTCCAGTTATTCTATTGCTTTACTTTTATGACTAAGCTGTACAATACAGCCTTAAGAAGGGATGAAGAATAGCATTTAAGACCCAAGATCATATGTATTATGAAAATAAAGTCCAACTCAAATGGGTATTTGTCAGGTAATTCCACACAGATCAGCTTAGGTCAGCTTGGGAAACTCTACCTGAACCATTCCTGGGAACCATTATTAGCAATAATTAAAAGAAAACAAACCACTGAACATCACAAGTATTTTTGACACATTCCTGTCTGCTTCTGTTTCTTACACTTCCCCAGAAGTCAGCCTTACAAGAGGTTAAATATTCATCCAGCATTTTGATTTTCTTACAAGCCCTGTGAGTTAAAGCCCAAACACAAAAACCTCCTAAACCCCTGCTTGCTCTCTCCCACAGCCACAGAACTTCCCCAAAGCCAAGAAGTAAAGAAAAGAGCTCCAGAGACCCACACATTAAAAACACTGTAGGTGAAGAGCTATTCCTCAGAATAAGGAGGAAAATCCCTGAGAAGCAGCGTGGCACCAGCACTCCTGTTAGCTCAGAACAGAGGAGCCCACAAGAGGGAGCAAGGGATTTCCACACAGCTTCAGCTGGCAAAACCATTTGCTTTTGAGGGAAAACCAGCCCCAAGCTCAAATTGTCTCATGGCAGTTTTCCTTCTTACAATACTCCCTCAATACCTGGATTTAAAATCCTTAATTTCAGAGAGTAAGTGTAAGAATCTAGACTGCTATACAAAGCATTTCTGAGCTCTCTCCTAAAATAGGCAGCAGTGCTTTTGGTCTGGAATACCAATTCAAAGCACAAGAATTTTTTAGGAATATGAGAACAAAAAGTAGCATCTTCAAGCAAAAGGAGCAGTGATCCACTTTTTCAAGATCAAAACTCCTTTTGGTACAATCTGAAAAAGCCCAATTTTAGTGCATTAGGAATAAGCTAATTAATGGCACTCCAACCCAAACCTTTTTTCCATAGAGGAGCCCTTAGAACAGAACTCCTACTCCTCTCTAGACACTCATAATGTTGCTGCAAGTGCTGTGCACTTGATGCAGGTCTTGAGACTCTTGCCACAACCATGGCATAAACTTTTCTTAGAGCTACCTGCAGGTTTCCTCCTCTGGCCCCTGCAATGCTCTGCTGTGGGCAGGATTTCTGGCTGGTTTCCTGGACCTGCTTGTCCCTCTGGAGATCAGTCCAGCTCCACGAGCAGAGCCCAGGAGAGCTGAGGGGGCCACGACCCCCAGGAAATGTCTGGAAGGCTCCAGCTGCCAAAGGCCAACCCACAAAAGTCGGTGAAGGTGCCAGAAATCTGTTTGGGGAAGTGCAGGAAACAGGGCTCGAGGCAGTGGGAGGACTGGCTGCCCACAGTATGATAAAAAAAAAAAAAAAATCTGTTTTCTTAAATCAAAACTCACTCAGTACTTTTGGATGGTCAGGGAGATGACAAAAAAGGAGACAAAAACTGGTAAAGAATTAATATGAATTTAGGGCAATTTTTTGGCTGAGAGTCATGTTTCAATTAGGAAAGTGCACAGTATTCACCAACATCACTTTGATGAAATATCTTCCATGAGAATTTCTGCTCTACCACAGTACAGTGTCAGAAAGGACAATCATTCCACAAAATGCTCTTTTAGTACCTTTCACTTTTCCAAAAAAGCCAAACTTTACTTCTAGGATTTTTTAAATAATTAATGGAGAAATAAGTGTTCTGTGATGTAGTCTACCCTCTCCCAGGAATTTCAGCAATGTATCAACGATGATTAAAAAATAATAAATCTCTATTTCCCAAAGAAAACCTTGACTCAGCAGCTACACAATATTCTCAGAATTCTGTGGAATCACAGAGTACTTCTTTCCCTGATAATTTAAATAAAGCTACATTTAAAGCAAGCTTTAACTGGAATAAAATTTTAATGTTGCCTCTTCATACTTAAAGGATTATTCTTAAAACCCCCTGATGTACCAAATAAAAATCCAACTCACTGTTTTGCCTTGGAGGCTCTGAGGAGTAACAGGCTGTAAACTCAGACCTGCTGGCATCGACCTTCTGTCAGGCACAAAGACATGCTGTACAAAAAAATAGCACAGTGGGATCCAGAGTTATTCCTAAAGACTTAAAAACTTTAAATGCTAAAACCAAAAGTCAAGCCAACTTCCCCCTCATGAAAAGTTGCAATGATTTGTGCCAGTCATGCTCCCTCCTGATCTACTACCTAGGTCAGTCAAGTAGTCCATCTCTAAATTTTAGAAATATCCAAATTTCCTATTTCATTTAATTAACAGTTCTCCCTCATTACAGTTGTCCTATCACAGACTGCATAAACAACAGGTTTAGCTTTTCACTTCTGTTTCTCATCCTTTTCCCCCCTCGTGTTTGCCACCCTTTCTTCTCTCCCTTTTCCCTTCACCTTTCAGGCCCTTTTTCCTCTCCTCCTTCCTGCCCTTTTCCACCTCACATTAAAGTTACATTACAGGGAGACACTCCTCAGGCAGTGTGTTTGGACCCCCAAACACTGCACCTTTCAGTGTGAGCCAGCCCTTCATGTGAGCCCATTTTCTGGGCTCAGACTGCTGCCTGCTACCTGCCTTGGCACTGGTGTGTCATGACTGAGTTCTGCAGGCAAAGTTTAAAACACTCCTAAGACCTTGGTCTCAGAACCAATTCTCAGGCCTTGCCAAGCACGGTTCTATCACACAATTTTCCTGTGTCTTCCATTTTGGATCAAACCTGAAGGTTTGCTGGGCAGGGCAGTTTCCTGTTCCCATCATATTAGCAGTCCAGCTCTTCAGAGAAAGGCTGAGTCTATATCCTGAGTTTACTCTTCCACTGCTTTTGCAGGGATTTATTTTGCCTACACATGGGGTTGCCTGAAGCAGGAGTATGAGCAGACACAGTCTCACATCAATGACCTCCTAGAAGTGAGCAGGGATGAAAGGGAAAGGAGAGGACCACCCCTCCTCTGCCTTCCTATGCACACAGAAATATTCATTTTCATACTTCAGCCAGTGTCAGGGGGGTGGGAAGCAATTCTTTTCCTGCTAATACAGTTCAGAAGAAAACTACTACTTTGTGCAAGTGAGGAGGAAGCAGGGGAGGATTTGTGCCTTAGCATAGAGTCAGATCACTTCTGGGAACCACTCTGAAGTGGTAGAGCTGATGCATCATCCTCAGCCATGAGCAGGGTCTACCCACAAATCACATTTATTTCTGATAATACACCAAGAGCCTGCCACTACAGTTCTATTTCCAAAGCACAAGCAATATAAGCAGTAATATTCCCCAGAGTGGATGTTTATCACTTCATAAATGTAGACATTGGCTAAGAAAATGGAAAAATATTAAATACTCATAAATTTGAAAGGTTTTGTAGCAAATTTAAAGGAAGCCTGGAAAGCAACAGTTTTAGCACAAAGAGGTCCAGTCATGACAAGATATCTCAGACAAGTACATCTACAATAATTTGTGAGAAAAAACATTGAGGACTTGCTTCCTTTACCAGTGTTGCAAAGGGAACTCACATGACACAGTTCATTTAAGGACAGCTGAACAATAGCAATTTGGGGAGGTAGTCTTTTTCTGTCTTGCTGGATTCTCAAAATATTAGAGGCAGATTGCTAGATAAAGTAAATTCTGTGGGTGTAATGCAGCATTCTTGGAGCTGCAGATGTAATTTCTATTTCAAGAATAATAGAGAAGGTCTTGGAATAGTAAGAGAAGACACAACACAGGACAGAAAACTAGTTGACATGAAAAAAAATAAGAAAGAAGATTTTCAAGCTGCAGGGTGACTACTTTGGAGTAGGCAATGCCATTTAAAAATATACAAGCACTCAATTCAAAACCATGTGCTGTAAAAAATAGAAAGTTTTGGCATCTGCTCCCAATGTTCTCATTCCTGCGTTTTCAAACTGCATTTTCAGTGACTTCTCAAACCAAAATAGTCACACCCAAGGAGGTCCATGCAAATGGCCATATAAACACAATTGGTTTATGTTTGCCAGGTCTTGCAATACCACCCTTGCCTCATCCCTGAGGCGAGAAAGGATCAGCAGAACAAAACCAAAAGCCACAGTGAAACCCAGCTCTCCTTTCTGGATCCTTTTCTCCTGGGATGCAGCTCAGCTCTGCCTGCCAGAGGGACCCAACTCAGGCACACAGCAGGGCTTGCCCGGAGCATGGTGGCCACACAGCCCCAGCCTGAGGATGTCTGGATAAATGCACACATGGCTGGGGCCCCTGGACTCTGCTGGAGGTCTCTACCTCTATCACCACTCAAGGAAACATCTCCCNGAGTAGGCAATGCCATTTAAAAATATACAAGCACTCAATTCAAAACCACGTGCTGTAAAAAATAGAAAGCTTTGGCATCTGCTCCCGATGTTCTCATTCCTGTGTTTTCAAACTGCATTTTCAGTGACTTCTCAAACCAAAATAGTCACACCCAAGGAGGTCCATGCAAATGGCCATATAAACACAATTGGTTTATGTTTGCCAGGTCTTGCAATACCACCCTTGCCTCATCCTCTGAGGAGAGAAAGGATCAGCAGAACAAAACCAAAAGCCACAGTGAAACCCAGCTCTCCTTTCTGGATCCTTTTCTCCTGGGATGCAGCTCAGCTCTGCCTGCCAGAGGGACCCAACCCAGGCACACAGCAGGGCTTGCCCTGAGCGTGGTGGCCACACAGCCCCAGCCTGAGGAGGATGCCTGGATAGATGCACACATGGCTGGGGCCCCTGGACTCTGCTGGAGGTCTCTACCTCTATCACCACTCAAGGAAACATCTCCCACTCTCCCTACTAACTTTAGTGGCCTTTTGTTCCAAGTGTGCAGCAGTCCACTTTCTTATAAAGCTGCTGGATGTCTAGAAGTCCTTGCTCATCTTTCCAGTTCCAACACATGAGGCAGCTCCTGCAGCCTCTGCCTTGTTCTCCAATCACTTTGATTTTAGCTATGTGGACATGAGTCTCCTTTCTGTCTTATACATAAGAAAGGGGATTTAAATTGTTTTATCTCCTTCTCCAGATACTCCTTCTAACTCATCACTTGTGAACAAGTTTATAAAAGGTAATAGCTTAAAAGGCAACAAATGCAAACAGGAATTCTGCAAACGTGAAAGTCCAGTCAGGGATGAGAAGATCACAGTCTTGTAGTTCATGGAGAAAAATACATTGGTGACAAAAATTGATCTTCTTGTGGGTTAAATGTTCCAGCATATAAAAACTGGCACATTATGAGGAACACTGTTTTAACTTCTCATGATAGAAGAATTACAGAATATTGGATAAATTCCAGAACTTTCTGTTTGGATGGCTATCCATGCAGAAGTGCAGCACTATCAGCACTCTGTATGACAAACACAGGCTAAAAATCCCTGGAGTGGAAAATTCATCCCACCTCTTAACTTGGAATAGTGCCTAATGGGCATGGATGGGACTGAGCTCTGGAGAGACACAGCGTGGCATTTTCCAACCACTGCCATAGAGGCGTTTCAGGAGGATTTTGAGAACCTAAAAATAGAAATCCAACCACTAAAAGCCACTGAAAAACCTAAGATCTCTATGTAGATGAGGTCTGCATGTTAAATTTACTGTACTGATTGCAAATAATCAGTCTTCTACTTACCAACCTCTTAAAAACAGGGGTTAATGCCAAAAGCTGGTTGTGTAACTAATTAAATACAAACCAAACAGCACGAAAAACTGAAGGGAAGCAGGAGGTTTGTCTAAAAGATAGGAAATACTAAATGAAAGACTAGAATAAGTGTTCAACAAGGAACAAAAACATCAGGAAGCAAACATGGCTGACAGGACAAGTAATACACTCTCTGCAGCTCTGACCCCAGGGATATTTCTCAAGTATGTGAGAAGCACTGATTACTAAATTTCCAGAGCAGTTGAGACATAAAGGATGTCAAAGCAAAATTACTCCTTTGGTGAAGGGGATCTGAAAACTTTAAAATCCAACACCTGATAGTCAACTTTAAGTTGTTTAATTTGCTTTAAGTTGTAGTTAGAGATTTTTTTTTTTTTCCCTGCATCAAAAAAAAAGACATCCAAGGATAAAGTTTTTAGGAAAATGCTCAGGAGCATTTTATACCCAACTTAAGGAGTAATTTTTGTTTAATCATTTCCAATCTATTAAAACCCATGGCAACACAAGCATGCTGGATGTAGCAGAGTGGCACATATGGCACCCAAGTTCACAATTCTTCATGTCTCCCTCCCAGTGGTCAAGCACCAAAGTTGTGTGCACTTAGATCTTCAGTGATCTCCCTGACAGCTTGAAGGCATACAAAAGAACAATACACTTGATTTGCTGCTGCAACCCAAGGCAGACAAACTTGTTGCTGAAGACAAGAAAGCAGCATGTGTAAAGAAACCTGGGATTTTGAGTCCTCTTGGTGCTAGAAAGGAGCCAGATTTCTGTACACACGTAAGGTATCCTGAATCATTTGCCTATTGACTCCTCCCTACTTTTTTTAGAGAAACATACTATCATGGACAGTAATACCAGGACATGCTTTCATCATCTAGTGTTTTAAAAGAAATACATTTTTACTACCCTCAGATTTTTCAGCACTTTTTAAAATCAAACCCTTCTCCATGAAAACAGCGACGCAACACTCCCCGTTATAATAAAATATAACAGCACAACCCGAGTTTCCCAGTAATCAGGCACATTCTACCACGAGCCCTGTGAATGAGAGTGTAACCTCTGGCAGGGAGCACTCCTACCTTCGAGTGGTGTGTCCTGTGCCTGCGGTCGATGGTGACATCCCCCCTCTGCACCGGCGAGGACACCTCGGAGCGGTACGTGCGCTGCGGGGAGAAGCCCTGGAAAGCGGCGATGGAGCCGTGCGAGGGGGACGTGGCCATGGAGTGCATGGGCTGCTCCGAGATATTGATCATGGTCTTTGGGCTGCTCAGCGTGCCGTGCCTGCTCAGGGTGCTCTGCTTGTTGTAGAACTGGCGCTGCTGCCACTCGTAGAGCTGCCACATCGTGTCGTCGCGCATGGAGCGCCGCTTGTCCTCGGCCGGCCCCGCGGCGCGGTCGTACGCCGAGGGGGGGATGCTGCAGAGGCTCTCTGGGCGTGTCTTGCTGTTCCTTGGCAGGGTCCTGTACCCTTCTGGGTACCGGGGCAGCACCTGAGCTCGATGGCTTGGCATGTTCCTCGGCAGCGTCTGGTAGGAGATGATGCTGGAACACAAGTTTCCTTTTATTAGCATTCATGTTACGGCAACAGAAAGCTGCTCGCTATGGGTTGGGTTTATCCAGCTGTCATCTTTTGTAACACCTTAAAGGCCATTTAAAAAAACACTCAAGAAAATCAAGGCAACAGTTCAAGAATCTATGATAGTGACTGAATGCACTGCAGCAGCAAGAGGTGGATCCTTTCTCTCTGATTAGCTCTTGCTGATATAATCCATATTTCATCTTTTTACCAGTTTGCCAGTCTAGTACTGTCAAGTTTTGATCAAATCTTGCAAGCTGTCTACAGGCTAGACAGGTGAAAGTTTACAAAGCTAAAGTTCTACGCTGTTTCCATATGCTTTCCATATTTCCGTTTGAAATGTGTCGCTGTGGGTCACTATCAATCACACACGACACACGTTCTCAAGAGAAGGCTGAAAGAACTTTATTCAAATATCTGACTCCATATTTATAGTATTTACACAAGGACCAGGGATTGGAGGAGAAGCTGGACACCTCTCCCATCACACTGGTCAAGACAAATGTCAATCAGTCACTTTCCACTCCCAAGAGAAGGAATTTTCAGCGACCTCGTCTTAGCATAAACAAGCTTCTAAGAACAGCATCGATTCATGAGAAAGTGAACTAAGAACTACCAAACATTGAGTTAGAAAGTGCATCAGGAAAACTTGGAAGAAGCAGGGCGACAGAAATGTTCACTTTTTCAAAAGTGAAAAAATATCCTGTTGTTTCCCTAAGGAAATCTTGAGCAATTACTACAGACATTGAAAAAAAGAAGATTCTTTAAACAGCAGAACATGGGAAATCTGCAGTAACTGTCTAAAGAAATTATATTTCTCAATTGTCAAGGACAAGCCATTCTGTACCAGCCACTCGAGTGAAACAAAGAGCAATACACGTCTTTGTTTGATAATAATATTTTATTGCTTTTCAACTCAGATATGAATTCAAAGGCTTATTTCTTTAATTTTTTGCCCCTTAAAATTCTGGAGTTCTACAGTAATTTAGTAACTTTCAGCATCAGTTGAAATACAGAATTTTCTATACCAAGGATTGATGCATGCCTAACTTCATTTTTTTCAGAGGACAGAATCTAGGTCATAAACATTGATTTATTCATCCCTTATCTAACATGCAAATGAGCACCTCTTAAAGCTTTTTGCTACAGAGCATGCATATGATTGATGCTTGCTAACAGACAACAAAACCAGCCTCAAATTGGACCTGATTTAGCCATGAGAGGGCAGCAGCTTCCAGCTACACCCCACACTAAAGTGAACTGAAATCCCTGCACTGTGAAGCACCAGGCCCTGGAGATGGTTTTGAATTATTTCAGTGTCCCAAAAAAAAAACATTAAAGAAATTATGTAGATCAAATGGCAAGGTGAACCAGCATTATGCATGTGAGATCCTTATGGAATAACTACTGGGGAAATTGATGATGGTAAAATCTGCTTTGCACTGAAAATAGTTAAGCTGAGTATTTACCATCACCTGCAACATTTTGAAAATGAAAACTGCTATAAAGAACTTTGTGTACAAAATCTGCTATAGTTTCTAAAGCTTTTCAAGAATTAATGAAGAATTACCCCCACTTTGTATTGGACAGCTTCACATTCTTGTAAAATACATAAAAAGGGAAAAGGGATTCTAAGTCCAAGTCTTCTGTTGCCACATCTGCTTAACACCTCTAAATTTCTTTAGTAACATACCATTATTGATAAGGCTTTTGTCCACCTCTGTATTTAAAATCAAACAAACAAGATGCTTTTGAGCTCCATTTCTAACTTTCAGAACAGAATTGTAGCTATACCCCATAACAACTACAGTACAGCCTGACATTTTAATGAATATATTTAGTAGCAAGACACACCTCACTCACTGAAGCTCCTCACACATTTTATTAATTAAATGGGCAGTGTAATCCTGTTGCCACCCCAAATATCCCAAACTCGCAAGAAAGTTGCCTGAAGCTCTTACTGTGCAAAAACATCAATTTAAAATCTGCATGCAAGGACTTATATTCTTGAACATTTAGAAAGATAACACAATCCATCTTCATTTGGTAAACCATGGAAACTGTAAAAAGCTCAATCACCTCAATATTGAGCCTTGTTTTACATAATTCGATAAAATCAAAACAGATTCACCAATGTCCTGTTGATATCTGGAAAAATGTCATTCCAAAACCCAGCTCCGGACAGAACTGCAGCTTCCAGCTGCCCTGCACTCAAGGGGAGACTGCTGCACTTGGGTCTGAGGTTGCAAAATATTTCTGCAGCTGACATCATAAATAGTTCCTTATGGCTGCTCCCAAATGAGGACTGTGCCCCGTGTGTTTATTTTACAGGCACCTTTCGAGGCTCTCTCCAGGGCTGCTCTTGGTTCAGGAGAGGCTCTGCTGCCTGAGCTGCACTCTTTGGGAAAGCAGCTTTGCTGCTAAGCCTTTGGGGCTCAGCTGTGCAGCACTAGGAATATCCTTGGAGTGAGAGCTCCAAACAGCCCCTCATGCTAATGAACACAGCTGGCCCCAAATACAGAACTTCCAGGTGAGAATCAAGAAAGGGTGGCAGAGCGAAGATGGAAACCTGGAGTTTTCCTGCAGGCATTTTTTATTTCAGATGAATCTTATACAGGCAAGGCAGAGAGACAGACTCACATCCTGGGTTAGCAGCAACAAAAAACATCACTTAGTACCAGAAAACCCTTCTGTATTTTTTCACATTTGAGAAAGACCACTCAAGTGAACCATTTTTGTGAAAAACGTTTTTTTTTTCACAACTGACTTGTGCAAAATTCAATAAAATGATGCTGAAGTGGAATGTGTTTATTTTTTATTTAAACCACATTTATTTTTGGTTTAAAAAACATTTGCCTTCCTTAAGGTAGTAGTTTATTCATGTGCCTTTCAACAAACTAGATGTCTAGATCCATGGAAACAACAGATAACACCTTCAAGAATTAAAATCTACATTGCTGTCATTCTCATTGCTTTTTTGGGCTATCAAACTACTGAGGGGTCAGCCTGTTCCTCTAAAAAAATTAATATTTGTATAGTGAATATTTTTCATTCTATATTGAGGACATCTAAGAGCTCCTCTGTTCTTTTATATATAGTCATTTAATTGAACATATTTGTTAACATTTTAGCATTCACCCTATTTTATTTTATTTTTTTTTTGCAGTCTGACACACAGAGATGCTCAGTTGGGTCCTCCACGATTTCTCTAAAGCAGACACAGTGACACAGATGCACTGGAAAGCAGCTTTGTGGAAAGTCAGCAACTTCTCCCCATTAAGTAAAGACTACTTTTTCCAAAAATTCAAGTTATGAGTTTTACAGGTCTTAAACAGCCTTAGGATCCTCTCACCCCAACCTTAACCTTTAACATAAACCAGAGCTTTTTCCTACTCTCATTCACCAACTTTGATTCCACTTAGATTTCTGTCTCCATCAAGAAACTGGCAACCAGAACAAAAATAAAATTTTAAATTTAAATGAAGCCCCATTTAAAAGATATCACTATATATAGTAGAAATTTAGATCATTATTCAAGGTGGTTTCCATGCAAAGCAAAGAAGATAGCTTGAGGCCAATTCTCCTTCAGTTTGCTACTTTTATGTAGAACTGCATTTGAAAGCATTTAAGTTATCAGTGCCACCCTTATCTAGGCAAACAAGTGTTCCCTATACTCAAAAATAAAATATTGTTAATCAGTAACATATTGTTAATAGCACTTCCCTCTATTTGATTCCCACAACGAAATCAGTTTTAGGGTTTTTATACCTGTTCACAACTGAAAAACAGCACTGCTATTCTAATTTCTTCTGCTTGGTTCCAATAAAGTCCAATAAAAAAACTAACTGCACCTAAGAGCCTTCTGAGTTCTCATTATGCAAGTTTGAATAATAAAATAAAAGTCAGGGTGTGTAAGTCTCTGTATTGCAAGTCCAAACTTGATCAAACTACTTATGGTGAGCATTTAATGAAACAACACATTAACAATCCCTAATAATATGTAATGAAGGGCTAAGAGCAGTGAGGAAATGGTCAACCTTGGCAAATGGAAGCCAAGTTCATGGAAATTTTTCAAGACTTTGCAAAAACTGAGGAGCCACCAGCTACATATCTTGAAATTTGTGGGAGAAACACATTTTCTGAACTTGGTTTATCTTAAGCTCTCTGTCATCCATCTGAACACAAAATCCTTTATTTCCAGCTCTTCAAAGTATCTCCTGGGATATCATCTCCATACTTCCTATCAAATGTAATGATAAAAACCTTTTACATTTTCCTGCTGGAGCTGCTTGTCTGTAAAGCAGCATGGAAGGATCGTCCCCATGCAGAGAAATTGCTATTGGCATGACATTCAATATTGCCAACCATTCCCACATCATTTTAAAGCTCCATGAATAAGCACTAGACCTCAATATTACAATATTATAATAATTATAGCTAATTTCATGAGAAGAGAAGCTTTAAGCATCAAGTTAGATATCTGTAGCTTACTTTTAGATAAATGTTCTCTCTCTCTCTCTCCATTTAAAGCTAGCTTAAAGTTTAAAAGCTCCTGGGAATATTTTTTAAAGAATTTCAAACAAAATATTATTACAAGAATTTGTGAAGGAAAAATGCAGAAGAGAAGGCAATTTCAAGAACAGATTTTAAGAAGAAAGAGAATTTTTATGATTGATGACACCTTTTCCTTGTTAGGACGGGGAAATTTTTAACACTCAAAAAGGGTTTATGGCCATTTTTATTTATTGAGTTATTAAAATACTTTAAAGTTATAAATAACCATTCAAATGCTAATAAAAGAAACTTTCATACCTCTGTTCTGAGAAGTCATCCAGGCTTTTCTTACAGAGAGCAATGAAGAACATAATGATATAACACAGATCACGAACCAAAGACGCTAATCAGGGTACTAATATTATTTACTAGAAAGCCTAGAAAAAAAATAAATAAAAACCACACAGAACTTACCCCCTTGTTTCCTCCTCCTGTCCTTTGCCCCTCTGTATCTGGATCCAGTGCTCCAGCTGCAGCATGGAGTTGGTTCTCTGCATGAGGCGCTCGGACTCGGCGTGCGCCGGCAGCGCGGCCGCGTCCGCAGCATCGCCCAGCGCAGCGCCCAGGGCCCTGCTCTCAGAGCCATTCACATGGACAGGTCTGAAATGGCCCCCTGGAATTGTGCTGATGGGCAAAGTCCTGTACTCAGACCCCAGAGGGTTCAGCTTCACGCTGTTGATTTTTGTGAGGGGTTTATCTTGCCCCACTTTCTGGAATCCGTATTTTTCGGCTTCCAAAGCTTTCTTCTCCTCGTTTTTGTTCACTTCCTTGTTCCTCTGGTTGTTTTGTGCCTCTGGCTTAATTAGCACCCGATGGTTTGAAATATTATTTGCCTCTCGAGGTGATGTATTTTCGACAGTGAACTTCTCTATTCTGGAAGGGAACACAGGACAAGCTCTAATACTAAAAAAACATTCCTTACAAAGAGTAACAAAAAATTGCAAGTTATTTCAGTGAACCCCTTGTCCATGTATTTTACAACAATATCTTGACTTAGAAAGAAAAAATCAGGACATTTTCACAATAATCAAGGACAGGCTGGGGGTTTTGTTGCTGTCGTTTTGATGCTTTTTTTCTTTTATTTTTAATTTTGTTTGGGGATTGGTGGTAGTGCTTGATTGGTTTGGTTTTTGGTTGGTTGATTTTGAGTTTTTCTGGTTGGCAAGTGTGAGTATTGTTTTCTTCTACACTTTTCACTTGCTGTTTTAAAAACAATTATAACATGAGGTTTTTGTTTGTTTTTTTTTAAATTCCACAGTCAATTTAGCCCTAGAAAAAATGGGTGCAACAGGAAATAAAGCCAGAGTCTGAAAAAAGTGGGTGTTCAGCTCCTGGAGGGCTGAATATTCAAAGGCCAAAAATATTCAGTGGCCCTGCAAGAGCTACAGCTTCCAAATGTCAACAGCCTGAAATTCAGATGATTTTCAAAGTCAGATGGTGATTCACAATACTGCTGAATTTAGCATATAATGAGCTCCTTAAAAAAAAGCAGATGACTTTTCATGGTCATTGGTATCAATTAGGTTTCTCTGGTGTGTTATCACTTTGGCTGGCACACATTTGGTGGAAAATGACAGTGGTTTTTCTAATTTTAAGGGGGAGAATAGCTGCTGACTTAAGGAACTGTACCACAAAAATAATATTTTTGGAATTGCTACGGCTTTACAGTACTTACACAAGTACTCAGTATGAACAGTTCTATTAGTGATCTTCTTTTTAAAATTTCAAAATGTCAAGAGGCTCCATCTTTTGCCATTCTGGGAGGACTTGAAACTCAATTCCAGCTCAAAAAGTTATTTTTAGGTTTAGTTCACTAGAAAAAAAACTCCACCAACTTAAAATGATTTGCTCTACATTTTTTGGTATGGGAGGAAAGAAGAGATAGAATTCCTTAAGATTACATCTCTGTGTAAAACCAAACTAAGAACAACATTTTATTTTATTTTAAGGCAATATCAAATTAACTTTTTGTTCTGTTTTGAATCTCCCTTTTTCAGCAAATGCATTATTCATGTTTATAACTGTGTCCAGTTCAAGTGTCTGGGTGTCTGTAAAAAGGCCATCAAACACAATTTACCAGACTAACTACAGACACAGCTGTAAGCATTATTGCTTACACCATTGTGAAAAAAAGCCATTTATTTTTTCTCCCCAAGACCTGAAATTGTTCCCAAGACCAAACATTTGTGCCCAGGTTCTTTCTCAAGGTTATGGAAAAAAAAAAGGATCACCTCCTCACTCCCACTTCTAAAGAGTACAGCCCAGTCTTCTACCAGAAAGCAAAGGAACTTCCCAGCAGGAATGGGAATGAAAAACTCAACTTCCCACAATTACCAAGTAAAAAAAGGGTGTTAAGATTTCAGTTCTCAGCCAGGACTCTGGAGTTCAAAAATTAATATAAAGACTACTTTGCAAATAATGCTGAATGCAGGCATTAATATTTGCAGCACGTCTCAATAGCATCACCCACCCCATAACAGAATATAAACTTTTATTCATCTTTCTCAGGTGTCTTTAGAGCAGAGGAAAAGGTGGAAAATCCATGGTGGAGAGGGAGAGTGGCATCTCTAGGACACTCATCACATGTGTGGTGAAGTCAAGCTTTGGCACTGAGTTCAATTCACACTCTCAGTTTTAATCACAAACCAGCAGCTCCCAAAATCACAGAATTGTTTCTCCATGCAGCCTCGTGCTGCATCACTCATTACTATGGATATACACAGCAGAGCCAAACATTTACATTTTACAGACTTTGGGATGGTGGAGAGGCTGAAGGACTGACATTCAAACAGATTGCTGGCTCTCTTAATTGGTGAAACCAAATCAGCCAGCTCTCTGTGAGCAAGGGATCTCTTTCCACAGTGAAGGATCCATATGGGAAAAAAAATATAAGAAACAAATGTAAGAAACATAAATCCATATGTATATTTGGCTCCATATTTATAGCTAGCTCTCAAAGACACGTTCAACAAAGCTTGCAGGCTATCTGAGGACGGGATAGGGAGAAGAGGAAGAGAATGAGCATTGAACACGGGCCTTTCAGCATATGCTGAATGCAATTTATAGATTCCTGCAACCAAAAAGGAATCATATGCACAATATGCAATATGCAGTACAGGAAAAGTACAATTTTATGCTGGTTTATATAACGAAATAATTCTGAAAGGGCTGGGGAGGGGGGAGCATGTGATTAATGATCAAATGGACATGAGGACTGTGATTGAACAAAGCAAGGCAGAGGCATTGGAAAAGGAAAAGCCATCTTTTCCAAGCACACTGACGTCAGCAAGCCCCCACTGTGCATGTCTCTATGCTAACAAGTGCTTTTTTGGCAGCCTGGCTTATGCTGTTCAGGGAAAGTAACTACACCAGCAGGGAAAAAAGCAATCTTTTCTTAGTATATGCTGCATCACTGAGAAAAAACAAAGGCTGCAGCACACAGGGTGACAGTGAAAGGACAGAATGACACTCAGACCTGGGAGAGTGGAGAATCAGCATTTAGGGTAAAATGGCAAATCAGTGTGTTGGTGGACACCACCATCTACAGAGACAAGCAAGCACCCAGAGAGAGACCTTATTTTAAATCATAAGCTTCAACAGCTCCTCACTGACTAAAGTACTTGGTTTAATTATTTTAATAGGTCTCTCAATACATTATTAAACTTGAATGTACTATCGAGGTAAAATCAAAACTGTTTAGAAAGGAGTAATTACAAAGAAGTTAATAGGGCCAAATACTGATTGTCCTTCCCTGCAGCTAAACAGCAGAAAGAAATATTTCTGCTCTTAACAGAGACCAGTTCTAAGAGAAATGGGTACATTCTACTTTCTCACTTCAGTATCTCATTTGGGGTTTACATGGCTAACTATATGTGGAAAATAAGAGTAGAAGAGTAGCTTAAGAAAAACTTGGCAACACCCCTTCCCTCCCACCAACTCCATGTTTTAAATATTCCTTTTATCTTTATCCTCTCCAAGGAACTCACATCTCCAGAAAAACAGACACAAAAAATGTGCTGAAATTATTTAAAAGGCTCAGTTTAACAGGGTTTCTCATTAAACAGGGGTAACTCATTTAACAGGGTAACTCATTTCCAGAGTACCATAAGCAGTGAAGTATCTTGATTTTTAGGTTTAAAGAATTATACTGTAAAAAAATTCTTGATTTATCATTGGGCATTTTATATTAATAGGCAATTAAAAGTGGCTCAACATCACGTTACATGAATATTTAAGGAAGTAAGTTCTTAATCATTAATTTATTGTACTGCAAATACCTAGTCTGTTAGAAAACTGTATTCAGTGCAATGTTAGAACCTCTAAAGAGACAGAACTCAGAAACAGAAGCACTGCCAAATTTGACTGAACCAAAACCATCTATGCTGAAGCTCCATTTATGCCAAACTTTAGGTTACTTAGAGATGAGGTAATAAGACACTTAATACTGAACAGATTTTTACAGGGAAAGAACAGTACTTCCTCTGCATAAGATCATATGCTGCTAGGTTTCATTTGAAGAACTTAAGAAACAGCCATAAGATGGATTCTTTAGGAAACAGATGTCTGTATGGTTTTCTTCCTTATTATAGCTAACAGATATGAAATTCTTTGAGACTTGGTCTTGAAATCTGTTTTCTCTGAAGTAATTGTTTCAGGGCTATCAACAAAGTTTTCACAGAGGTCACATCTACTTCTGTTTCATTCTGAGGTTTCTTGTCTGAATCAAAACAGCAAGATGGTGTTATATAATTTGCTTTTCTGACAATTGCTTGGCTGCTGGCAAGCCTGTTCTGCCTGTGATATCCAGGCAGATATCCACAGTATTACAAATATCAAATAAAGGCAATTTCACCGGGTCAGAAGAAGATTGAGAATGACCTCCTTCAGTTTTCTTTGTCTACAAAGTGTTTATACAATTGAAAGGTGATTTTTGTTTGAAGAGAAGTGGGTTTCATTTGGTTTGATAATTTCTCCATATGTAAATTACCATTACATCTGCAATACAAGCCCGATTTTTCAGATAAAATTTATTACTACTAAATTTCTCTGGTACTTGTGACCATGAGATTTTTTTATTACTTTTTTAAACTCAGAGTTCCTCAGTGTTGCTGACTCTATTTAGCTCCAGGGTAGCAGGAACTAACAGAGTGGAGAAGAGATCAAGTGACAGCAGCCATCAGCAGTAACTTCTGTGCTGTCAATAACGAGGAGCTTTTAAACTTCCAATTGATGAGGTTTGCATTAGAGATGCCATGGAGCTGACCCAAGGGACCACACTGTGAGAGAAAAGGACTCTCAGTGGAGAGACAGCAGCAGACAGGGCTCAGTCTCTGAGAACACAGAGCTTCCAGTGGTAATTTGCTTTTCACTGCCAACACCCAGGCACAGGCAGATAAGGCTCCAGATCAGGTGAGCATGGGTTTGGTGACAGCTTAATGACATGAGAATGGCTCCCCACAGGTTGCCCAGAGGTACAAGTGGTTAATTTAGCCAGGAAGTCCAGCTGTGAATTTGAGGATTATGACAGGTTGAAGCCAAAGGCTTCCACCAGTTGAGCTGCTGCTGCTATTCAGTCAGGAGGGCAGGGAAGTCAAACATGTCTGCACACTGTGTTTGTCACTGCACTTCTCCTCATGCCACTGGCCACAGGGATAACTCATTTTTTATTTTCCCAGCTCCTGACAATCCATATTCAGAACAGAATTTAGATTATTTTTGCCACAACAAAATTTTATCCAACACTGTGCAGTTAGTAAGGGCTCTGCAATCTGAGGAGAAATCACTTCAGCCAATTTACATCCTATTTTAAGGACCACCTATTCATTAAACAAATCAAACTAAACAAGAGAAAGCAACACACTGTCCCACATTTGTCAATCCACACTACCTTTTCACAGGCTCTGTTTGCACAAGTGCTGCATCTATCATGGCTTTCATCCACAACTCCATTTCCTTCCCTGTATCTGTGCAGAAATAATAGGTCCTCATGTTTGGATGAGCTGCCTGATTGGAAATGACATGGTCATTGCAATAAAAATGTAAGATTCTGTAAAAGAAGAGAGGCAAATATTGTTACTGTATATTCACTCTAATGCTTTATCTAATAAGATTTCGGCAAATAATATGATCAGAAAAAAAAATCCAAGTGTTTCTTGGTCACTGCATTCATATTTCAAAAATAACTGCCTGTAATTTTCAATCATAGCTGCTTCCTCATTATTACATTAAATAAAAAGCCCTTAAATCCCTTCATTCTACTAAAAATTATATTGAGCATTCATTAATGTAGATTAATATAATTCTTATAAATAAGATTTTAGCATAGATTTTGGCAGTCTGAATGATACAGTAAGTTTTAATTTGTACTTACCATAGTAAATAAATGATGTCTTGGTTAGGAGACCAAACAAAGTGCCAAAAGGAGCTCATAAAACAACAATAAAAAAAGTCAGGACAAAATGCTTAGTAAAGTAATTTATAGTAATTTAAGATTGTCATGAAACACTCCTAAGAGTGATTAATGTAATATTGTGATTTAAGTGATCATAAATTCTTATTTTCATTTATGTGTAAAGATACTTTGTATGTGACTAATGAATGAACTTTCATTAGTGGGATAAGTCAGCTGCAGATGCTGGTTTCTAAAGCACCACACAGGATTTAAGATCCATAACTAACAAAGAAAATGCCACTACTAAGTGATATCCATCCCTCTCCCCATTCCAGTAATTATGTCTATATTTACATCAGGCTACATACTTGAAACTTTTGCTGCTCTATTATGTAAAAATTAGCCTCAGAAGCAGTTTGTCAATCCATTTTTACCTAATAAGTCTGTAAAATGAGTTTTTGTGACCAGGCTCTCGTGCTCTCAGCTATAACACCAAGGGGAAAGGCTGATCCCTCACCTTGAAGGCGTATTTGCGGTTAATGTGGTCCTCAGCAGACAGCACAGATATCTGGAAGCTAGGCAGAAGTATGCTCCCCAGTATTCCTTCTTCTTTCTCATCTGGGAATGCACACTTGGATTAGAGAAACACCTCTGGACACGCAACACGTGCATTCTGACACCCCACAAAACTCCCTCAGCCACACAGGAGCACTAACAAGAAGTTTAGCTCAGAGGAGAACGAGTTAAGAACCAGAAACCCACTCTGAAGAGCAGATGGAAGTCAAGCCTCTAATTCAGTGTCAAGAACAAGAATACCACCTGTCTGCTGCTTGCTCAGTAAAAACACCTATGACAACACAAGTAGTTTAAAACACTGCTGGCTTTAGAGAAAATGTGCACATTCTTGTGATCTCAGGCACATTATGCTGCATAATCCCTGTTCCAGTACTTCATTATGAATTACAGTTCTAATTCCCACAAAGAGTTTACACTCAATTACATTCTGTTATTAAGAACGCAAACGTTTCAGATAATTTGTAAAAAATTATCCTGCAAAACACCCTTCTCCCAGAACTTTGTTTTACATAAAATTTTACATCAGTAGATCATAATAAAAAATTGACATTTTAATTGAAAGCCACAACCAGCTTTTAAATCCAATTATACTTTAATAAAGCAATAATTGGATGCAATTCATAAAGTCAGTCTTAATTGTATTTCATGTACAGAACTCCTATTCTCAATCAGTATCTTAGAGACTGTCCCCATAACACTTCTCTTAGTTGAAGACAGTGCCCACAATGAATAACTATTATCTATGAAATTAAGAAGAAAAGAGGTATCACAAAATTTCAATGAAAAATGAACACTGGCACAATTAAAATACAATTAAATAGCACGGCAGGACTATTGCTTGTGTGTGGACTTTAGAATCAGTTCCAGGTTCTCATTTACTTTGATTTTGAAAAGATTTTGAAAAGCCAGAACCTGCATTAAAGTTATTTATATGGGGAAAGTTGTGCCCAGCCACTTTAGTATCACATGGCAGATCAGATGTAAAAATCATGCTTTTGGGGACAATTGTTTAATTGCAGAGCTGGGCATAAATTTATTCTGATTAGAAGGCAGAAAAGAAGTGGAGTGGATTTACTTTCAGGAACTCCACAGCACCTTTAAATATGACTGGAACCATCTCACCATCCCTTCAAATATTAACTCCTTGCTAGCCACACACAAAAATGTGCCCTGTCCCTGAACTCATGGCAAATATTGGGGTTTACTTTATTTGGACTTCTGTTCTCTTTTCCTCGATCATATTTTGACTAATGACTGAGTAAATCTCCCCACCAGTGCCATATAAGAGCATTAAGCATTTCTGTTTCTCTGAACAGCTCCATGTCTGGAGGACTTTGGTCTTTGCCAAAGACACACTGCTGCACTGCAGTTCCAGATTTTAAAAATCTGCTTCCAGCCTCACTTGCTTTTATCTGCATATCCCACTGCCCCATACCCATCCTTCCTTGTGTGCTGTGTATGAACAGTACACAAGAAAAGGAGCAGATCCTCAGTCCTAAGAACTTTTATTTGTGCCAACAACAACCTTCCACTGTGAAAGTGGATAGTCCTTCATGCCTTGAGGGAACAGAAAAGGAGTATTCTCTAAGCTGTGTAAAGACACCATGACATGATTTTTCTTTTCATCTATAAATTGCATTTCAGCTGCTAACATTGTAACACAACTCTGGAAGTTTAGCAAGATTTCCCAACAAAACAAACCAAAAAAACCCAGCAACCACAACTGCACAACCACAACCATGGTCTGTGGTTTGGGGGGAGCAAGTGCATGACTCTCCCTTTCCTATTTTTTCAATAACTGAGACAGAATTAACAGAAACATAAAAGGGTTTAGAATAAAAGCTTTTTATATTTTAGCAACCAGTTCTAATACATTTTGGACAATCACTGCACACATTTAACTCCAGTTTAAGTTTTAACTACTTTCTAGTAGAGTGATAGCTAACAATTTAAATTATTCTGCTTGCATTTCAGCTTGCTGGGAAGAATAACATGTAGAAAAAAAAAATTAAGATTACAGAGATGTTTATATTTATTTTATTTGTTGTTGGTTTTGCTTATTATTTTTTTCTTTGTTTTATTTTGACAACCTTCCTGTGCAGTGCATAAATTCAATTTAATCTGTTCTTAAGGTAGCTATAATGCAGCACTTTCTTTCCAACTTTTTGAAGAAGGAACCTGAAGACATGAGTGAAACAAACCTGTAAAAGCACAGAGTATATAATGACCACTAAGGTAACCACAGTGTAACTCCATCAGTCAGCTGATGCCTCCACAAGTGGAATTTTAGCCTGATCTTGACTCAGCAGGAGTTTATCCAACTATGTGTACCACTTGGGGTAGAGAAACAAAGAGTAATGATCATACCTGAATAATTCAGAATTTGCTAACTAAACCAATTGCAGAGCTTTTATGTTTCAGACCTGATTTGCCTTTGATTGGATCCGTGCTGCACTTTCAGAGAAAACCTTTTGAAATTCATCAGTCTCTGCTTTCAGCATCACCAGCATCAGCACCAGTTCTACCAGTTCCAAACTTTCATCCCAAACTGAAACCCTTTATTTAGGCTGCAGATGGCCCTGTTTACATTCCTCTGTTTTGCCATGCTTTACAATCCTCTTCACTCTCAGCCTCCTGTAAACTAAAATGGTTGTACACTTCATTTCAGGCTTGTCTGTGTTTCCCTGTGCCCAAGTCCCACTTGTTTTTCTCCTCAGGAGCTCTACAGTTCATAATCTGCAGTGAAGGGATCACTAACCCACATAACTCCAGACTAGAATGAAAAGCAGCTAATTTTTCCCAAGTAAAGTAAGTCTGATCTAGCTACATGAGGTTACTAACAGATTCTTTTGTTCCAAAACCAGCAGAGACTTCTACTCGTACGGAATTGGACAATGTTTCATTTTCTAAGTATTCATGAACACTGATTAGAGTTCCCACAGGCATATATATCCTCTTTATCATTCTAAAGGCAGAGTTTCAGCTCCCCTGCACTGTGTCCCTTCCCTATCCCCATTTCAGCTACTTAATTCGCATAAAAATCAGATTTAACCTGACATACCCAGTTTCTAGCAACAGAAGCTGTGAGAAAACTACAACCCAGAATTTAGTAACAGAGTGCCTGTGAATAGGCTTGCCCTTTAAGCATAGCTTGGCAGGCAGGAAGCAATTATGTGAAACTGGTAATTAAGAAAGAAAGAAAAAAAAAGGTAAGAGTAGCAGGCCTGGATACTGACAGCTATACAACTATTTTAATCCACTAAGTTAAGCAGCAGCTTATTTCTTACATTTGAGTGGTGTGTCAAAATTGATCTGCTACCAACAAAATCAGCAAATGAAGCCCTCAGGAGCTGAACTTACCTCTGTAATAGAAGAGACACAGATCTGAGAGCACAAACCACCGCTTCTTCCAGAGCTTCATGCCAGTGCTGTCCTGCAGGAATCACAGGGGTCAGGTCAGAACACTCACACTGGGGACAGCAGTGGCTACAGGCACTGCCCCACTGTGCTGTGTGTGCTGGCAGCTCCATTTCTTGGCTGTTTTGGGTATTTGACTTCTCCCCCTGACCTGTCACAGCAAACAAAGGCTGGGCCCCAGGGAGGCTGAAGTTAACAGAGGACATGGAATTGTCTAGGTTGGAAAAGGCCCCTCAGCTCACCGAGTCCAAGTGCTACCCAGCACTGACAAGGCTGCCATCAAACCATGTCCCAGGTGCCACATGAGCACATCTGATTACACCTTCAGGGATGGTGACCCCACCACTACCCTGGCAGCCACTTCCAACCCTTGACAGCCCTTCTGGGGAAGGATCTTTTCCCAACATCCAAACTTGACACTATTTCCTTTTGTCTTGTCACCTGTCACCAGGAGAAGAGACCAGCCCCCACCTCACTACAATCTCCTCTTAGGCAGCTGCAGACAGCAGGGAAGCCCTCTCTGAGCCTCCTTTTCTCCAGGCATGCTAAAGATTACAATCCACAGTTTAACTAAGTAAAAAAACCCAACTTCTTTCTCTTAAAGAGCAAGATAACTCTTCAGGTACATCCTCCTTTGTTTCCTGAAGAAACTCTCTGTTGAACTTTGTCCTCTACTTCCACTCATATATAGAGAGCAAATTTCTTTTGCAAATAAAATTTATTCTACAGCAATTTAATTTTCTTCTATGCTTATAACCAATTTACACCACAAGCTCAGAATGGAAGACTGCCACCACTACTGCAGTGTAAATAAGTCAGAGCACTGCAGCACACACATCCTGGTAGAATCAGATTTAATAAATATGTTAATCTGTTCCAAGAAGAAAAGTATGTGTGAATTAGCAATATTCTCATAGTAAATAGATTTAGTGGCAATGAAGAATAGGGATTCTGTAATGAAAAACTGTGGGGTGGGATCATTTTTGGGGCAGTTCCCCAGTCCAAGGAAAGTCAGGATAATTTTTAGCCTCATATTTCAAGCTCTGCTCTTTTTGAGGTGGGGGAAATGAGCTGAAAGAAGAAAAAAGGATAAACCAGGAATGAGCTAGGAAACATTATTCAGAAAAAGTATGTTCTCTGTAAACAACTTCCAAGAAAGGAGTTGGCTCTGGACTTAAAAATTAGCAGAAAAATGACAGAAGAAAAACATTACATGTACTGAGACAGCACACCCTCAATTAAACTAAAATTGCCACTCTCTGTGACTACATAAATGTAATTTTACTATGAGAAAGAAACCTGCAGAGGCTTTCACTGTGTATTTCTGAAGATCATATCTGTTGATAAAACTCTTGACTAAATTGGCTTTTGATGACTTTTGATGACTTTTGATGACTTTTGATGACTACTACAACATGGAAATACACAGCAGCACCTTTTCTTACAAACATCAGTCAAACATCACAGCATTTGAATTGTTTCCCACACAAACCATCCCCAACACTGAGGTTGAAGTGCCAGGCCCTGGGAGTGGGTGGCCAGTGCCTTGTATCTGCCCCAGGGGTCGATACTGTGGCCAAGATAATTTAACAACTTCATTAATGAGCTGCACACAGGCACAGAGCTCAGCCCTCTCAAGTCTGCACACAGTGAGAGTTATGAGGAGTTATGAGTTATCTTCATACTCCAGATGGCTGTGCTGTCATCCAGAGGGACTCGACAGGCTGGGAAATTGGACAGAGAAGGAGCTCTTGAAGTTCAACAGAGGGAAAAGCTCAGCCCTCCATCTGGAGAGGAATAAGCCCCTGCACCAACATGAGCCAGGAATGCTCCCTCGTAGCAAAGAAGGGCAGCAGCAGCCCAGACTGCATTAGCTGTGCTGCCAACAGCTGGAGAAGGACATCCTTCCTCTCTGCTCAGCACCACAGAGGTCTGGCTGCAGTGCTGCTCCAGCACTGGGCTCACTGGGGCAAGAGAAACGTGACCACAGTGGGGGAACTCTGCAAAGGGTCACAGAGATGTCTGAGGGACTGAAATATGGAAACAGAGTGAGACAGCTGGGACTGCTCAGTCTGGGGAGGGAGCAGCTCATCAGTACAAACATCTGATGTAAGACTGTGAAGAACACGGAGCCAAACTTTTGCCAAGGACAAGAAAAGAAACAGTGGGCACAAATTAAGAAACATGAAATTCCATCTCAGCAGAGGTAAAGCTTTTTATGGACAAATACTGTCACAAGTTGCCAGAGAGGACGTGGTGCAGCCCTCATCTGTGAGGAAACTCAAAGCCCAGCTGCACAAAGTCCTGTCCAAGACTCTCAAGGTGTCATCCTGGGGGTGTCCTGTGCAGGGCCAGGAGTTGGACTCGATCCTGACAGGTCTCTTCCAGCTCAGCAGGTTCCATGACCCTGCTCCAGCTGAGCCTGGTTGATTGTGCTAGATTATCAGGAGGTCCCTTCCAACCAAGACAACTGTGTGATTCTGTTCACACAGAAAACAGCAGCAAAATCACCTTTGTGAGAATTTTTCAGTCTCAGCGTTGAATGAGAGTAGGGGCCACAGGATTGTCTAAACCTTGGAAAATCTTCCACTGAGCAGACACTTCTAGAGCTTATCATCTGAGCAGTTTTTAAAAACTGACTCATCACCTGCACCCAGAAATGTATGCAGGTCATTCCAGTCCATCTGAGTAGGCACAGTAAATGACAATGTAGATCAAAATTACATACACACATTTCTCTCAGCTGAGTTTACATTATGAGTTTTTAAGGGTTCTTGGTGGATCTTAAAAATAGATTCTTAATATGGTCTAATGGGTTGTGTTGTTCATTTTTTTTTTGATCAAGCTACTGCACTCTGAATTCCTGCAAATCAATAAAGTGCAAGTGTAATCTGGTATTGCAGAACAGCAAATCTACAGCAGGCTAGAACACTGCCCCAATACTAAAGAGCACATACTTCAGATTATGTGAAACTTCAGTTTTTTCCATGGGAAAAACTAAAATAATCTCTAATTTTAGGATGATTATCTTTGAATTAAGGAAATAGACACATCTATGTGAAATATATGAAGAAATGGCTCCATTTACTATTTTTCATTGAAAATATTACTTTTAGAAAAAAAGAAAAAGATATATAGTCTAACAAAACAAACCCAAAACCCCAATATTCTGTGTCATACACATTTGTCCCATCATCTTGACATGCCTGAAATGAAATCAGCTATTTACTACCAACATCAGCTTAGATTTTTTTAGAGAATCATGTATACATAATCTACCAATGCTCTTTACTCGTCTGATGTCCTTATTTGAATCAGATTGATATCCAGTAAGGAGTTAATTAACTGAAGACCACGGTTTATAGCTACATTCTGCTATTGCTATCATTGTATTTTATAGAAGTGGTTGCCTTTTTTATCACACACTAGAGGAAAACAGCAAAGAAAGGGGGAGGAGGGTCTGAGTACCTGTTTGTAGAGCCAGCCATGTCTGACAACGGGTGCATTAGGATTTCTCTTTATGGAGTTCGATCTCTTTCCAAAATTATGAACCTTCTTTGAAGATCGTGATGTCTAAATTGAATTGAACATGTTAAAGAAACCATGACATCAGTAACTGCAGAAAAATCAAAACGCTCCTCTTTTCTTTAAGATCTTTTTCTTATACGTGTTCCTCTGGGGGACTGCAGAATACAAACTCTATTCTTTTTTTAGATAAATAATTATTGTGATGGTTCTGCTGGTTTCAGCATTTCTTTCTTTTCTTCTGCAGAGAACATAAAGATAAATCCCAAGACAGGTACTAAAAGCTGTTTTGTTTTTTTTTAAAACAAGAAAAAACCCAACCAAATACATATCTGACCTTTTTCTAAGGTAGTAGAATGCCTACTGAGCTGTTGGAAGACAAGTAAACTCACAGAACTATTATTAATTATGAAAATCTGCATCACCTGGGCAAGAAATTCCACTCTTTCTGCTTCCAGCACTGACCTAACACAGGAAAACTTGTTCAGTTTCCAACAAGATATAATTCCCCCTTTCCTAAAATAAACTCATTTTTTAGTATTCTTTGTTCTGTGATCTCTTGGTTGGTTTGAATATTCATTATTGTACTTGCTTGCACTGGAGTCTACTTAGGAATCTTCCCATGAAACTCCAGAGCTCATATCAGCTGTTGCTTATACTTTTTACAATTTTACAATGATCACATATGATTAGGAGAAGTAGGAAAAATCAAGCATTTTAGATTTCATCCTTCCACTTAACAACCAAAAGAAATTGGAAAAGGCACAAGGAAACCTTCAGTGCTTTGCCAATTCACACTTCATTCTTCTCAGCCTACATTTAGAAAGTTTGTTCTGCAACTAAACGAGCTGAGCATTTACTTGTGTTTTAAATTCTGTAAGAATTGGTGCTTCAGACACCACGAGATCTGATAGAGCAAAGGACACTCCTGTGCACAAGAGGTAAAGTTCAAATTAGTTTTTAAAGCTGCATTCATGTCTCTGCTTCAAATTCACCATTTGGATTGAGACAATATAATCCTGTGTTTCAGCTTCCCTATCTCTGCTGCTGAGACTAATCTGGAGGTTTTACAAAATTCCCAAAGGAGGAATGCTGAACAGCCACTCAGGTTTTGTTGCAAATGAGGGTCGTGGGGTTTCTCAATGGAAATTCTCCCAACAGCCACCACAGAACTAAGTTGGGTTTTACACAAGCTTCAGAGAGAATCCCACAGTAGGTTAAAATCAGAAACTGAGAACTTAATTTAAAATTATGTGCAGCTTTTCCCAATGATGTCATTAACTGAAGAATACAATGTTGCTTGGCAAAAAAAACCCCAAAACATTGCAAAAACTATGTGTGCTTGCCCAGAGTCTACAACACAATGAAACAAGGATGTTTTGTATTTCTTTTTTGCAGGAATCATGAGGGAATATAAAAACAATCAGAGTGCTTTTAATTTCCCTAGGAGATACAGAAATTTGATGGAGTTCTGAAAAGCAAGACAGAGTGAGCAATTGAAAACCTAATTAAGAATAAAGTAAAAATCTTCCACATTTTCTTTTGAAAAGTTCTATCAGTGCAAAATGGACAAAGATTTGTAAGAAGCCAAGAGAATTATGACAGCCAGCTGTGAGAAAGGAACACATAACAAAGAAGATATAATAATCCAGTTAGAAAGTGAACTAGATGTCTCCCTGTTAACCTGCATTTCTGCAGTATCGGCTATCACACAAAAGCTGTGCCAACACTTTGATCAGAAATAATTTATAACACATGTACTCTAAAATTAGGTATTAAAGGTTCAAAACCCCTCAAGAGTGCTCCAGAACTCCTACACTTGTGAAAATAGCTAATGCATTAAGGATGCTTCTGAAGCCAACCAACCACTTATGTCAGGTCTTACAAATTCAGATAATTCAGACAGCTCCCTCTAAGGTAGGTCTGATAAAATCCCATATTGACTCCAATTTCACTGAGCTAATAGCAGAGTTTTAATGGGTTACATCCTACCAACTGTGAATACAAACCTCCTTTAATTAAATGCAGCATCAAAAGTGCTTTCTAATTTTAGTTAATACAGAGAGCACTTTAGGTGACTTGTAATTATTTTGCCACACACTGCATAAAGAGAATAACTTTACAACAAACTCTGAACCTTAAGGCAATGAGTATTTTGGGATACTGAAACACTGTAGGTGCATATATAAATTAATGATGAGTTCTCAGACTTTAGACCACCTCCTCCTCTTGTTGTGCCTGGATCCCTGGCCATCCCGTGGTCTCTCACACATAATTAATTATCTCAAACTGTGAGAACTGAATGGTTCAAGTATTGTTTACACCACAGCCCCAAAAAATACAGGACATATTGCCCAGCTGCAGCTTCTGGAGAAGGCAAAGAGAAAGAGAGGATAGTGAATGAATGATCCAACTACTGATCACTTGTTGGGAGGTGCAGAAGGCAACAGAGCAAGCAAATCTGGAACCATCTGATCCATCCTAAGGCACAGCCCCAGCAACTCAGAGGCCTCCAAAATCACATCCTGTGGGAAGAACCCTGTGCAAACCCAGTACTGAAAAGGAAGCCAGGATGTCCAGCCAGTGATATGCACTGCTTTCCAAAACTGAAAAACAAACACCCAGCAGGGTTTTGAACTCTGGACAGCAGACCAGTCAGCATCTGGGGCTGCACAATTTCATCACCCTGCAAGTGGCTTTTCTCTCTGCTTAGTTGGTAGAAAAACACAAGGTTTCTGTGAGACTTCTTTCCCAGTTTCAGAACTAGTACAAAAGTAATTAATTAACATGAAATTTATTGGATGCAAATTTAAAAAACAGGTTGAGAACCTTGCTAATAAGGAAATTTTCTGCATGTAAACTCTGAGAGTATAAATCTGTATTTTTGCTACTTTCAACTTCTGTTTAAAAATGTATTTCCAGTCTTCAAGGCTTACATTATTTTCCAAACCACAAAACAACAGGATGCTACTTTCTGGATTTTGTAGGCAATTTCAGCCTTCCAATGCTGCAGTTTTCCATGTGCTGAGTGGATTTCTGCCTCAGCATTTTAGCTTGGACCAGGAGGTTGCTCTTGAAGCAAATCTCCCAATCATTCACTCTCAGTGTGCTTTGGTTTGCATAATAAAGCAAAATGGATTTAGGTAGAACTGAAATACAAGATGCACTAGAACTGAAACACAAGATGCACAAGGAGCTCTACTGCACTGGTCTTTATATAAACCATGAAAATACAGTGCAGGCATTCAGCTCTGAGCACCAGCACTGCCCCTCTCACCCCTCCTGATCCCTGGGCTGTTTGCTAATGAACCTCATCACAATTCATCCACAATTTCCAGCTTCCCTGGATCCTGAGCAGACCTGCATGGCTACACCTACACCAGCCATTCAAAGCTGGACTGAACTGGAACACCTATAAACAACCTGATTATATTTGTGAATGTTTATGAGCACTGGGAAACACCCCAGCTTCCTGGGCTAACACTGCCCAGCCCTTCCTGTGAGAAAAGGGCTCACCTCACTCTGCTGGTAATCAGGACAGCAAGGAAGAGCAGAGCCCTGAGCTCTGGAGGGTGACTGCTAACATGACTGACTTTGCACATTGCTTCTGCAGCCTGGGGGTTTTCACAGCCAGGGGTCTGTGCTAGTGGCTTCATGTGTGGAAATATGCTTCAAGCCATCAGGAAATCAGCAGCATTTAACAGAGCTGTCATTTGTGATTTGGCCCCATCATGTATACAGTGGGACAGGAAGGGGAATGAAGACTTTTACTGGGCAGGAACTGATTTTTGCCTCACCTCATATTAGCCTCTGATCAGCAATAGCATTAGACTCCAGAGAGTCTTTCTGACACCAAACAGAAACTCCTCCAAGTTCCATATCTATCACCAACTAACACTAATGCAGGGAAGAACTTTCTCCTATACCCCTTCACTGTCTGAAACTTCAGTTGCACCCCAAACTTTTTTCTACTCCTCATCACATTTCTGTATCAGGTGTGGTCATGAGTTATCTCTGAAAACAAACCCACCTAAAAAAATTGGTTTGGCAACCACACAAAGCATCCTTCTCCTCTGCAATTAATTCTCTGTAACTTCCCTCACCAACATTTTATTCCTGTTTTATTGTGCTACAATACACCAGGCCTCTACATATTATATTCAAAAGTCAAGAATTTCAGGCTCAACTATCTGAAGACATGAGTAAAAACACAGAAGAAAATCAGTTTTTCATCCAGGTACAATCCATGGGCCATTTCTACACAGTCATCTGTAGAAAGGATTCAACTCATTATCCTTGAGTAGCTGCCAGAAAAGCTGGTATTAGCTGTGGTTCTACTTTGCCAGCATTCACTCCCAAAAACAATGCTTTTTAAATGGTGTTGCACTAATTCAGACAAATTCACATCTGAAAACTGATGTACAGTAATCACACATACAGCCACAATTACCTTATTAATATTTTAAGTGCATTTAAATAACCAGAACAGGAGGAATGAAAAGTAGAACAACAGTCTGTTTTTGTAAAATATTATTTTCACAGGAAACTAAAGTGTCATTAATCAAAGAAAGTAAAGGAAATCACAGTAACTGGGCCATAGAAATCTCAATTTCCTTCTCCAAGACTAAGAAACCAACACTAGGCTAAAGGGCATTTTCAATTTCTCTTTTGAAAGAGAAGGGTGAAAAATCTAAGACACATGCTCTTAAATTGTAATTAATTTTGCATATTTAACCTGAGATTGCTATGTAAGCTATGTAGCATTCTACATCACTGTTATGACTCTAACAAGAAATTACCTTGGGTTTCTTGCTTGCTTGGTTGTTTTAGGGCTTAGCTAGTTTTGAGTTTATTTTTTACTGTAGTTGTTTGGGGGTTTTCTAGTTGGTTGTATCTTAAATTGGTTTCCCTGCATGGACTTAAACATGATCATATGAAAGTTGAGATGGATTTTCTTACTGTTCATAATACATCTGTGACTCTCTATTTTTCCCCCCAGCAACATTAATAGATTAAGACACTTTTCTCATTAAATAACAGTTTTCTAACATAGGTCAAGGATTCTGCCTGTCTCACGTGAGATATTTAAAACAACAAAAAGTTTCTAAAATGCACTTAAAGGAACCTTGCAATGTTTCTTACTGCAAGGAAAGTCAGTTATTTCAATCCCAGTTTCTGACATTAGGGAATTTGCTCATTTAGAACCCATTCCAAAGTTTATTTTTCCCTAGCAGGCTGGATTAATCTGCTGAAAAAGCACTTCTCAGGGTTAACCTTTTCAATGACTAACTAAAGTATAAGGTTTTTCCCCTTGTTTAACTGTTAACTACTGGGTAGAAGAGGTAACAGCTCTTGTCTGTCATCACTGATCAAAGCAGCTTTCTTGGTGTCCTAGAAGACTTTAGGCACTTCTTAATTTTGTAGCAAGTGCACTTCTCTCTCAGGAAAGATGAAAATTAAGAAAAAAATGAAAAATGCACACAATAGACTCATCAACTTTATCCAATAAACCTAAAATTTGGTAAGAACATCTGGGCATTTACCTAAACCTCCTGAGAAAGTGGGAGAATGAAGAAATAAAACATAAATTAGGGTGACTCTAGGATTCTCCTAAACATTTACCAGGAATTTTTCTAGGAAGCCAGGACTTGTGCTTCAGGCCCAATGTAATCTGCTGTTCAGCACAGGGTCACCTCCCACCTCTCTCACTTCCTGCACACAATTCCAACTCTCTCTGTTTTACCTGGAGACATCCAGGCAATTGCTTGGAATGGAGCAATTTCTGCAACAATGCTGGCCCAGATGCCTCATCAGCCACTCAAGGTTTTGCTGTTCACACAGATCAGAAAGGTCAATTTAAGTACGTGCAGGTCATAAGAGCTGAGATACCTGACAAAAATTACAGCTACAGTGACAATTTGTTTGAGACACTTCAGTTTTCAAATTAAACATGGAAGGAGTCAAGTGCCCTGAAGAACACAAAATCTCTGCTTCTCTTTTTCAGTGCAATACTAACACATAGCACTGTCTAGGATCTTGTGGAATAACTGAGTTATTTTAGTTCTAATTTATTTGGACATAAAGACTTACTCTGCCCACAGGGCTCATTGGATGAGCAGCATAATCTGATGTCAGATTATAGTTAGTTGCTTCACATATCATGCTTACTGGTCGCTCCTTCTTTTCTTCAGATGACATTGCTGCAGCAGTCCTGAAAATAGAATATGTAATAGCACTAGAACATGCTGTGTGTGCAGACTGCTAATAAAAAGCACCCCTAGATGTAGCCTTGTACAGCCTGTGTCCTACTTTTCCAATTTGAAAGCAATTCACACTTCATTGCAGAGTTACCTGCACTGTGTTTTAGACTCCAATCCATTATAGATGAATTTTAAGATGTTGCTCAAAAATAGAATTTCTCTATTAGCGCAAGGCGTTGGTGGGAGGGAAAAAGACAGGTATGAGCATGAGATGGAAATGGGAAGAAATGCTCTCCAAAGGCCCCAGCTGGCTTTGCCCCACTGGGGTGGGAACAGGCACCTTGGTGGAGTTTGGCCAGCTCTGATGGTTTTCACTCGAGCCACCGTGTAAGTGTTGCAGCAATGGTGGTGAGTAGGGCACCCAGAACCCAGTAAAATCTTGAGGGATCAGGGGGGTTGACCATGCAGAGCTTCCTGTACTGTCGTGTGTTGGACAAAACTAAGGCAAAGACAGCAAATCCGAGTTATTCCATGGTTCAGAAAGTGTCCCAAGCAGCCAAGGGGATAATCAACTGGGGAGAAACTATCAGGCAAAACATTATAGATTAACAGCTTGTGATTGTCCCTAAGTGACTATAAAATTTATCCCTTTCTGGAAGTTTATTTGATTGTTATCTAGGTCACTTACTGAAATTACAGAATAACTAAAGTGACAAGAGGAAATTCATACAGTGCAACAATGTGATGCTTTTCTATCATAAAACTAACCTGTGCTATGGTTCATATATTAAACCGTAATTTTATATATGAAAACTAATTTGTGCTATGGTTTATATATATTTTTATATATATATTAGTATAAAATATTTATCATTACTTTTGAGTAATTTAAACAAGTAAAACTATCTACATGTTGATCTGACTTGGAAAAAGTAAATATTGCCACTAGTAATCACTGAATCTTACTTCATTATTAGTGGGCTTGAAACCCTGTGTTTTATAGAGTGAAAAAGAAGGCACTTACTGCTCATTCACAACAAAAATACAGTTGTCCTGTGATGGCTGTCCTGTCACTGGATGTTTGCAGGTTACTTTTCGTTCATTATGACTGTGAAAGAGAGAGAAAGGAAAGTGTTAGGGAATAAGTTTTTATTTTCCAGCTCAATTATGTAAATTCAGTACATCAAATGCATCAGTTCAGTGAAAACAAATAAAAATATTTCATTATGGCACATGACAACATTAGTGTATGCACTCACAAATGTATATATAGAGATATATAAATACACATATAAAGAAAAAGCATGAGAACTAGTATTGAAGAACTTCATTAATACTCTGAAAAGAGATGGAAAACATGGCACTGGGTTGGTAACCATTTTCCATTTTAAACCAGTAAAAGTGGTTTTAGTTCATCTATGAACATAGATAATTCACTTCAGCTATGACTTCATGTGTTCATAGACAGGATTTCAGCTGGACAGGGACAAGTTGAACATGAGACATATATAACTGCTCTGTAAGGATAAAACACTGCTGTAAAAGCAACTGTTGTCATCCTCAGGACATGGAGATACCAGTTTAAAATTTCCAATATCCCAGATAAACACTCAGTGACTGGAATGAGAGTGAGGGGTTGCAGTCACAGCTCAGGGTGCTGCTCAGAAGTGCCTTCAGTGGCTGGGAGGCTGAGCTTCACCCTCAGCAGCGCAAAAATGTTCCCTTTGCACCTTCCCATTGCCCAGAACAACACATCCTGATAGATCATGGCTCCTGTTTTTGTTTAGGGCAAAT
>VYXF01006436.1:14986-25615 GCA_013397295.1 Polioptila caerulea | reverse complement strand
CAGCTCTCCTGAAGGTGCCAGCTCTCCTGGAGGTGCCCGCTCTCCTGGAGGTGCCAGCTCTCCTGGCTCATGTTCATTCCTGCCTTTGCCAGGAGCCCACATCCGAGTGCTTCAGGCGCTGCCAACCAGGACAGTTCAGAAGAATCAAAGGATTCAACCTCTGCTGCTACGACTGCACAGACTGTTCAGAAAACACCTTCTTGAGCAGCACAGGTGAGGCCTGGGGAATTTAAAGGCTTTCACTGGATTATTCTGGCTCCTGGCTGAGGTGAGGATGAGCTGGGAGCTCTCCTCCGTCAGCACTGCCGGGTGTTCCCCTCCCTGTTCTGCTCTTCACCGGGGCCCTGCCCCTACGTTTATGTTTCATCACACCTGCATACCTGGGATTTTAAAATCCCACCTGCAGAGGTGGGAGGGAGGGGCGTGATGGAATTCTGGGGGCATGGGTAGAAGAGAGGCACAGGACAGAATTCTGGGATTGCTGGGGAAGGGAAAGAGGCAAGAAACACCAAGATCCTTCAGGGAGGAGGCTGGAAAAGTAGAGGGTGAACTACCCCAAGCTTTGGAGACCCAGCACAGCTTGGAGGGGAGGGAAACAGGCAGGACAGCACCCAAACCACCACCAAAGCTCTGTCTGATCCACCCCCGAGGCCTGCCAGTCACACGTTGTCTGGTGAGAAGGCATCAAACTATTGATTACAACACCTGACTCCATATTTATAGAATTTTTACACAGCCCAGGGACTGGAGGAGAAGGTTGACACCTCTCCCATGCCATTGATCAAGACCACTGCCCATCAGTTGTTTTTTACCCCAAGACAAAATCTGTAAACAACCTCATCCCAATACAAACACGCTTCCAATTAAACCCCCGCGCGTGAGAAAGAACGAACTCTGACAAACATCCAGCTGTAAAACACATCAAAAAACCGAAAAAAACTCAGGGCGACCCTTGGGGGCTCACCAGGCTCTCTCTGCAGACAGCACCAGCTGCTCCCCGTGCCCGCCGCACCTGTGGGCGCCCGCCCGCAGCGCGCGGTGCCACGAGCGCGCCGAGCGCTTCCTCTTCTGGGACGAGCCCCTGGCCGTGGCCTTGGTGGCCCTGGTGGCCCTCACGGCGGCCCTGAGCGCCGCGGCGGCGCTGCTGTTCCTCAAGCACCTGCACAGCCCCCTGGTGCAGGTGGCCGGCGGCGGGCGCAGCCTCTTTGCCCTGCTCTGGCTGCTGCTGCAGAGCCTCAGCTGCTGCCTGTACGTGGGCAGGCCCAGCGCGTGGCTCTGCAGGGTGCAGCAGCTCTCCTACGCCCTGTGCCTCAACGGCTGCTTCTCCACCTTGGTGCCCAAGGCCCTGGAGGTCGCCCTGCTGGCCGAGTTCCCCCGCCGTGCCCCGGGGCTGCTGCGCTGGGTCACCCACGGCAGGGCCTGGCTGCTGGTGGCCGCCTCCCTCCTCGCGCAGGCCTTGCTCTGCTGCTGCCACCTCCGCCTGGGCCCCGATTCCTTGGTGGTCGACTACGAATCCCTGCCCAGGGAGGTGCTGCTGGTGTGTGGCACCCAGTCCTGGGCTGCCTTTGCCCTCCTGCACGGCTACAACAGCTGCCTGGCCTTCGCCTGCTTCCTGTGCACCTTCATGGTGCAGCCGCCGCGCCGCCGCTACGGCCTGGCCAGGGGCATCACCTTGGCCACCCTCAGCTATTTCGTGGTCTGGATCTTCTTCCTGGTGATCTTTGCCACGCTCAGGACGGTCCTCAGGGCTGTCACGCAGATCTGCACCATCCTGGCCACCACCCTGGGTATTTTGGCCAGCTACTTCGTGCCCAAGTGCTACATGCTGGTGTTCAGGCCTGAGCTGAACACGGAGGATTATTGCCAGAACGCGGCTGAGGAGGAGCCCCAGGGCTCGGGGAATGGACAATAAACCAAATATTGATCGGTTTGGTGGGATATTGATTGAAGGCCTCCATCCCCTGCTCCTCAGCAGCTGCATTTGGAGGAGGAGATCCTGGTTAGGGGCACTCTGTGCACAATCCCAGCCCAATTAGAGCTGTGCAAGCACAGGGCTCAGCAGTTGAGTCCAGAGGAGCGGCCTCCAGCCTCTCTGGAAACCCAAAACGGAGCCAAAATTAGGTTCAGCTAATGAAACAACTCCAGGAAAATGATATTTTACATCAATCTCCCAAGTCTGGTGAGCCAGAAGCCTCAGCAGCACCACTTGGCTGTAAAAGCTTCTGGAAATTTCTGTTAAAGAGCAGCTCCAGAGATCCATCCAGGAACCCCTTCCGAGCCCTGGAGGGATTTCCAGCAATTCCCAACAAAGGAGAAGTGACCAGAGCGTCCCTCCAGGTGTGTGTGGGGGCAGAGGGGGCTCTCAAATCCCACCTGGCTCCCCTGGTGTCCGTGGAAATCAGGGCAGGGCCCATGGAAATGCAAACCACACCCTCCAAAGGCACAACAGGAGGATCCTCCACCCCCCAAAAAACCCCAAAAACAGGAAAAAATCACCCAAAACTTCCCATTGCTGCCAAGCAGCACCAAGGCAATCTCCAGTCACATCACCAAGATTTTTCTCTTCCCCACTCATGTTGGGGAAAGTCATTATTCTGCTCTTTTAGTGCTTTAAATGTTTCAATTTCTGCTCTTTTATTGCTTTAAATGTTTTAATTTCTGCTCTTTTATTGCTTCAAATGTTTCCATTTCTGCTCCTTTAGTGCCTAAAAAGACACAAATTTTATCTAAAATCTAAAGTTATCTAAAAAGATAAAATTTTTTCCATCTCTCCACTGTGTGTTACTGGAATTTAATCAGTCCAGCTCAATTAAAGAACTTGCAAATTAATCTAATGCAGTGAATATTTTCATTCTTAAAAAAAAAAAAAACAAAGCAGCTTTTGGTGCACTGCAAAATTACTTGTCCCCAATTTTTGTGATCACCTCCATCTGAAATTATTCCTCAGTGTGATTAAAAAAACCCCAAACTCTCACCTGAAATTCTCAGGGCTGTGGGTCCTTGGCAGAGAAACATTAAAGAACTTTTGATCATCATTGCAGAAATAGGGAAAGGAAAAAAAATCTGATTTAACTCCCCCAGGCCCTGAGGGAAAAGGCTGTTGAAAATTCTGACCATTTAATCTTCACCTAAATTCTAATTTAATATTCACCCAAATCCTGATCATTTAATCTTCACCTAAATCCTGAGCACTTAATATTCACCTAAATCCCAATAATTCAATATTCACCTAAATTCTAATAATTTACTTTTCACTTTAATTCTGACCATTTAATATTCACCTAAATCCTGACCATTTAATCTTCACCTAAAGTCTAATAATTGAATCTTCACCTAAATTCTGACTATTTAATATTCACTTAAATGCTGATCATTTAATATTCACCTGAATTCTGACCCTTTAATCTTCACCTAAAGTCTAATAATTGAATCTTCACCTAAATTCTGACTATTTAATATTCACTTAAATGCTGATCATTTAATATTCACCTGAATTCTGACCCTTTAATCTTCACCTAAAGTCTAATAATTGAATCTTCACCTAAATTCCAATAATTTAATATTCACTTTAATTCTGACCATTTACTATTCATTTAAATTCTAATTTTATACCCACCTGAATTCTGACCATTCAATATTCACCTAAATCCTGACAATTTAATATTCACTTAAATCCTGATCATTTAATCTTCACTTACATTCTAATAATTTAATTTTCCCCCAAATCCTGACCATTTACTCTTCACTTCCACTCTCATTTACTNCCTGACCATTTACTCTTCACTCTCATTTACTATCCCCTGAAATTCTGACCATTTCATGTCCCCCTCACTGGAAAATGCTGGGATTTGTGGGATTTCACTGAGGTTTCACCCTCCCCTTGCTGGGTGATTTGAACCAGCTGGGAACAAAGAATCCATTTATTTTTCTATTTCTTTAGGCTGGAAAATCAGAATCATTTAGGAAAAAAAATTAATTTAAATTTAAATCTCCAGTCCAGCTGAGCCCCTCCAGGGTGTCCTGACAAACCCAAGGCTCAGAATCCTCACGGGGTGTCCCAGAGATCCCTGAAAAACTCCAAATATTTATGAAATTAATAATAATGAAATAAAAAAAAAAAGAAACACTGCAAAGAACTGAAGGCAGACACCGTGGTTATCACATAAAATTAAAAGCTTTTTAGTGTTTAAAATAGCATTTACACATAAGCAGCTATATATTAACTATACAGACACTTGGGTTTTCATACAATATCTACAAAAAAAACCAAAAGAATTCAATGATGCAAAGACACTGAACAGGAACAGTGCAGTCCATGCTCACCAGAGGTCACTCCTGGAGTAGAACCAGTCCTAGGAGAGGTGATAATCTGGGATTTCTTTCTTTAAAATCAGCTCACTTTGTTCCTCTACTGTACAGAAAATTCTTTACAGGTATTTTCTAATCACTGATTAGAATTCGTAATTTTAAGTCGATCTTCTTACAATCCAGTTAAATGTGAAATAAAGCAAACAAAAATAAAAGAAAAATCAAATAAACCCAAACAATTCCATCAACCCATGAGCTGTCAAGAAAAATCATTGCAAAAGTCCAAATCTGTGCATCATTGCTTGCCATCCCAAAAAACCTTTGGGTCAAGGGTCCAGGGGCTGGTTCCTTGGAAAAACAGATTTATTCCCAATTTGCTTCTGAAAATAAATTCAGATTTATTCACCTAAGAGACCCCAGCGTGCTTTTAAGACTTTGTACCAAAGAATTTACAGCTCAGAGTTCAAACACTGGCTGGAAAATCCAAACCCTCCCCCTGCAGATCCTGCCCCTCGTGGGTGGGAGGTGCCATCCCAAATTCCTTCCTCCCCTTTCCCAGGGTCCTGCAGACATCCCTGGAGCTGGGGAGAAAAATCAGATTATTTCAGGCTGAGCTCTAGGCCTGGGCAGGGTCTGTGAGCACAGAACAAAAATCAGATTATTCCAGGCTGAGCTCTGGGTTCTTCCCTGCCCTGGGTGTGAGCACAGAACAAAAATCAGATTATTCCAGGCTGAGCTCTGAGGGTGCTCCCTGCCCTGGGCACAGAACAAAAATCAGATTATTCCAGGCCCTGCTCTGGGGGTGCTCCCCTGCCCTGGCTGTGTGAGCACAGAACAAAAATCAGATTATTCCAGGCTGAGCTCTGGGTTCTTCCCTGCCCTGTGTGTGAGCACAGAACAAAATTCAGATTATCCCAGGCTGAGCTCTGGGTTCTTCCCTGCCCTGTGTGTGAGCACAGAACAAAAATCAGATTATTCCAGGCCCTGCTCTGGGGGTTCTCCCCTCCCTGCACAGCACAGCTCTCCCTGGCTCCATCCAAAATTCCATTTTGGGCCCTGCTGGGGAAGAAGTGATGGGTTTGCAGCCCTCCAGAACCCCAATTTCTTCTCCCCTGGCACGAGTTCCACACAGAGAAGTTTCTGCCAGCAGCAAAAGCACCAGAGAAAAGCAAACCCCAGCAGGGTGAACTGCAGCTCTTGGAAAGGAGGGGGTTAAACACTGGGCAAGCTCAGCCCCCAGCTTCAATCCCTTTTTTGGGAATATTAAAAGGAGATTTTTTAGATGATGGTGGTGAAAGCTCTGCTTTCAGAAGCCTTGGGCAGCTTTTTGTAAAAAAAAAATAATTTATTTTTAAGGAGTTCCAGGTGAGTCTCACTCATTATCAGGGGTCAGAATTTATTTTTCAGGAGCTCCTGGAGGGTCTCACTCATTATCAGGGGTCAGGATTTATTTTTCAGGAGCTCCTGGAGGGTCTCACTCAGTGTCAGGGGTCAGGATTTATTTTTCAGGAGCTCTACATGAGTCTCACTCAGTGTCAGGATTTATTTTTCAGGAGCTCCTGGAGGGTCTCACTCAGTGTCAGGGGTCAGGGTTTTGTTTTGCACCATTTCTGATCTGTTCTCAGCCACCCTCACACCTCTCTGCCCCCTGAAATGTCCCCTGGGGGATCAGACATCTCCAGGTCTCTGTTTCAACAAAAAAGAGAAAGATTCTGCTCAGAAAGGAAGGAGGGCTCACAGCCAGGAGTGGGAGCCAGGATTTCCTGGTGTCTCTGCTGGAATGGGCTGAACAGCCCCTGCCAAGGGCAAAGCTGACAGAACTGCAGCAATTTCCCCATTTCTGGGGGAAGAACTCTTCCAAGCTGCAAGCAAGGGCACTTCCAGAGGGAACAGCCACTCCTGGCAGCAGGGATGGCCCTGAAATGCCCCAGAACCGAGTGCAGCTGGAAAACCCCTCTGAGGAAATCAGGAAATAACTGCAGGGAATCACTTCACAAGCTCTGCACAATGAACACATACAGCAGCACGACTCCAGCACCACCTTGATAGAATATCTTAAAAAAAAACCAAAAAAAGAACCCAAGAAAGATTTGATTTGCACTCTCTAGTCAGCAGAAAGTAGCCACAACTTTGTTTTCCTCTAGGAATTGGTTGGATCCTACTCCTTCCCAAGCACTTGTGGGTGCTGTAGCTCAGAGCTGTGGATGCATCCAAGAACCAGCATTCCAAGGCAGTATCCCAGATACCAGCCAGCAGTCAGAGAAAAAGCAGGGAAAAATCAAAGTGCTCCTATGCATTGTCAGGAATTCCGAAGTCGGGTGAAATCCCAGTCCTCCAAACAGCCCAGAAAGAGACACTAATTCCACGGGAGTAGGTGCCACAATGACCAAAGCTCATCGAGATGTGAATATACACCAGCCATTCACAATCCAAAACGAGATGGGGAGAGAGGGGGGGAAAAAATTAAAGGTAACGGAAAGACGCCGTCGATTTGCTGATATTTACCAATCCCAGGAGATTTTGTGCTGAAGTTTAACAATCCCAGGAGATTTTGTCATTCGTTTTTGTAGGTGGGGGTGGGATTTTTGTGTGTATTTTTTTTCCTTTTTTTTGGTGGTTTTTTTGTTCCATTTCTGGTGGGTTTCTTTCACCCCGCGCCACGCTTGCGAACGGGAAGGTGCCACATGCAAGACAGCCAAGCCTCTTCCACTGAGCATCCCACCCCCCCAAAACCAAAAAAAACCCCCAAAAACCCACCCTGTGCAGAGTCTCTTGAAGGCACTTTCCTCTCACATGATGTCCACGAAGAACTCGCAAGGGTTGCCCATGGCCTTCTGGAAGGACTGGCGGCTGCCGGTGAGCTCGGGCGGCACGGCGCCCAGCTCGCGCACCGGGGGCGCGCCGGGGGGGCTGCTGCTGGCCGGCCCCTTGGAGCCCAGCTTGGGCAAGCTGAACAAGGGGGGCACCCCCGGGGGCCCGTACGAGTGCTGGCTCTGCTGGCTCTGCTGGCTCCTGTCGCTGGCGGAGCGCTGGCTGAGCTGGCTGAGCGGCCGCTCCCGCCGCGCCCCGGGCTCCGACTCGCTGCCGCTGCCCCCGGATTTGCGCTCCTTCTCCCTGCCCGCTCCTCTCCTGCTGGTCTCGCTGGTGCTGCGGTTGGAGCCGCTGCTTTTGCTCCCTGACAGCACAAAGAGAGGGAAAAAAGGGGAGAGAGAGAGAGAGAGAGAGGGCGGGGTGAGCTCGGTGGCAGCCGCGGTGAGGGCTCGGCGGGGTGGTGGTGCCATGCATGGGGACACAGCTCGGAGCTCGGCCGGGGAAAGAAAGCGGCGGAATTCCAGCTCCTGGCTCCAATGCAGCCTGCCAGGAGAGGGGAGGAGCAGGAATTCGGGAGGACAAAGCAGGAATGTGGGGTTTGACTCAAGCAAATGAGATTTAATTCTCTCTGCTTTGGTGTTTTGTACCTTTTTCCAAAGAAACCCCTCTGCCTTCTCTGTCACCCTTAAATCCCTGAGGTTTCATGGAGAGGACAGAACAGGAATTTGGGTTTGACTCAAGCAAATGAAGTTTGATTCTAATTCTCTCTGCTTTGCTGTTTTGCACCCCTCTGCCTTCTTCAACCCTTAAACCCCTGAGGTTTTGTTGGCTCCAGTGGGGAGGTCCTTTTAAAATTCCTCACTAAAGCCTCGTGCTGTTGGGGAATTCCCTGGGGAACAGTTCCTGCCCTACCACAAATCAGGAACACCCAGGATTTTGTCCCCAGGAGAGGCCACTGAATCACCTTGGAAAACCAAAGGATTGCCACTGAGTATCAGCTGAGTTGTCACTCAAACCAAGCTTCACTCAATTCCAAAAATTCATTTTTTATGGAAGCTGAAGGTCTTGCTCTGTTCCCATGAGAGACAGATTAGGAGACAGTTCCAAGCTAATTATTATTTTTTTTAAATCCAACTAATCAACTGAAGGAATATCCCATTAAATTCATGCACCTTAGGGCAAGATGGACTTCCCAAAAAGAATCCCCAGCCAGCAGAACAGGGGGGGCAGCTTTTGAGTCTAAAGCAGCCACAGAAATGGGAAAACCAAAATTATTTTGGGCTGTTCCTTCTTGAATTACAGATGCCCATCACTTTCTGTTGCTCCAGCTGATTGGAAAGGTGGGAAACCAGGCTGGATTTTGGGGGGAAGATTCCCTGCAGAGTGTCACAGGCATGGAAAACAGACCCCAAACCCACTGGATTTTAAGTTAATATTCTAAGCCTGGGCCTCTGAGGTGGCATTTGCTGATTGTCACGATTTAATACTGCAGAGAAAGGACCCAAAATCTCAATTTTAACACCATTTTGAGAGTGACCAGTGCAGCCTTGTGTTCCAGCACTCCCAACACCTGGCAGAGAAATCCATCCCTGAGGGGACACTGTAATAAATTTGGATTTTTTTCTTTTCTGGAGAGCCTGGGGATGGGGTTTACTGCCTGATTCCCTCCCCTGTGAGCTGCAGCACAGCCCCCCAGGCAATGTCACACCACTGTGCACTGAGACAGGCCGAGCGTCCGAGACAATCCCAAATAAAAATAAAAATAATAATTAAAAAAAATAAAAATAAATAAATACAGCTAAACATTTGGGTCACGAGAATCTAAAAATGATCATGCTGTGAATTCATCATGGAGGCATTTGAAGCTTACCAATCCCCTAGAGTCAGCCATTCCTCTAGGAATCCTTCAGTCTAATGCTTGCTCAGGACAAAACAAGGGAATAACAGTTACAAAGTGAGAAACAGCACAGAAGTTGTTTTCCACCAGGAAAAGAGTGGAAACCTTTCAGAGCTGAACAGCCTGGCACCTTTTGGGAGGCTCTCCACATGGATAAAACACCTTTGCTGTCCTATCCCAGCAGCAGGGAGAGAATTCCTACTGCTCACAGCTGCCAAAAAACCACCCCCAAGTTCTGCCCAGGGCCATCAGTTCCCAGTTCTGAAAGCTCTGTGAGATTCCTCATTTCTGATTTTGGGATAAGGTGAGAAGCAGCTGGGCTGAAATCCCGTGAGCAAGCTCCTGCTGTGAGACCCTTTTGTGCCATTTTGTAAAGTCTGACTGGCTGGGGCAAACAGGGGTGAGTGACATCCAATCCACTGGATGTTCACAGTGAAAACACGAGGAATCCTCACCCCCTTCTTTACTGGCAGCGTTTCCAGAAGCAAAACTCACTCTGGGAGTGATTTTAAAAAAATAAATTAAAATATAATATTTGTACAGCCATGTACAAATGACAAAAATGACATCATTTTTGTCTGCTAATGGTTAAAAATGAATCACAGCCTTATGCCAGGGCAGAAAAGGAGGGCAGGTCTTTAATCCATGCAGAATTCCCTCCTGTCCCTGTCACACGTGCCAGCAGAGACTCCTCCCTGGGAGCAGCCCTGGGAACCCCTGGCTGGCCACCTCCCACTTGCAAAAAAAAAGTGATTTTCCTTTTGTGCTGAGCCCTGAAGTGAAAGCCAAGAGCACCTCGGTTCTAATCCCTGTGCCAGCTGAGAAACTGCCTCAATTCCCAGCAACACCAACCCCACTGCTGGCAATCCCTGACTGGGCCAAGCCTGGCAGTTTGCACAGAGAGCTGAAAGCCAAACCCCCTCCTCCAGAGACACAACCACCTCTGATTTCAGTGCACAATCCATGCAGGGGAGCAACCAAAACCACGAGACAAGCACGGACAGCACCAAGGAACTCAAGCAGATGGGAGGGGGGGGATCACGGAGAGCTGTGGAATTCCAACCCAAATGATGCCATCTTACCTTCACTCTGCTGGCTGCCTGCACTGCCACTGCCATAGCTAAAGCCTGGGTCTTGGTAGGCTGGTGGGAAGCAAGGAGGGGGCAGAGGGTACTGGTAGGGATAGCCCTGAGCCAGGGGCCAGGGAGCAGCGGGGTGTGGGAGCGGGGCCAGCGTGTCCTGGTCCGAGGCGCCGCTGGAGCCGTTGTTCAGGTTCAGTGCAGCCAGGTCTGGGAAAGAGAAAAGGTGACAAATTCATAGGCAGCAGGTAAAATGATCCCTGGGAATTCATTGATAGAGGTGTCTGAACCCCTGGAATCAGGCAGCAGTGAGAGGTGAGAAAGGGTGAGGACAGGGTGAGGACAGGGTGAGGACAGGGTGAGGACAGGGTGAGGACAGCTCCCTTCTCCAGGTTGGAAACCAAGTGGGACTGACCAGCAGGGAACGTGTGGCACCAGCAGAAAGAAATCCTGCTGCTCTCAGTGCCCTCCTTGAGGGCTTCATCCTCCCCTCAGAGCCCTCCTTGAGGGGTTCATCCTCCCCTCAGAGCCCTC
>VYXF01006433.1:6165-26919 GCA_013397295.1 Polioptila caerulea | reverse complement strand
GCTTTTCAAACCAGAACACACGGTAATTTACATCTCCAAGCACTAATCAAAATGGAAGCAAATATGAAATGCATTCCTCCTCATTGTGCTGGTTTTTATGACTTGCATTAAAAATTACTTTACTAAATTACTAAGTTCTCTGTCTTATTCTTATCAAATTAGAATCTACCAGACATATGATGGCCAATGGCAGAATAAATTGTGACCATGATCCTTTGGTAATCAAATCTATGACACTTACCTGAAGGGATGCACAATCCACCCAAGGTACCAAATTCAGCTCCTTCCTGACAAAAGATTGCTGGGACTCTGCAGTAGTGGTGAAATTTAAAAGTACATATGTCTTCATTTGTTGGCAGCTCTTGCCCTCTGTGAGCTCTAAAACACTACACTTTGTGACATTAGGTATATTTTGGGTATTAGGGTAACAAAAACAGCATAAAATATTGTAAATCTACAGGAAATTCAAGAACACAAATGTTTCTATTTTGGCTCAATACCAGCAGCTAATTCATATATGCTTTATCACTTGCTAAGGACTGCCTAGTAGTTGAAGGTGTGGAAGCAGACTGTTAAAATCTGAAACATAAATATTCAGATTTCATGACAAAATTTTTCAGTTGTGTTCCCACTATTCAGTTTCAGTTGCTACGCAGTTTTCTTGAATATTTTTAAATCTCTCCTACAGATTTTGTAACTCTTTAGATCGCTGCTATACTGATAGTCTTCAGTACTAATCTATATTAAAAGTCTGTCATAGAATTCTGTAAATAAATTAATTCTCTCTTCAATGTCCATCCTTTTCAAGCCATAGGGAGCAATCCCTGTGTTTAAGGAACTGAAAGAGATTGGCTTTTCACATCTTTATTCACATTTTACTGGAAAGACCAGGAATGAAGTTTCAGCAGTTAATAGTGTGGATATTATTTTGTCTCCCATGCAAAAAAATTAATTACAATCCCACACAGTATTTCTATACTGCTACATACCATGAGATCAAATAATTAATTTCATAAATAAATGGCAGCTGCAGATGCATGCAAGGAAAAGAGCACCTATGTAAAGTAAATAGAAACACAACATACTATAATGTCTACTCTCTTTTCAGGCAAGATGACCCTACATTACAGGCAGGATTGGTATAAATCATACTATGGCTTTATACCTTGCTTTATATGTTGCTCTAGACACTGAAGTAGAAGTAAAATTTGCTTGGTATTTCTTATTAATTTCTGTACTATTATACATACGTGAGCAATCTGCATAAGCATTGAACCCTCAGCTAATGATGGCATCTTTGCAGTGTACCTTTGATATAAATGCATGAACAGGTTCAGCATGCAGCAATACACTAAGGGAAAAAGAAATATCTAGTCATTGTTAGCTTCTGTGGAACATTCAAGCTTTCAGGAACTACTAGACAGCACAAAGACACTTACTAGTCTGAAAGAGTAGAGATGAGAGTTTTTGTTTTACAGGCCGGCAGTTATACCAACAGTCAACCCAACAAATAATGCTGAAAAAATCAAATTCTGAGTATATTTCTATATACTTTTCAATGCTCTGCAGTTCCTAGTGAATTGAATGGTTTGATAATACAGAACTTTCAACCATTAATTATAGATCTGAAGCCCACAGAGCCATAATTTCTCTTAGTCAAGTTTTTCTCCATGGTATCACAAATAAAAAAAAAATGATCAGCAGGTGATTGTATGAAATTGTGGTAATCATAAAATACATTCATATTTGTGGTAGACTTCTCATGGTGTTATAGGAGGCAAATGTTTACCCATATGGTTTAATTAATTCACCCACTCTAAGTGAAAAACAAAGCTAACTGGAGTAATGAATGATTGTCTTGTCAGCAAGGTGACAAAATCATCATGCAACTTTTGGCAGACATTACTTGAATGCTTATTTCAAAAAGCCTGAGCTGTCTTTCAAAGAACTGAGGCAAGTGTTAATCCTGCTGCTCCTTTGCATGCAAGAATCAAAGACTCCTTTAGGCTTTTAATCTGCTGATACAAAAAGTGAGCAAACTTTTTTTACTAGCGACTTTCCTATCAAGAAATATTTCTAAAGGTTACAGCACTCAGCAATAAAATCATGTGCTTGAACTTTAGCTATCAATATTCCTTTCATGCAACAACAACAACAACACTGCCAGTATGAAGGACTGTTTCCTTCTAAAACAAAACTAATCACACATGTTTCCCTTGCAGGACTTAAACCAAATGTTAAAATAATCCATTATATTTAGCCTTGATAGAACTGTTCATTCCTCCTCAAGATTTTTTTAATTCAAGTTGGCTCTTCTTTTCACTTTGGCTTGAGTCATTAGAAATATCAGAATCAAGATCTGCACAACAGATGGAGCTCGGTTGTGAAGAATGCCTTTGGCTGGTGAGGATCTTTGTCTGGCAGGTGTCAAACCAAAATTAATACTGCACATATTATAGCGACGTGAGACTGCGTTCCTTCCTGACCACAAACATATATTAATAGAGCAAGCCATGCAGAGCAAGCTAAAACAGTACTATCATTCTGCTGAATCCTCCACTGCTTGGCATCTTATTTAATCACTTACATCCAAGCAAAACAAGTAAACAAAGCACAACAGGTTAGTTTAGTGTCTCTTTAATGGCATTTTGCATAGGTGTAAAAGGCTTCACAAAATGCCAAAAGCAACATGGACATAGACCCCTCCTGGTTTCTTTTTTTCCATTTTTTGTATCTGTGCTCTAGATGGTTATGAACTTTTGTAGACTTTTTGATATTTCAAAATCCACAGAAAGAAAAGGTAGTAGTACTAAAATACACTGCTCAGCTACCATCAGTTGCTATGCCTGGCTTGCCAAATGCAATTCAACATCCTGACTCAGAAGACAGAGCTCTCCATAGACATCAGGAAGGAGGGCTTCAGGTGGCATCTCCTGCTTCTCTCCATTTTTAGATGAATGAGAGGCTTAGCATCACAACCAGCCCTCTCAAGTGCCAAGTCAGTCAAACATATGCAAGAAACCAATTTGGAATCTCATGGCTGATTTCACAGATCCATTCTGTCCAACAGCAATTGTAGCTATCCAATAGGGCTGTAATTTTAGAAGGTCACAGCCACAAGACTTTATGTTATCTGTAAATTAAATGTGAGAATATATTTGTGTGTGCGCATATATATATATATGTGTGTGTGTGTGTGTGTGTGTGTATACACAAACCCCCCTAATTTTTCAAAATCTTAATTAAAATATATTAAAGTCTTAGATATATGCAAGTCAAATTAATTCCCTTTTTAAAGTTTCATTTCCACAGATTCAGGTTATGAATCTGTCACTTTATCCTAGTAGGAAAAGAGTGACAATGGGAGTGTGGGTGAAGTAATTTACCCACAGAAACCGAGGTCTTAACTCAGAGAGCACTTTACACCAGCAGGGATTGGGCGAACTCTTCTTTTGCCGCCTTGAGTCAGCAGTGACATAACACTCCGCACCATGTGCTCAGCAGCGGGGCTCGTGCCTGCCCTGTGACATGGCTGGTGCCGGGTGACACAACACCCTGATCCTCTGCAGTCATTAGAGATCCCAAGACAGCACGGAAAGTAAGGAGATGACTCACTGCTGCAACCATGCACTCAAGGGCTGAGGACCTTCTACTCACTCAGGAAGAGCATTTTGCCAAAGGAACTGAACTAAGTTTGAAATTAAACAAGCTATTAGCAAGTACTGCATTACTAAGTATTGCATTACTTAGGCTATTTGTAGAAGATTTATGCTATTAGTGGGATGATTTATATGCAAAACCTAAACATCTGAAAAAATATTTTGCTAAAACAGTTAATTTTTACGTCTCATGCATAGAGAATGTTTTCCCTCATAGTTTTGTAGTGTACTAGCTGCCAGATTTTGATCCAGAATTGAAATTTCAATAATTTTGGCTTTTGTACCTAGCAAATCAGAAATAAAAATGTTTTAATACCAGAATGAAAAAGCTGGAAAATTGACAGAGCATAAAAGATTTGTTTTACTTGGTTTGGTATTTTCGCACACTATGTCTAATCTAAGTAAGACTGAAACAAAAACAAAAGGCAAAACTAAAAACTAGACAAATCTCTTCTGTCCCAGAGATTCAGAAATACAAGTGATTTTTGTGTCTCTGAAGCAACCAAACCTGAAATCCTGCTACAAACAAGAGAGAAGGGCTATTATTTCCTTGACAACTGTTCCTGACATCACAGAAACCTCTTAGAGGTAACAACGGAAAACCAATCTTAAAAAAAGGAGTTTATCTTTGCTTAAGCAAACATCTTTTAGGTTCTGCAAACTCAGAAACAAAGAAATCAAGAAGCTTTTTTAATAATGCTGAAAATTTTAGCACCAGAACTGTAAACATCAACATCTTTTTCTTCCTTCTGCCCACCTGCCTCCCACCTGCCTCCCATTATGCATTGTTTGACTTCATTAAAGAAATCAAACACACCTTGAAATGAACCTTTTAATTGATTTGAGGGTTAGATAGGGTGAAGTATTTTGACCTTCACATTCACCACATAACCTAATTTTGTGTGTGTGCTCCTCAGAGAAACAATGAATGACCTGGCGATGCAAGGTTAACACATTCTGCAGAAGTGGCCTCAGGTTCCCCTTTGAAGAAATGCACCACACCACATCAGCGTATGAAAACCCAGCCCTGCTGCGTACAAACTACACAGTGCCCACCCACCTAACTGGGCCTTCCACTTGCACTTTAGTGTGTGGAAATATCCTAATGACAGAGGGTTCGCGCCCAAGTTTACAAGTACCAAGTGCAGAAGACAGATGAAAATTTGGCTGCAATTCTTTGATGTTCTCTGATCTTGGGAGATTAGAGCTTTCTAAGTCTCTTAAAGAACCTAAGAGTTGTATGCAAACCACAAGACTGACCTATATATGTATCTTTATTCAGTTTTGTTGATTGAGAATGAGGGCTTCTTATCTACTCAAAAGAGGTTGACAAGAACCTGAAGGTACTGCTACAACTCAGGCTTTTCAAGACATGCTATTTACTGAGCATAATATAGTGATATTTGTACTGTATTTGACACATTTGAGAATTCCAGGCACCCTATGCAAAATCCTTGCTTGAGGCATCTTGGCATTTATACATGAATAAAGATTTTCACGTCCAAAATTGTCAAGTACATGGGAATAGTCAAGCTGAAAACTGTAAAGAGCCTTACTGTTTTCAGGAAGATCAGGCAGACTGTGAGACTTGGGACAAAAATCCTTGGATCACCTCAAGAAGACACATCTCCTTTATAAATAATCCAGATCTAAAGCAATTGACAAAGAGAGTCAACAGATCCCCTCTGTAAATCAGGCAAGGCAAGTAGAAGCCATTTTTAACATGGTTCTTTGTGTCATGCAAGTATTTCCACATGAAAGTAGAGAAACTCAGTCAACCAAAGATGCCTATGTCTGTAAGTAAGGCAGGAGCACAGCTTTTCCAGGGAGCAGGTCTGTTTGAAACAGCTGAAAAAATGCTCGATGAAGGAATTTCAAACAACATAGAAAGTTTTCTCAGATACAGAACTGAAAAAAAAAAAATTGTAGCTCTGTAAACCCACAGAATGCTCTTTTAAAGATCCCCTAGGAACACAGCTTGAGAATATTGAATAAGATCAGAGCTATGTGCGGGTACAGCAGGAGTCAGCAGAAGCAATCTACAGCACAGCTCTAGTGCTCATCAGTCTCTGACTCTGAGAAAAAAGATAATTACTGCATGAATGTGCACATTAGACCAAACCAGAAAGCCCAGGAAAATGCATATCTCTGATAGAAAGAAAAGGTGAGAACTCAGGTTTTACATAGTGGTCTACAGCTCCATATGTCCCAATCCAATACACTTTCCTCAACTGACAACACAGCTGCGGCTTTAATTTTAAAGTCCACATTTTTCTATGGGAATCATTAAATATGACATCTTTGTCCTGTTCAACAGAAAAACAAATCCATCTCTATTTGTTTTATTCCTCTGCAGCCTTAATTTAATTGTGCAACATTTGCTTTAGAAACATATTTGAAGATGTTTTAGATATGACCTCATTTATACAACAACCCAGGCTTTCCAGGAACTCTGAACCATCAGCATCCTAGCCTTTCTTGTATCTGAACTACTGTATTTTATGGCTTCTATGCTATACTGTCTGGACACTGCCCATGCAACTGGGAGGGGAGAGGTTCTGCTAAATACAAACACTTAGGGACAGGAGTTTGCAGTCTCAGGTGTGGGTTGTAAAAAAGGCTTTGTATATATTACATTATGTACACAGAGTTTACCATGATTATGTTACAGTAACTCCAAAGACCTGGGCCTACACAGGTGAAAAAGGAGGAGCACCAGGGGAGCCAATAGCCCAAGCAGCTCATCTATCCTGGATTTCCTACTCATGACCAGAGCTTTGAAAGGTGTCCATCTTCAGATGCTGATGGAGCCCTGCTTCACCTCTGCAGTTTTAATCAAAGAAGCTAATTGACCAAATCCCAGAAAGGTGAATAATAGATTGTCCCAAATAATCTTGAGTAAGGAACTGAGCATACTGAAACATGGAAATCCACTACGGTACTGATAATGAAAAGGAGCAGACAACCAAAGGGGTCAGTTGCTATTTGAGCTAGAAAGCCTGAAATGTTATGGAAACAAATAGGTATATATCTGCACCTCACCTCCACTCTGCCAGCTGCTTCACATGGAATTTTAAGGTATTTGGTTTAATATAGAAAAGCATACCTTTGATTCAAATTCTGATGTCTGCATTTACACAAAGTGATAGTTTTTCCAGGACAGTTTGCAATTCTTCAGATTCCTTTTGGTCTCTAACACTGACTTAGTCTATTCCCACCTTCCGCCATCTTCTCAATCTCTCTTCTCTTCTCTGCCTCATGTTGCAATTGCTGGAGGATTCTGGAGCTGGGACAATGTGCTACCACCATGTCCACCCACTACAGAAAGGCAGCTGATCTGTTCCCCAACCCATGCTGGGTTGCAGGCATGCAGCCCTCCCACTGGATAGGTGGACATGTCTGTATGTCATACAGAGGTATGTTGCAAGTTTTTGCATGACAAAAATCTCCTCCTACTTTTAAAAAACACTTTTTTTTTTTCTTTTTCTCTCCCTTTTCCAACTTCGTCTCTCCTTCCCCCACTTTTTGAGCAGGAAGGAGAGTGACAGAGAGAATAATGATTTCCTCAGCTTCTGTTAAAAAAAACCGACACAAATTTTCCACCAGAGTGAATTTTTTTTTCTAGTTTGTTTTGTTGGTGGGTTTTTTCTTTGGTTTTGGGTTTTTTGTATTTTTTGTTTTGTTTTGTTTTTGTTTTGTTTTTGTGTTGTTTTTTTGCCCAGTGATGTTCAGAAGCCATAATTTAAATTTAAAATTTCCTAAATAAGGGTCCAGTTAATACTGTCATTTTGTGTGGAAGGCAGCAGAGACCTGGTACCCCTGTTTCATTTAGCACAGATTCCAGCTGTAAGTGTGGCAAGAAGTCAGCTTGAATTTTTCTCTCGAGCTGTATCTTTTCAAACCTCTTTTCAGGGTTCCAGTTGTATAAATCAAACCTCATATCCCAGTGTGGACACACAGATTATCAGGCTTTCCTTCTGCCAGTTGGCTCTGCACTTCCCAGTGTTAATTCCCACTGCCTCCACGTGTTTGAGAAGGAGGGAGGAAAGCACTGGTGAGCATGGAGAGGACCGGAGCAGCCAAAAGCTGCAGTGGCCCTCCCATTCATTGAGAGAGCATCACAGATGGGTGAAGCTGGTAAAGGACAAGAAAAATGCGCTGAGGCCACTGATTTTCCAATGGCATTGATGGGCAGGGCTCTGAGCAGTTTTGGGATGCTTCAGTCACTGACAAGAAGAGAGTGTGTGCATGCACCACACACTGTCTTGTCAACTCAGGAGTCAACCTTGTTTCACGTGCACTTTGTCTGAGCAGATGGCAAAGCATGATGGCTGCTGGGTTAAGGTTTTGCTGCCAAACCAGCCCCCAGCTGTTTTCAGACTGCTGCTGTCTTTACCAATGTAAAAATAGCCATCTCCCTAATTACCTCCTTCAAAGTATTATTTTTGGTATTACAGGAGCATATACCTAGCCAGACTATATAATTAACATTACACAATTTTCAATTATCTACCTACAACCACCCTCCTGCTCTAACTAGTGGTGATGGTGTTCAAGGGTTGTTGTTTTGCTGGAGTTTTTTTGAGACTACCAAGAAAATTTGAATTCCCAGGTAGAAACTGGCTCAGTACAGAGCCTGCACTACAAGGTGTAGAAGGTGACCCATCACTCTAGCTGTACCACATCTCCCATGAAAAAAAGCTTGTGACACAGAACCAGGCCCAAACCTAATTTGCAATAGCAAAAGTACATAAGGCAGGACTGTTTCAGAAAAGACAGTGACAGAAACACATACTTATTGAGTTTATTCCTTTGTCAGCTGGGGTTTCTTTTTTTTTTTTTTTTTTGTCCAGGAATGTCCCATAAGGCTAGATTGTTAACTGACTGGGACCCTTCCAGCAAAGTCTCCAAGTTTGTGCTGTGACCACAGGGCAGCACAGCTTCCTTTGGGTGTCATTCCTTCTGAAAACACAGCAGGGCTCACTAGCACAGCAAGACATAACTCCATGCCACCCTGACCCAGCAGCAGGGTGTTGGCCTCCTGAAACTCAACAACTATCTTCAAAACAAGAAACAAGTCAAAATCCAACCTCACGACCTTGTTGGCACAAGTTCCAGAAAAACCAACACAAATACAGCTCTTGGAAACATGATGAGTTTTGGGGATAAACAACCACCATCCTCTTTCCTCCATATCTCTGAGTTTGCTTGCTCCTGGAAATAGTGGAAGGAACACCCTAACTGCGTGTATACACGTGCACTTCTCAGCAGACCAACGGGAAATGTTGATCCAGCAACTGTAGCTGGAACACAGCAACCCTACACCAGCAATAAAGCACCACTGAGTCAGATGTTATGGTGTCAGCCCAAATTAAGCATCACAAAGCATGCATCAGCCAAGCCAACAGTCCTCCTTAGCTTCAGTTAGCCTTGTGCTGTGCTATGTGGAATTGCTGCTTTCCATATGGAATATCTCACTCAAAGCAGAGGCTGTCACAGCAACTGCAATAGCAGTTTTTGGTGTGATAAGCTGTATTTAGAGCACAAAAGTACTGCTCTGTGAGCAGGAAAGCAAATCAAACAATGAACAATAAAGCCAAGAGCTTAAGGTTTTAATATCTGGTATCAGTCCCATTTCCCAAAGCAAAGGCTAGTTTATGTACACCATAGACATTTTCTGTCTGAAGGAATACTAAAACATAATCTCTGTATTTATACAGCACATGAAGAGTCCTGCACCCCCACCCACACAATGGTCTGATTCTAGATCCACCCTACTGTTGTTCGTGGGAGGAAATCTAGGTGTGTTGCAGAACTCATGGGTCCTGATATTCTGCAAACTCAGACAATGTGATTCCTTCCTCACAAGGCTCCAAGGTCCTCCTAGACCAATTTTAAAAATGGACAGGGCAGGGAGAGGAGGGAATGGTAGACAGATATGTGGTGAAACTAAAAACTCAGTATTTCTGGAGTTTTTGTCATATGCTGTAATTGCAAAATTATGCCTCCTGTCTTCCACATAAACAACAAACCTTTTTTCTCAGGGTATGAGATGATTAGGAAATTCCCTAAGCTCATGTTACTTTGGTTTCTTCCCTCACTTAGAAATGTGATTTCAAAAAAAGATCAGACCATTAAATGTAGGCTAGACTATTGTTTGCAAATACTTCTTTCAGCATGGAAAGAACCAACCATGGAATAACCAAGCAAGTCACCCTATTATACAAAAGGCAAGAAAACTATTTGTGCTGCTACACTATGTTTGTAATTCCTCTGAAGGCTGCTTTCCCCCAGGGAATTCCAGTAATCTGACTGATTTAAGTGTGTTTTGACAAGTTATAACAGTCCAGAAAACCCACCTACAAAAATTACATCCTGGTGGCATCTTTCGAAGTAAACTGAAATCTTGGTATCACAGCTCATTTTGGAAAGTATTGTGCCATAGTCTTAAATTGTTATGAGAACATAGCTCGAGTTTTTGGTGTAGATAACAGGTGGTGTTACACCTATTGATGTACAGCGAGATGTAATCTTCCCCTGTACCAGGTTTTTGTACCAGCAGGGGCCCCATGGATCATCTCCTGAAAATGACCAGAATAAAACCATACAGGCTTAATATATTCTTATTTCATCTTCTTTTCCTTCACTTTAGGTGAAAACACTGCAAAATCATCAGCTCACCCTGAAGGTTTTTTGTCCATCTCCAACAAAGTAAATCAGAACAAGCTGCCAGCATAGATGTCAGCCTGTTGGAAAGACAGGAATACTAGCAGAGTCTAAGGACAAGGCAATGTTATGATGAGAAAGTCTTTTTACTACTCCCAGCAGCAGTGCCTGCAGTCATGTGCCACATGCCAGGCACAGCACATAGTTCCTATCACGTAGATTTACTCCGGTTACACCACTACTCCACAAGCCTACCAGTCTCATACTGTCTTTTGCTCGCCACTGCCATGGAGAGAAAACATTTGTCTGGGTATGAAGCTCCTATATATAAAGAATTTAGGATTCAGAGGACAGAAGTTTGAAAATGCTAGAAGTGAAAACATTTTGGAGAGTTAAGTCCCAGTAAGTATGGATGGACTAATCCCATTCCTGTGCTGGGCTCAGCTCCAGCCCGGATGAGTTAGAACATCCTGGAGATATCTTCTAGGAAGACAAAGGAGATAGAGGCACTGATAGAGGCACTGAAAAGCTAGAAGTCCCAGATTAATATATTTCATTTTTCCATATTTTTCTTCCTGAATATCCCAAAACAGAAAGCAGACAGATTTTTTGCAGAAGTTACTAGGATTTATTAAAGATAGGATATTGATGTGAAACATTCATGACCCTCAACTTAGCAGTATTTCTCTTGGATGGAGTAATGAAGTAAATTTATTACACATCAGTGCCAAGAAGCTCATAATAAAAATACAGATTATAGTTCTCAGATTCATCAACTCAAACCAGACATAGTTGAAAAAACAGTCCAGCAGGAAGAACGTCTCATAAGATACTTGCACTACCAAAATATGAAATACATATTTTATCCAGCAACAGGATACAAAGCAAATGATTTGATTTAAAGACCCTGATACAAAGGCAGCCTGTGAAGACATGAGAAGGAGACCCCTTGTCATGTTATCCCAGGTGTGGAGTGTGTGGAGGAAGATGACAGATACGTTAGACATGGTCAAAGCAAGCAGGGATTTTATAGCATGCTGAGTTGATGATTTTATGAGACATAAAATAAATTACTAAAGCATGAGTAAAGCAAGATAGAGAAATACTGCAACTTCTTGGGAAGCCAGGCTTCGGCAAAGGTTCAGGCAGATCACAGCCACAGCAAATTTTCACATCAATTCTACCCATATCATCTTGTCCCCTCTCCTCTTCCATTCCTGACCTTCATTGCTTTCTTTACTGGAACATATCTAGTGAAGAATCAGTAAACAAGGAGCAATTTATTAAATTTCTGATAGTGAGATCTAAATATCTGATTCTGCTTCTGCTGCACTCCCCAAAAAAGTAAAGATATGTCTTCAAAATGGTCCCAGAGCTTGCCTGTGTAGCATCTGCATAGTCTACGTGGCTCCAGGAACATCTAACACATCAGCCTGCTGTGAAAGGAGGAACTCATATGTCCTTAGGTACGATTGAAGGCATTGTCACTGCTGAAAGTTTCCATAAATCAGAGTATAACAGACCAACCCTTTAACAACTCGCCTCTTCTCATTTCCAGACATACTACCAAGGGGAAAAATTTATTCTGCCAAGGATTTCCAGTGTTTCCAATTCCTCATTTCTTCCATCTCATCCTCAGGAAAAACAAAGCAAAGCCAAAAAAACACAACCCTCCCCCAAATTCCCAAAACAAAGAAAAATTAAACAAACAAAACAAGTAAGCACCACAGTGCTTATAACTGCCTTCCAAAATACAACAAACAAAAAAGCATTTAAAATTGTTTTAGTTTGGGAAAGTTACTAACCATGAGATCTCTAGTGTGTGTCTGTGTTTAATAGAGAATGCAATGGAAAAAAAAATAGAACTTCAGTGACCATCCAAGAAAGATTTCATGAAAAACAGAGTGGAAAGGAGTTTGTTTGGATTTAATGCTTCCCCAGAAGCATCTCTAGTCCAAACATTACACCACAGGTCAAATGGAGGGGAGCCAGAAAGTGAAACACTTTAAAAATAACCCCTAAAAAGGAAAGTGAAAGTGGCCAGTCTACTTAAAATCATAGACTGGTTTGGGTTGGAAGGGACCTTAAAGACTATATAGTTCCAATCCCCCTGTCATGGACAGGGACATTCTGTCACAACACTTCCTTGTAAAAAGTCTCCCTCGAAGTTCTACCTTTTGTGACCATGAAATGCAGATTCTGTGTTAAAAACCAAATTTGGGCTCTGGTACCATCACTAAACATCACTAAATACTGCAACTTACACTTAAGAAGTCCAACAGAAAAATATATGTTCAGCTTGTAAAAGTCTTCCTGACTGGTACTACTGCTTTTAAGTAAGCTCCCATTAAAATACTTCAGTTTGGAACTGACGGTTTAAAATACTACAAACTGTCCTCAACCCTCTATTGCAGGCCTCTCAAGATGTCTCCTTGCCGAGAGAGAAGCTCAACAAAGCTTTCACACGAGACCATCTGCCAGCAACATCAGAAAAACTGTACGGGGCAGGTGCCTTGGTAATATTTTATAGCAATAGAGTTCATCTTGTCTGTCTTTTTCATGCATATTAATACTCACTTAAGATGTTCCTTCCAAATTAAGGAAAGTAACCAAATAAAGAAAAGTAATGTCTGATAATGCCCAAACACTGCATCCTGATGTTCATGTAAGTTAATTTCTCCTTTATAGAATTTCTCTGGATCTCAAGGTTGAAGATGCAGAAGGAAGAGAGGAAGGATGGTGTTGAGCACTATGGCAATGGAAAGCAGTCATTTGTTGTTCCAGTAGATTCTCACAGGCAATCCTTGCAATTCCCTCAATGCCTGTCAAATTGTCAAGATCACAAAATGCCTGTAAGGAAATTTTTCTCTCCTCTCCAGCTGCTCTTTGAGATAGAGATGTGTGCCGTTTAAGGGGGAACCAGAGGATTAAGCATTAAATTGCCTGACAGACAGAGCACTTGAGGCCCATGCAAGCTAAATATCTTAATCAAAGAGAAGACAATTCCAAACTTGTCAAGCATGACTGAGAAAGAAGTGATCTTACTAGAGGAAGAAATGACCAGCAGTTTGAAGCACTCAAGCGAGAAATACAAGGAAATTTTCCTGTAGAGGAAAATTCTGACACAGTCTCAGAAGATGCTGAGAAGAGCTTTGAAAAGATAATTTCTCCTGAGGCTCAGGAAACTGAAGGGAAACCCCCTGAGAAGTCAGGGGAGCTGTTACCTATCTATTCTGATGTGTCATCTTGCAGGAAATGCTGTACCCTGACAAAATAGCAAAGAAAAAAACATGAGAAAAGATTAGTTCTGTATCTTGGAATTGACCCAGAGCAGCAGACTTGCTCCAATACTGCAAGCTGAGCACTTCAGGCTTCAGAAGTAAGCAAGCTCTGGAGAGAAAGAGGCAAATGCAAACAACACTCCAGGGAAAAGATGCTGATGAAAGGTATTGTGTTGCATGCTAAAGATGAAGAGTGCTTCAAACAGCCAAAGGTTCCACAGAGGTCTGAACAAATGAAACTTTGTAAGTACTCCCAGTCTTTGGGAGACTTCAAAGACTGGATTTTCACGGGACCTTCAGATGCCTTCCTGAAGGCTGAGGCTCCCTCTTTGCTGTGCACAAGGTGAAAGAGACTTCTGAGAGCATGGTCCACAGCAGCTGGCTGACTGAGCAAGAAACAAAGCAATGAGAAATGCTGAGCCCCTCAGTGACATGAAAGCCTAAAACAGGGCCACAAGGAGGTATGTCTCCACTCATGGTTTACAGCCTAGAATTCTCTTCCAGAGCTGGATAAATTACATGTTACCTTTCCTCAGCTCAGCGTGAAGATAGCTGTAGAATAAAACAAGGAAAAAAACCCAACCCACTGAAAAGCTATTGTAGAGTACTGTCCCTGCGCCACAAAGGCAAGTATACTTCCTGCAGAGAAACTAAGTATCAGTTAAGAATTGCCTGTCTTTGTTGGAAGTCTTAAGTGAAACCTAAGTGAAGGCCCTTCACCTGTTCCAATATTTACTTCACTGTAATGATGAAGTGCTATTGCTGAAAAGGCATACATATTGCTGTGTACGCAGTTCAAGAGTGCAAATTTATGGGCAGTCAAATAGTGAAGACAACTTTATTTTTCAGCATTTTCTTAATTTTTAATAATTTTCTTAGCAACCCAAACACTTTCATGAGGTTTCTTTCAGTACAGAGCAGGGATTTATATATTCTGCTACTTTCTCTGAATAACCAGGAATAGTTTGGTTTTTCCTAGTTAATTTTAAAGATATATTTGTACTTGATGGCTTTGAACAAATGTGTACCATTCTGAGGCTTTAAAATGAAATTTGTTTTGAAAAGTGGCTTATTGAAACCACATTCAAATTTTGCATTGTTTATGNTTTCTTAACTCTTAACTTGATTGTCTGCCCAGGACCTGAAAAATCAGCTGCACTCTGATTCAGTTATTAACACTGGTAGTTACAACTATGCAGGAAAAGACATTCAAAGAGAACAGGGCAGTGTAAATAAAGTCAGGCTCAGTGTACGTAACAACTCAGCAAAGAGTGACACTGAATAGAAAACAGCTATGCATGCATTTCAGCATTCTGAAAAAAAAATCAACAAAAACAGAAACAAAAAAACTCCAAGGAGTTTCAAGATTTTGTGGGCAAGGCATGTTCCTTGCTGATGGATAACTCTGTAGCAAGGCCATGAGCAACCACAGCATCATGAGCAGAGGTAGAGAGAGGCTGCGCAGTGTAGGTGGACACTGATGGAACTGAAGGGAAAGATGAAGAGTCCTGCTCCAGGATCTGCAGTCCCAGACCACAGCTTGAATAACAAATGACAAATCTCCTCCGTGTCCTCAGACAGAGAAGGTTGGATGGAGGGTGGATGCCTCTCTGTCCAACACTGGGCTATGTGTTGCAGGAACATTGGGATCATCCATTCGGTTATAACTCTGTAGTTCTGGCTAAGCTGGACCAGTAATAATGATCATGTGGATAATCAATGTTTCCAGTAAAGAACGGGGAACTACATTTGCAAGTTGACATATAATTAGTCTGTGAAGCAAGCACCAGCTGATGAAGTTTCAATGGATAGAGGGTATTGCCAACTCTTATCACAGCAAATTTGCATCTCTGAAAGCAGTCATGACTTTCTCTTCAGCTTTAAGAAATCTTGTTGGAAACTGGGGGAACTGGTTGAGAAAAGAGAGTACCATAAGCAACAAGACAATGATGAATGTCCCTGAATTCTCCTGGAATTAAAATGCTGCTATTGTTGGCACCTTTGGCAGCAAAGAGATGCATCACAGGGAATCCCATTGATGTTTATCATCTCTTTACCAGTTTCTCATTAATTTATTTTCTACTCTGCAAGGCTACAAGTTTTTTAATTTCTGAGAGTAAAGAGCAAACAGAGAGAGTCCATACTGAGAGCATAAGTTTGGTGGTTTGAAAGCTCTTACGTTTCCAGAGAAACAACAAATAGGCATCTACTTGATTTTCATCTCAAGCATGACAGAGACAATGTCCATCAAGGTCTCTACTGTGCATTTTTTATAAAAGTAAGGCTACAGTACGGTATTTATGATTCAGAGTTCCAAAGTATTCATATGATGTGATGTTTTCAAAATGCCATGTCAGAAACTATATACTCTACCAAACTTCCCAAAATATTCTGGAAACATCAGTGATCAAAACCTCGACTGGGAAGCCAGTGAGCTAAGAAAGAACACTTTCTGTGGGAGTTTAACTCACCTGTCAACTGAGAGAATAAGAACCAATGTGAAACCTTTTCTGTCAATCTGCTGTTAAAATAAGGAGCAGGTGCACTGAAGTCAGAGCTCTACGGAACAAACATCTAGCAAACAGCAACACATTCGTGAATATCAAGGTATCTTACAGAACATCAAAGCATATCTAGATAATCCTTAATCAGATTTTATTTCAGGCCATGCAGCACAAATGGTGAAAATCCTTAACAAAAACACTTTTTAATCATTGTGTTTGTCATAGCTCCTAGACAATTTGTTGTCATTGATTGCATCAGAGATTACATTTTTTTAGGACAGAGCACAGACCCCAAGAAGATAACATATTCTAGGCTATTTCCAGTTTCTTCTCTTTCTCTTGGGCAGCACTTTCAACTCCTACACTGCAAAACAGTAGGAATTTAATCATATTACATTTCAAACCATGTGGAGGAATCATAGACAAAATATGATTAGTAGTAGAAGTTGATTAGTACTTTCATTTATTTACTTTGCAACATCCAAAAATGAGATGAAAGGAGAAAAGAAGATAATCTTTATTCACAAACAAATCTAGAAAGAAAAAATTTGAAGTCTAATAAAAATAAATTGTTGGATACATCATTTGGTTCATCTCACTACCACAGAAAGAAAAGGGCAGTTTTAGTACAACCATATGTGCTTTATTCTTTCATATCCTCATTGGAAGGACTAACAGGAAGCAGATACACAGAACAGGAATGACATGGACAAACAATTGAACAAACTTTTCTCAAGTTGACGCACACCTACTGCAGGATGGGACAGTTACACATAAGTAAAGGAAAAATCTGGCCTCTGCCTTCCAAAGGAGCACACATGATGAACTGAACCTGCCCATAGTACACATCAAGCTTGTGACTGCCTGGCAAATACAAACGCACCCTAGGTGAAATCTTGGTTTAACTGAAGGATCCTATGATCTCAGAATAATTTAGGCTAGAAGGGACCTCAGAAAATGTCCAGTCCAACATTCTGCTCCAAGTAGAATTGGCTGTCAGGTCAGATCAGGTGAATCTTGAAAACCTCCAAGAATAAAGTCTGCATTGCCTTTCTGGGAAACCACTGCTTAACCATCCTGGTGGAGAAAACATTTCTGCTGAAGTCCCCATTTCAACATATGTCTGTTAACTCTTATCCTGTGACTCTGCATCACTGTGAACAGCCTGGTTCCATCTCCTCAATTAATCCGACATAAGCAGTGAGGAGGAGATTTCAGGTCCCTCCGAAGCGATCTTTTCTGAGATGAGCCAGGCCTGGTCCCTCAGCCTCTCTTCACATGGCAGGTGCACCATCATGACAGTTCTTTGCTGAACTCATTCCAGTTTACTGATGTCTTTCCCATGCTCAAGAGACCCAAACAAGCCACAGTATCTAAATGTGCCCTCATGAGTGTTGAGGGAGATAATCCCTTCCCTTGATTTACTAACTCCACTCATCTTAAAAGAACCCAGAGTGCTGTCAGCCATCTTTGCTGCCAGAACGCTGTTGGCTCATATTTGCCTGCTCTTTGTAACATATTCACATTCCCTTTTGGCACATTTGCTCCCCCCAGTCAGTCACCTGTTTTGCTTCTTTTCCAGGTGCAGGACTTCTGGTTCTGTCCTAGTTTCAGCCAGGACAGAGTTAATTTTTTACAGTAACCAGGAAGGGCATGTGGTCAGATCCTACTGTTACACAGTACCATCTCATGTCATTTGCAATGGGCAGGACTAATGGCCTCTTTCTCATTACAGGACAGGGAAATGTGGTGTGGTGGGGAGGAACAAGTTGGTATTTTGTCATGGTTTTTCTCTGCAAATAGTTTCATTGTCTTGTACCTTTCATTCTTAATATTGTTGTTGTTACTGTTCATTATCTTATCTCATTGCTGTTTCCAGTAAATTGTTCTGATCTCAACCTGCAATTTTCACCTTTTTGTGCCTCCATTTCACAACTCTGTCCTGGCATCAGGAAGGGAGAGGGGAAGTGGAAGTTGGGGGAGAGAGTAAGCAGCATCTGGTTTGAGAGAGTCTTGGTTGGCCAGGGGCACTGAATTGGGAAGTGCCATTCCTAAACCACAACAGGCCTCATTGGCTTTTCTGTTGGCTCAGTCAACCCAGGTCTCTCCAAATGGCAACCTTGTGCATCAGCATACTGACCGGCTCCCCCAGTTTGATGTCATCTGTAAACCAGACGAATGTGCATCTGTCTCCTCGCCCAGGTCTCTGATGTTAAACAGGGCATGTCCCAACCTAAGACCCTGTGCTTGCCACAGACCTCCAGGCTGAACATGACCCATTAATCACTAAAACAGTGCAATCCAACTTCACAGCACCATGGAACAGGATATTGCATTGCTTATACAAAACCAAGTGGGTTTACAACAGCAATATCTCAAAATGCTTTGTGGGCTACAGTAAGTTTCCAAAGGTCATTAAAAAAAGTATGTTCCTATCTTATTTGAAACTGAGTCTGTGAACATTAGGAGCCACCATCTGTGCAGATAATATATAATCTTCTTTAAATGATTATTTGTCCTCATACTTCCCTCTAGGTGATATTGTCTTTTTTTATATTTAGGACATATCACCACGTCAGCAACACTCACTACGAACAAAGGAACAGAAAGTCAGATGCAAACCACCCTTGAGCACAGGTGCTTACCATACATATCTTAACACACTGCTTATAAAGAAACACAGTAAGGAAAAAATTAGGTTTTTTCTTCACTCTACATTTTGCCAAACTCATAGGCACAGGAAGTTCTAGAGGTGAAGTAAAACTGGGTTCAAAACAGATTAGATATTTTCACAGGATATACTGTCTGTAGTGACCACAAAACAGTGATCCAAATGCAGCCTTTGGACATACTGAAGACCTATATGTCTCCATCAGTACTTCTTACCAGCCTCTTTCAGAGAAGCAACACTGCATTAGGGTCTTTTTCCAAGCCACTCCTCAAGTCTCTCCAACAAAGAGAAAATGTTTAAAATAGGGCCTCCCATTAAAAACCAAAAAACTAAAGAAAACAACAAACCGAAAAACAACTTCCCATCAACTGCCTCAAAGTTTGATCTTAAGCTCTCACAGAAAGATGCCACCATTTGGCTCAGCTCCCACAGTACTCCACACTACAGGCTCATGTTAAATACCCCTACCAGGCTATATTGCAATATTATGCACTGTGACATAAGAAACAAATCAACTCAGAGATCCAAGTCTGAATCTGAGTACTTGGACTAATTGAAAGAATGTCTGTACTTCTGGAAATCAATATCACTATTAAGAGGCTAAGTCGGCATCTTCTACGAAACAGTATCCACTCCTCAAGGAGCTGGCTAACCCGGAGAAAAAAAATCTGTTATTTGTTTCATATAATCATTTTCTAACTCTTCTACAAAATTCTCCTTTGCTATGCTGCCTACAAAGCTTCAGCAACATTCAGAGGACAAAGGTGCTGAATTCAGAGTTTACCATCATGCAGACAAATACCACTTATAACGCACTGTGGAGCATGATGGTTGGTTTGTTTGTTTGCTAAATAATTGAAGTGGAGCAAATAAGGGTTGGGATTTCTGAGAGGCACAGCAGATTTTCTGTTAGATGGCCTGAAAGAGAAATACTTCATTTTTTTAATAAACTCAGGAGACAGAATAGTTTCCTGCTAATTATGTATGAGGCAATGAAATGTTAGATATGCAGCCAGGCAGCTTAAAATGTAATGAGAAGGAGTGGAAGGTGGTGTGATATGGGATGAAAGCATTTAGATATGATATTATGAGATAAAAATATGGATAAGATATTTGTAGGGTTATTGTTACACTAATTATATTCAAAATCTAAAAGCAGGGTACATGTAAAAAAAGGAAGGTTCATATAATAAAAATCAAATCCAGTGGTTTGATTTATATGGCTTATAAAAGCCCATGTATGTGGAGCTTCCTCCAAACTGTTTCTTATCCAATGTATCCCAGTCTTCCCAGAGGCATTATGCTTTTCAGCCCATCTCACAATGGATGAGTGCTACAGCAACAAAGAGTAGCAGATTGGATAAGGGGTCACATGTCATCTAGAGTTAGATGCTGAACCCCCCTGCTCTCTCTAACACTTTGCATTATCACATGCCCTTTTATTACGGATTGTTGCTCTTGCACTAGGTTCAGTTATAATACATATAGTCTGGCTACAGTGTATGTATTTACTAAATAGAAATATTTAATTTGTCAACCAGAAGTTTCCTCTAAAGGTTAGTGACCTCTCTTATTAAAAATATGAACCCTACATCTAATTTGAAATTTTTTGGCCTCAGATTCTAGACACTGACTTCTGTTCTGATAAAAGTGACCTTTTAGTAACCCCTTATTTTAGCATCATGCAATGTCTTCCCATGAAAGCGCTTAAACATTACAAATGACCAACACTCTAGTTTCATTTTAAGAAGAGAACTCAAATGTTAAGTTTAGCATTTTCCTGAAGTGATTGGAAGTTGTGTAAAAAATATCTTGTTGTCCCTCATTTCTACATACTCTTAATTAGAGCCAAATGTTAGAAATATCCTTAGAAAGACAGAAATAGGCAGACCTCCCTGCTTGGCCTAGTTACATAGCATGACTCAACAGTGGCCACAGATTTGCAACACATTCAAACTTAAAAAAAAAAAAAG
>VYXF01006432.1:448-18334 GCA_013397295.1 Polioptila caerulea | reverse complement strand
GGAAACAAGAGCCAGATTCCTGTCTCTAATACCAATTGATTTCATGTCAGACCAAAGAAATATCACCTCTCCCTTCCCACGCCTTAGTGTTTCCACCACAAAAGTGAGATAATGCACTTTCCATCAACTGGAGTGTAACACTTAGTGAATTAACTAATCACTGAAATCTCAGCCTTGCGCACTGCTGCGTTGCTAGACACGAGTGCTGCGAAGTGCTAGGAGACAATCGGATTACAAACTGTTACTGAACCATGGGAAGCTGAACATGAAGAACTTCTGTATGAGGAAAAAAGCAACCAACCAAAAAACCCAACCACTCCCTCCTGGAGTGCCTCAAATCAAAGCTAGCATGGCAATGGAGTCAGGAGATTGCACGCTTATTTTGGACAGGACAACTGCAAGGTCTGAAAGGTGAACAGTCGATAGTTCAGCAGACAATGGTATTTTCTGCTTTGCTGTGCCTCACCTGGCCAATGCGATTTTCCCAGCCCATTCTCTTCAGCCCAGCAGCAGCCAGGATGATGGCACTGAAGTCTTCCTTCTCATCTAGCTTCTTTAAACGGGTATTTAAATTTCCTCTCTGTAGAAGTGATTAAGCAAGCATAGAAACAGCAGGCAAACAGTCCTACAAACACTCTGCAGACTGTATGGAATCCAACAGCCTCCAAATGAAAATGTCAGTAATTACCCTGAAAGAAGTGTTAAATAAGTACAATTGTTTCTTAAAATAGAATTTTGCCAAGTATTATGGAATATTGGTTCAAGCGCTGAGTCTACAAAGATATGCACACCACTGAAGTACACTATTAGCACCAACTCCTTCTGCACTGCAAAGAATTCTGTTCCTAGGAATTAAGTAACAATGCCTTTTCTCAGTAGGTCAGCCACCCACATCGAAACTAGTGGTCAAACCACATCCAGGGTTACTGGAACTCAGCAACATTTGGTCACGCGCCGGTGACAAACACATGGAAGGCACTGTTGTGCAGTTTTTCAAACACTGCAAAACATACAATTCATCTGTACACTGAACCCCCAGCTAGATCAAGGCTGGCTGCTTCTTTACAGCCTCGTGAGAAAGCAGAGGAGAGCACGGCTACAGTGCTACCTCTCCCTCAGAACAGTGTAGCAGAGAACAGCCTTTGAGGAAGCAGTTCATGGCTTGTAAGTCAGGTGGCACAAATCAGCCTCGAATCTAGATTTTACACAAAGTTGTACTTTCCTGTTTGCAGCTTTACCCAGCTCCCACAGCTTGCCAGGAAAGGATACAATATCCCTGAATTCTAAATGAGGGAACTTCTTCTTGAGCTGAGCTGCTCTCCGAAGTGAACTGGTTCCAATCACACTGCAGGGAAAAATATGATCACTGAAATCCAGAACACCCCTAACAATCACCTCCAGCCAGATAGATGACAGAAGTTTCAAGGAAACAAATGGTTAACTTTTTTTTTTTCTTCCTCTCAGTTGAAATTAAGATCACAAAACCAGCCAATGATTTGTACCTCCCTAGAAGAAAGATAACCACTCTATGAAGTTTAGCATGAAGCGTGTCTGAAGCAACTCCCAAGGAGCCAATTTATAGGATATGATTCTGAAGAGCAGTCCCTAGTCACTGTCAAGGACTGATGAAAACTCACTGAAAGAGAACATTCTTCACAGAAAAAAAGACTCTGCTGCCCCAAAATGAACCAGACGAAGCCAGACAACTAAGTGATGAAGTGACTAAACTGGAGGAACTTCATCAAAGATAGAAGCGCAGTAAGCAGAGGACCTTTGAGTATATAACTGGAAACACCAGAAAACTGCAAGTCTGGGCATTTCCTTTCTCAAGACACATGCTGTTCACTTCTTTTCATACAATCATATTATATAGTGATTTGGAAGGGACCCATCAGGATCACTGGGTGATGAATCTTTTCCCAATATCCAACCTAAACCTCCCCTGATTCAGCTTCATGCAGTTTCCTTGAGTCCTGGCACTGATCATGAGACTGAAGAAATCAGTATGTGCCCTTCTGCTTCCTCCTTTTGGTAACCTGAAACCTAAACCAGATGTGATTTTCCTGCTATCCAAATGCACAGAAGCACAAGTCTGTGTCACAGCTAGTTTATTTCTTTCACTATACATATAAAAAAATATATTTCCAACAGCTACCTTAATCTGAGTAATTTCACTCATCTGTCTCAGACAAAATATTCCAATAACCTCTATGGAAAGACAGGTCATTAAAAATGGAGGAACCACAAGAAAGTGATGCCAAAAAAACCAAGGAAAAAATCAGAATTGGCTGAGTGAGAACAGAAGCATAGTTCAGGTCAATGAAAGCCAAAATCCTGCATCAGACACCCCGTCTGCGTTGTGTAAATTCCCCAGCAGTAGACAGAATAACAAGGAGCAGGAATTCACTCGAGAGACAGAACCTTTCTTGCCACAATCTCTCAAACTTGAGTAAGCATTGCCCCTCAAGGGTGGTCTGAGAGACGAACCTCACTCAGTATGCAGCACGCCTGTGAGACAGCATTACTTTTTCCAGCAAATGGGTGCAGCTTAATGTCTATGGAATGCTCACAAAAGGCAGTGTAAAACCACTACAGGATAAAACAATGAGCTGACTGACTCGACAATGGAAAATATCACCCAACTGATCCCTTCTGTTTTTACACCTGTCTTCCCCTTCTTCTCCCACTCACCTCTTTTCAGGAAGGAGGCTCAGTGTTTTTCCACAGTTTTTGGGATGAAAGACAACAGCATCAAGTGGGTTTTCCCTTCTGCAAAATAATGCAAGTGCAGAATGCCTGACACATCATTTAAGGCAAGGCTGCTAAGCTCAACAGTTCTGCTATAATTTCCTGGAAGAACTGTCTCTGGCTCCAAAATACTCCATCATCACTGTACGAGCAAGAATTTTCTTTTCCATAGCACACCAGCTAGCTATGGAACACTAGAGCAGCCACAGAGTTTCATTAGAGCTTCCACTGTTCTGGAGATTAATCACAGGAAACTTTGAACACCTTTTTAGGACCTATGCTGCCTTTGCTCTCCTCTTCCAACACTATAAAATGCAAGATCCTCAGAGAATCAAGCCTCATGTCCACACTTACTTGCAGACAGCGCCAATCGTAAAGCCAGGAGGAAGACAAGTTGGCAGGTCCTTCAGGGAGTGAACCACAAGGTCAACTCTAAAAATTAGAGGACAGTAATCAGAGAACACATAGTGAAGCTCATGGGGCAATCTACCAGAAGTCTGCAGGTCACCTACAGAAAAGTTTGAACCCACTCCGGGAATTAATTTGGACAAGGGAGAAGAATTTCAGGATTCCATAGCCAGGATTACTATATAGTTTTTGTGTTACTCCCAAGAAGCTACTTCGCCTTTCTCTGTCTCTCTTTTCCCCTTACCCAGCAACAAAAATCACTTAACAAACTATCAGATTGAATGAGGGGAAGATGCTGGAGATGTTCCCACAGAGAGACTCACTGTACCAAAATGCATCAGTATGTGGATTTGTATTATCCTTCAAACTTTAAGTAACAGCAAGCCAAACTACAGGCTACCTGCTTTGTCACACAGGAACCGAACATAATTGTAAACACTTGAGTCTCCAGTATTTTTTCACTAACTTTACTGAAAATGCAGTATGATGTAACTATGTGTCAGAGATGCAGAAGAATACCTTTGTTTTTAGACATACTTTAACTAAGGCACCCCTGAAACCCTCCTCAGAACATTGAAAAGAAAGAGAGATTAAGTAACAAGAAAAATCTCCCAACACCTCAAACGCCATGAAACCAGCACTAATCTCTCTCTGTTCAGACACCTAAAGCAAGGGGTTTTAAAGAAAGAAGTTGCACAGAACACAGCACAATTTGCCCATGCCAAATTCTCCTGCACATTTAGATTGCATGAGTTAAAAAATGTTAACATTTATAGGATAACACTAAATCTGTTTCACAAATACAATACCACCCAACAAGCAAAGTATTTTTTAAAAAATATATTCATAAGCAGCAACCATATGAGATCACACCCTCCCTGTGTATTACAGCACGTAATACACAAATAACAAAAGAAAACCTAACTGGGGCAGACCAAGTGACACAACTCCAAAATACATGGCCTAAGCTCAGGGTAGAGAGGAAAAAAGGGGGGAAAAAAGGACAGTGACTTATCAAAGAATTACTTCTTTTAGCCCAAGAGGTACCAGGACTGAAGGACAGTAGATCACCTACACAGCAAGCCAAATACGTCCAAAGGGCACCAAATGTCAAGGAAAAAGACAAAACAATAAGCTCTTACTCATTTCGTTCAAGTGCACTTTCCAACTCTTTGGTGAAGAGGCTCTTCTCTCCAATCTACACAAATGGAAGAACATGAATCACAAAAGAAGCATCAGCCAATATAACACAAATACAACTAGTTCTTAAACAAAGGAAGAACAGATCCTTTACCTTGGAAAGTGCTGTATCCAAGATCCTGTCCCCAGTTGTTGACATGGCCACTGCTCAGAGACAGTACAGGTAAAACATGAGGCTTGATAAAAGCACTGGGCTTAGGCTGAAAATATCTATGCAAAACGCCACGAGCAGTCACACACTACAGTGTGAACTGTAGAGTACCTCACTTCTAGAAATACATTGCACTCAAGACAAGTGAAATTGAGACTTCTTTCATTGTCCTCAAAAACAAAAGCAAGGAGAAAGAGGGCACGTTTGGGGAAGAGCTGACCCAATGGAAACTGCCACAGTCTGTCTCTGGAGTGCCAGCGAACACAGATAAAGCAGTTCTCTCTCAGGGCAAGGCTGAGCTCCTGTTATTCTTGTTGAAAGCTTTGAGCTCCAAACCAGAAAATGCCCCTAATGTTCAGAGGGGTGCAGCCAGAATAATACCAGGTTTGCAAACGGAGCAATACACCACCATATCCATCACATACTGAGCACTTAAACCATCGAGAGCTTATGAAATCCATCTATCTCCCCTAGAAGAAACCAGCAGCAGCACTTGCTCAGCCACACAACCGAACTGAATTCAGATGACACTCTCAGATAAACTTAGACAGACCTCCTCCTCCTGACTCTACACACACCTCTTGCACACAAAGATAACCCACTAGCTCCTGCTGCCATCTACCCCAGGGCAACATCCAAAAAAAAAAAAACTTACCAATCTCAAAGCGGACGTCAGGGTATAGCTCACGGAGCATCATAACTACACTATCAGTCTGAATCCGGGCCAGCTACAAGGAAGCAGAAAACAAAGTCCTAAAGAAAGGGCACACTGTCCATACAGTAGCCAAGGAGGTTTTGCCCTTCTTCCACAGCCAGGCATGCATGACCAGTACATTCTCTCAAAATCAAAAGCATTAGAAACAGGTTCCCTCAAATAAAGTCACTGATAGGTACAAACTCCTTGAATTTTGTGAAGTCCTATCATGACCAGAGGACTTAATTGAAGAACTTCTTTTATTGACTAAAGTGCCATGACAACACCTCCCCCTGTCCAGCATTCCTGTGATGCAACCATTGATGAACCACTGCAATAAATGTATTGAGTTAGGAAGAGTGACCACAACAGAAGCCTACAGATCATGATTCTCAAGCTTTCACTTCTTGGTTTCACCTATGTGGAACACGACTGCTAAATGACGACTGCACATCAGCAAGTGGGCAGAAAAGTAAGCAAAACCATTATTCTGCTGCTCAGTGGTGAAAGAACAAGTTATATTGCACACTGGGCTAGGGTTAAGGTTAGGGTTAAAGCCCCCTGCTTTCTCTAAGAGTATGAATTTTACCAATACTGCAAGCTTTGGGAGAAGCCAGTATGATTTCACTGAGCTGGCGGAAAAATCCACAGTTAGTGTCAAATACAAGTTACTTATCCTCTCTAAGAACAAGGATCTAGTTAGAGAGTCTACAAACACACACACACACAAGTAACAGCTTACAACACTGCGTACAGCAAGAAACAAATCTCAAAGAAGAAAGCTGCATGAAGAACATTATTGCGTAAGAAAACCAGAAGGAAGTGCAATGCAATCACTAGTGCAACATCTTTCTGCAGATGGAAGTGGCAGCAGACTCAAGCCAACTACAGAGGAGTTCCAGCTTTTCTTCCACTGAAGGGCTCAGGACCCTTTGGTAATTAACATAGTTCTCAGGACTGCAGTTCCCTACAAATACAACGATTGTATGCAGCTGTCTCCCTTCGTAAAGTGTCCCAAAGCCTCAGGTTACTACCTGGGGTGGCATATATGCACAGCTATCTCCCTTGTCCTGATGCCCACACAAAAGACCTTTGGGACAGTACGCAGTTCTTACTAGAACGTGCTACCAAAAGGAACGCCATTATCTCAGCGCAAAGGCCTGAGGGTCGCTTATCTCCCTTTTCGGGGCTGCTCCTCCCTAATGTATGTAGCCCACTGGCAAGAGATACCCCCTCTATCTCTGGGTATGTCCCTTCCCTGGCCTTTGAGCGGGCTGCAACCACCAGTCGTTTGAGGGTTTTTCCTACAACAGCTGCACAGACTTTGCAAGCTGCCCAGTTCCAGCCAGACCCGGGAGAGACCCGCACCGTCGCCCCCGGCTCCTGCACCGCGGCAGCGCTGACAGAGATGACCGTCCCCCGGGTTCCGAAGGAAGGGCATTCCAAACTTCTTTCTGGAGTTCCATGGCAGGAGTCGGAAGTCGCGAACTCAGGAAGCTCAGGCTGTTCCTCAGCCCCGAGAAGCACGCAGACTCTGCGTTGCCCGGGACGAACCGGGTGTCCGGGCGGGAGCACTGCCCGCACCCCAGCCCTGCCGCTGCCTACCTGGCTCCGGCGGGTGCCCACGCGGATCGCTCTGCCATCCACGCCGTTCTCTCCCTGCGCCAGCAACGGGTCGGCGCCCGCCCCGTCGGCCACCCCGCTAGACTCCGCTCGCCCCAGGCCAACGACTTCCACCCCTGGCTCCGCCATGACCACCGGCCCTCAGAGAAGCCCGGCTCCCGCCACGTGACCGCCGCCCCCACCGCCCTGGCCACGTGACCGGAGGCCTCGGCGCGCCCGCCGCGCCGGGAAAGCACCGCCCCCGGAGAAGGCCCCGCCTCCTCCTCCCCCCGGNCCCTGGCTCCGCCATGACCACTGGCCCTCAGAGAAGCCCGGCCCCCGCCACGTGACCGCCGCCCCCACCGCCCTGGCCACGTGACCGGAGGCCTCGGCGCGCCCGCCGCGCCGGGAAAGCACCGCCCCCGGAGAAGGCCCCGCCTCCTCCTCCCCCCGGTCCCGGGGAAGCACCGCCCCCGAAGAAGGCCCCGCCCCGCCCGGCCGGGCCGGTCAATGAGGGCTGGGCCGGTCAATGAGGGCCGGGCTGCGGCACTGCCCGGCCCGACTGCTTTATTGGGGGTCAAGGGAGGAAGGCGAATACAGGTGGCCGAGGACACAGCGGGGGACCCCGTACAATACGAGAGGACGCGTGGATAGGGCCTGGGGTCAGGTACTGCGCTTGGTGTGGATGAGCAGCTCCCGCTGCAGGCCAGCCTCGATGGTCGTAGCCGTCTTTCCAGAGGGCAAGTCTGTGATCAGGGTGAGCTTATTGAAGACACCGCGACCAAAGTAGTCAGCAACGACTGAGAAGCCATCGTTTGAACACTTGAGCTGCCAAACACAAAGCGGCAACATCAGCAAAAGCCTCCAGAGCCTCTTGCCTCTAGCCCCCTTCCTTTCTTCCCTTGCACTTGGTAGCCTCTGTACAGGGACAGGGCAGCCCATGTCAGTCCCTGGCTCTTTGCTCATTCCATGCAAGGGCTGGGTGTAGCAGAAGAATCTGCAGGATTTTCTGACAGTGGCCATTTCAGCTCCTGTTTCAAGCCCACTTCTGAGCCATGCACGGAGGAGCACTAAGCAGGAAGGCAAGTGCCTCAACTGCTCTAGTGTTAACACTTTCCAGCTCATGTCCCTTTCTCACACTCACCACTTACTTCATCATTGGGCAACACAAGGTACATGCAACATTTTGGTGCCGTCCCCATTCCAATTCACACTATTCTTCTCCCTTTCTCTCTAATTAGTCTAATTAGTTCTATATAACCTGTTGACCAGCTGTCACACTGACCAATCAGTCTGGAGACCCATCTGAGGGTCAGGTGAGAACAGATTCTCTTTTTCACCTGCACAGAGCCAACAATGACTCTATGCCCTTTACACAACGCAGTCACTCTAGGGTCTACTGCCTCATTATAACCTTGTTTACAAAATACTTTCAAGCCTTACCTGTCTCTACCAGCCTCCATTTACAGGTCTGTAAAGGAATTTAAACTCTATTTATTTCAACTTGGTAAGATAGGCAATGTTACCCTACCTGATGCTGAAACTGGTCATGCAGATCTCTCTTCTGCTCCTGGGCTCGGATCATGTCCATCACTTTGCGATTTTCTGGCATGCAAGTGGGACATTCTGAATCACTCTCAGAGTAGCTTTCAAAGCAGTGCTGGTGAAAGGAATGACCGCACAGGAAGTGGACTGAAGGGAGCTCCAACGCACTGGTGCAAATGCTACACTTGGTCTTCTGAAAAATCTTGGGACTGAGTGACAAGATGGAGAGGCATGAGAAAGACAAACTACACTGCAGCTTACTAAAAGAAAACAACAGTTCTATCTTTGTATAGGACTAGACAAGACAGCACACAGTCCTGCACCTTGCTTTTAGCTCTTCAATTTCCAGGCGGATCCTTGTAGTTTCTTCTCGGTATTTCTGAATTCTCTGCTCATCCTGTTCTATCTGGCAGCTTTGCTTCTGCAGCTTGTTGACAAGATAATCCTTAATCACAGAGAGGGTGGCTGTGGAGTTATGAGCCAGCGTCTGCACAACTGAGAGCAACTGAGATGTTAGATTAAACACGAGCACAAAAACTGCAGCTATGCTTGTACTGCCAGGACAGGTTGCTTTCCTGGGACAGGCCACTTACAGGCAAAGACAGCTGGCATTCTCATGGAATCAGAAGAGCTCACTTAAAGATTCTCTTTCAGTTTGACCTCTTCCAGAAATGGGCAACTGGGAGCATGTCAGGATAACTCAGATCAAAAGGGACAAAGGAAGGATCTAGTAGTGGATTGGATTCTAGTTCTCCACCAAGGCACAACAGGAGTTTCAGCACACCCTGCACTGCCCCACAGTGACAAAACAGAAATCACTTAAGAGATATCTCACTGATACTGCAGATCTTTTTCCCCAACTAGGGAGCTGTGACTGACATCATTTTTCCCTACAGAGCAGACTATTAATTCAAATGGTAGGCTCCAATTTCATTGATTCTTCTAATGTCTGATCTACAGAAAGCATTACAAACTAGTCTAGGTTGGAGTCTTTTGTGGTTTGTTTTTCTTGTTTTTGCTTCAGTTGGGGTTTTATTGCAGGGGAGGCTGAGGGTTGAGTGTCACATGTCATTACCAAGCAGCGGAGGCATAAGATTCTTGTTCTCGATGTGCTTCAGCACTGCAGCAATATACGCCTTGCAGTTCTCCTCCTTCCGCGCAAAATAGCCAAGAGCCTGTTCCCAGAGACAAGCCTCTTGGTCTCCATACAACTCGCACACCTCAATCACCTTCTTGTACTGCTCGTTCTGCATGTGGTAGTGCATGATCTGTTGGAAACTATGGGAGAAAGACTCATGAGCTGCAACAATCCATCTTGCCTTTTGAGTTGTTACAGGGACCTCGTGTTTTCACCCAGCCATGCAATCCCCAGACTCACACTGAAGTCAAAGACAAGTCTTTTTTTCACCCTACGTAACTGCCTTGCTTCAACAGTGAGGTATTTCTGCAGAATGAACATACCATTCCCATCTTGAGATACTAAAGAGGTCACTACCATTAATGGTACAGACATGTATGGCTCAGAAATCACTGCAGCGGGGGCAAAAGAGGAAGGACAGTACTCTAAAGACAAGAGTATTACTCACAGTTTTCCCTGCTCATAGAGGTAGAGAACACCATCCTTGAAATTGTGCATCTGACATAAGACCAAGGCCTTATCAAAGACTGTTTTGAACCTTCCGCTCTTCAGGAGCGTGAGGGCTTCATTGTGCAACTTCTCCTTGATCTACAAAGGGGGAGAGGTCAAGAAGAGGAACACAGGCACACCCAAATACACATTATTTTGCACAATGACCTGACAATTTGGAGCTCTTTCACAGTGGTCAGTTTTGGTACTTGTTCTTTAACCTTTTTAAGCAAACAGGACATGATTTTCTTTGCCCAAACAGCCAACATCCTCACAGATTTAGGCAAGTAAAGATACTTTCATGGGCAAGGCATCTGCTCACAGAGGCTGTATTGTCTGGAATCTGTCCTTAAATGAGATACAAACAAAATAAGCTCAGCCATCCTGAAGGGAATACTCTCACAGCTACTAGGCTGCTTTCCCATTTCTGTGCTATTTGTCCAGCACAGCATTATGTACTGCTTCATGTTGTCAATGCCCATATAGCTGGAAAAGGCATTGCAGGAATGCCAACATGATTCACAGACACCAAATCTTTCCCTCAAAACACAATGCTGGAGGAGCTCAAACCTGGTCATCTTGTTCATGTGCCCAGTTCTGCAATCGAAGTTCCAGTAAAGTGTCATAGACACCCTGTGGAGAGTCAGCCTGCACCTCAGTCATGTGCTCCAGAAAAGCCTTTAGTTCTCGGGAGTTGTTTGCAAAGACTGGGATGAACTCCTCTGAATTAGCCTGTAAAACAGCCAGGAAAAGACAAGCATCCACATCAGTCTAAGCCATATTAGTGCTTCCTTCCTGCCATGAGGAATGTTCAGAGTCTCAGACAGGACAGATACAGAACAATACAGGATGCCAATAACATCAAGGATCAATCCTGAGCAATAGCTTTAAGAGGTCCCCTGCCTCTAGGACTACCAGTACACCAGAATAGAGATTCTCATAGAATCACTTAATAGTTTGGGTGAGAAGGGAACTTTAAAGGTCATCAAGTCCAACACCCCTGCAAAGAGCTGAGATATCTTTCATTCAATCAGGTTGCTCAGGTCCTCATCCAACCTGACTTGACTGTTTCCAGGAATGTGGCCATCTTATCACTTACCTGAGCAACCGGGTTCAGTGTTTCACCACCTTCATTATAAGAAGTTCCTTCCTTCTGTCTAGTCTAAATCTCTCCTCTTTTACTTTAAAACTATTACCTCTTGTAGCATCACAACAGGCCCTGTAAAAAAATTTGTCCTCATCTTTCCTATAAAACTCTTTTGAGTACTGAAAGGCTACAATGAGGTCTCCCTGAAGCCTTCCCTTATCCAGACTGGGCAACCCCAGCTCACTCAGCCTTTCTTCAAAGCAGGTGTGTTCCATCTCTCTGATCATTTTTATAGCCCTCCTCTGGACCCAATTCAAAAGGTCCATGTCTTTTCTGTGCTAAGGGTTCCAGAGCTAGACACAACATTCCAGGTGGGGTCTCACCTGAGCAGAGTTTATTTAGGTATCATTCTCACTATACCTAAAACATCAGGCTGGCAACACAATGCATGCAGAAGCACTTGCTGCAAAGTTACTATTGGAGAGCAACAACTCTCAGTCAACGCAAACCATACCTTTTCTCCTTCCGGCATCCCGGGGCCTTCATTACCTCCCGAGGGACGGTAATCAGTGCAAAGGATCTTCAGCAATTCAGTGGTCTCATTAGGGACATGGTGCATCAGGATTTTACCATATCGCTTCATGTTACTCTCTGCCTGTTCAAAGGGCAGTTTTCCAATGTAGTGCAAAGCCTCTTGGTAGTTCTGTTAAGACAGACAACAAAACAATCAGAGGACACTGGCCTCTGGTCTCCACTTTGAGGATAGGACAGAAAGCATTGAAGACATGCAGTGAGTATGCCACAAATACCATTTGCTCTGAATTATCACCTAGTTCACTATTTCTGCTCATTTTTCCTCCTCAGGGAGAAAGACTGGATATAGCCTGGGGGAAACGTTTAGATGAATCCCCAACTAAACACCCTCCCTCATCTTAAAAGGCACTGTAAAAAGCCACATCAGAAAGAAAACAAGACCTGATTTCTACACCTAGTCTAACAGACAAGCCAAAAGCAGAACAGCAACAAGTATTGTTACTGCTGCTCTCATCAGCACACTATCCTCAGCAAAGCGGTCAGTGAAATGATATTCTCACTAAAGAGGAGGTTAAGGAATGGGTATTCTCATCAATAAGAACGCATGTGCAGTCATGTCTCCTCACCTTGATGTCCTCTAACTGAATTTTGAGGTACCATTCATGATGCTCATGCTTCTCTGCCAGGTACACGGCGTGGGAGTAGTAACCAGCCTGGCGAAGCACCTTGATAGCCGTTTCCACATCAAAGTGGACCTCACTCTGACTTGTCTCCGAGAACAAAAGCAAAGAGATGGTCCCTCAGAAAAATTTTAACAGTCCAGAAGCAGTAATCATTTATGTAAGAGGAGGAAAACACGACCAGGGACAATTTGGTACCCCTCATGCAAGGGAAAAATCACCCATGCAGCAAGGAAGGAGTCTAACCACTTCTCATTTGCTTGCCATTTGCACTGGCAGAGGCAAACACACTCCAGACCCAGATGGCAAAGCAACCAAACTGAGAATGTAAGCAAGAGCTTGGAAATAAAGGAGCAAAGACCAGGGTCCTGAGTAGTAAATTCATTATTCTCTCTCTTAGTAGTCACACAGGAGGGAATTTACAATGTCACCACTACCCCTTTTTTATTATTATGGTGATATAAAAATGTAGCATGATTCCATGTTCCCCCAGTACCTTAATGAATTCTTCCAGTTTGGAGCTGTCTTTGAGTTTGGTATAGCAATTCAGCAGAAGTGTAGTGTGGTCAGCATTGGCCAGGGACTGTAGATGGAGCATCTGTAGATAAGCAGTGAGGTTGTGGATACGCTGAGCATCCAGGAATTTCCGAATAACGTAAGATGGTTCCAGTTTCCCTATAGTTCTGTGAGGGGAAGAGTCGCGTTACAAGATATTGTATACTCATGAAGTCAAAATAAATGGAGAAATTAACAACAGAACACAGAGAAGCCCTAACTTCAGCAGGCACTAACCCTCTTGGGACTGCTCAACTATGCATCAGAAGCAACAACTAGTTACAGTGTAAGACCACCCATCTGCACACACACTGATACAAAGGCCTTGAGCGGGTCAACCACGACAGCATACAAGGAGTTAATCTTCCTCTAAAGGTGGCAGTGAGAAGACAGACTAATCTCTGAGCACAACAAACTGGGAAGCCAAAAGAGAGGAACAAAAGCTACATTTTCCTTCATCTCAGTCACATAACTCAAAATCAGCTTTAAACGCTTATGCTTTAGACATGGAGCAGTTTAGCCACATTTATTGTGATAGTTATAGCAAGTCAAGGCAAAAAGACATGCTGACTCTCACTGGACATCAGGGACTCCGGAGCATCACCTCCACAATGTAACATGTTCTGGCATTTTAAAAATTGAACATCAAGTTTTCAGTAAGCCACAAAACAAGGCTGCTCTGAGTTCTGCTTTTAAAAAACCTAAGATGTTTTAAAACTGACATTGAGTACTTTCCAGGAAGACTGCCATACATGGTCAAATTCCAATCTATCTTGCAGAGAGTGATCCCTTCTTTATAATGATGTCACCAGGCCCCACTCCATCCCAATGGGCCTCCATTATTCATGTTCAAATATGATCAAAGAGAAGAACTTTATGCTAAGGTGTACAGAGTAATTTTCAAGCAAACTTGTCCAAAGACTTTTAGTCTCACTGACATCTTTTTCTGTACAGGTAGAATTTTCACCTCAAGTCATACTTCTTTACGTTTTGGACTATTCTTTTTCCTGGGCTGAAACAGAAATCAAGGCCTTTGTTGCTCCTACCTGTACTAGAACATCACAGCTCCATAGGACCCCCACCTACCGGATATACTGCTGGATGGCTCCATCATGGTTTCCCTTGTTATAGAGATGATCACCATACTGACGGAAAATCTCTGACAAACCATCACTGTCCAAGTGGTGGCTCTTGGCCAGGTTAATGGCCATTTCAAATAAGTTCTTTCTGAACAGCATCTGTTAAATACATGGTAAGAGCAGTATGAGAGAAATACCACCCCATCAAACAAATTCAAACACACCTGGAAAACAAGTTGTTTCTTCTTCTTCGTGCATACATGTGCTTGGGCCTTTACATACCAATTGTCCTACAACACTGATTATACTGAAAAGCTGTTTGGTCACTTGTTATGTAATTCACTTACCTGAATGGTTCAATTTTTCAGTCTGCAGAGCCAGTACAATCTTACAGACATAAGGCAGAGACTAATAAGCAAATAAATTTACTTGCCTCGAGTTTGGTTTGTGTATCCTTCTCCTGCAGTACATGGATCTTCCCATCTCTGGTCAGTACATAGAGAGAACCCCACTCTGCCAAGACATCCACTATATCATCAAAGATTGAGCTGTATGCAATGAATTTGTTGCACAAGTCATAGATATTCAAGACTTGTTTGTCTGAATTCTGCGCCTCATTCCCAGCAAATTCTGATCTGGAGAGCAGAAGAAAGTTTTAGAAAACAAGAACATAACTTGAAATCTTGAAACTTGTTCAAACTAGGGATGGATAGAAAGCAAGACAAACAGAGTTCATTTAGGCAATTAAACTAAGTGGATCCAGAGGGAAACCACCGTGTATTTATACATAAATTCCATCATCTTGTTACACTGAGAAATTCATAGGACTGGAAAAAAAATCCCACTCATTTAGCACATTTAATTGCGCTACTCTCGCAATGGAAGTTAATCAATATATGGGTCTGGATGAACCTCAACAATGTCTGACAGAGTTGCAATGTGCCCCCAGGAGCAAAGCTTCACAGGGAGGAAGGAAAAAGAGGAAAAGTATGAAGCTGCGTGAGCAAAAAGAAATTATCTGTTTTGAGGAACCCTACTTTGGGGAAGTCTTTCGGTCCTTGGAGACAATGATGAGGTACCCCCGATACCAGTGAACAATCAGCTTTTGTCCCTCGAAGGCAAAGCAGGGGCCACGTTCGTCTGGTTGGTAAAGGTACACACACTCATTTCCTGCCACAATGAACTGCAGATCCTGGGAGGGGTCACTGAGAGATGAACAGCGCAATCCACAACCGTGAGTGTCCAGCTCCAGGTGAGGATAGTCTTTCACTGAAAGCATATAAGACTACAGAGGAAACTCGAGGGTTTGGGGATCGCTCTGAACTGGACTCTGAAGCCAACAGAATTTGCAAGTCAGAGTCACATTTTTTTCAGCTACCTTCTCACCTGGATGTTCTCTGTGGTCACCACAAATAGATGCGTTGTTTTGCCAGACTGCCGGAAAGCGAGGCCAGTAACCGGGTAACTGCCTTCATGCAGGATCTGGGTCTTGCTATGCCGATCTCGAGTGATGTCTCCTTTAGTAAGCACAACGCTCCCATCTGCAAAGCCTGGTGAAGCCAACAGGCTAAACTGTTACTTATACAACACATCTGAAATTTCATCCAGCATAAGTTAGGGAAGCTCCAGTCAGTGACACCACCATGCTCACCAGCGTGGTGTAAAGCAATGGGATTGCCACACAATCTCACTCCAAGTCAATCTTCTCCCAATCACCCCCCACTGCTCCTGGTACAGTTCACAGCTGTGACACAACTGCACACAGGATAGCACTGTTCAAGGGCTGCTTTCCACACATAAACGTCACATGCAGATTAATTTTGTTTGACTCTGTCTGTACTTTGGCTTACAAATGGCCTTATATAATTATAGTTACAACTGTAACTATAATTTCAAGTCCCTTGCTTATTCAAGGGACTGTAAAAAAGACCAGAGGGAGATTTTTTAAGAGAGAGTAAAACATGCAGTTTTCATGGCTAGCCAACAACCCAGTCTTGTAAATAGTTCCAGGGTTGATGGCCACCATACACATTTTTGATTTCAGTGTAGGGGCCAAGTCAGCTGAGAGCACCTGTAATCTCACAACATTACTTCTCTTAATCTATCAGAAGAGTTAAGCAAGAAACATTACCAAGGAACAGTTAAATCCAAAAAGGGAAATTTGCTTTTTTCTTTGAAAAAAGGTTTGTATAACATGCTTGAAAAAATATCTCTGTAACACTAGGTATCACAAAACTCACATTTTTTCCTGTACCAACTGAAGCTAAATTTAGTATTAAGTTCAATAAACACATAGTCTTACCAACTGGCAGGGACAAGAGGACATTAACTAAAAATATGTGCTTCCAAGTATCAAAGTTATTAGTGTAAAATATAGTCAGGCTAAATTTACTCATTTATCTCTTGAGCTCTTGGGTAGCATGAGATACACAATATCTCTGTGAGAATAATGTAAGAACTGAGTGAGAAGAACCTTCTATGATTTTTGTGTTCCTTACCTCTCAGTAAGGACTGTAACATTTTTCATAAACTATTACAGTTCAGCTTTACTTACCAATCGCCATGAAATTAAGATTCTCGTGGACAGTGAGGCAGGATACAACAGTGGGCTTGTTTCCTGGTATTGCTGGAAAAATTCGTGTGCAAAGAGGATTACCACCATCTCGTTTCTCCAGGTTCCAGACTTTCACCTAAAAACAATGATGATCTGGCATAAGCAAAACATGGGATATTAGAAGGCCATGACCTGGCATCAAAATGTTATAGGACCCAGAGAGATCATCGCAATAGTCTTTAAAGAAGACCTGCATTACAAATGCATTTTCCTCTCTCTGTCATTTAACTTACCAAAGGATTAATACCCTCTTCATCCTCACCAATAGAAACCAGGATACTGTGCTGCTTCAGCTGGTACAGATGTGTCACCCTTAGCTTGTAAGCCTGGAAACTGCTGAGTTGAAGAGAGCGAGGCAAAAACCAAATCTGACCTTCCATATTTAGATCAGTTAAGGCACATAAGGAGACAAAAAAAAAAAAAAACAAACCAAAAAACCACACCTCCAACCGTATAAAAATCTGCATGTTTTCTGCTGNTATCTCCGAATACGAGGCTCCCTCGACCCGAGTCGCAGACTGCGATACCCGGGGGCAGCGCGAAGGGCTTCGCACCGGCACCATCCGGCCCCGAGGGCTCCCTCACCGTCTCTCTGCCGAAGAAGACGAAGCGCCGCCACTGCAGGTAGGCCGCCATGGCGGGGCAGGCCCCTCACGTGACCCACCCCCACGTGACCCGAGGCCCCGCCCCCGGCGGGCGCGCGGGCGGCGCCGCTGCCAGGCCAAGGAGCTGCACTTTAAGTATTGCATTTTAAACGTGCATATTGAAAAAATATCCCGGAGCCTGCTGGGAATTTAAAACTCACAGAAAGTGAGTTTATCAGACGCAGAAAGGTGTCAACAACCTCTAATGAGCCATTTTACAGTAATACTCTTGCATTACAGTAACCAATACATACAAAAAAGGTTTGGGATTTAAATGTGAATAAGAACTAATGAAATCTGGATATTTGCCGATATTTTGACTAATTATTTATGTGTTATTTGTGACAGATTGAATTTCTTGGCTTAACAAAAGCAATATAGTAAATATATTAAAAATAAAGCTATACTTTTAGATACAAGTATAGTAAGTCAGTTTCAATGCAACCCCAGCAAACCAGAAGGCATTCGGCATTTCTGCATTTCTGCAGCATTCGACCCTGGAAAAACAGTTACCACGTGGAGGGTCTGTGCAGAAAAAGAGTATTAGACACAGGAATCTGGCTCTTGTTTCCTGTATTGTGGACAGTNAAAAACAAACCAAAAAACCACACCTCCAACCGTATAAGAATCTGCATGCTTTCTGCTGACTACTGGTAGAGCTACAGCAAATACTTTTGCAGAGCAAGCCCGGAGCACCAACACATCAGCGGCGGTTTTT
>VYXF01006417.1:1840-32769 GCA_013397295.1 Polioptila caerulea | reverse complement strand
GCAGAGGGGCTCCAGCCCTTGCAGCATCTCCGTGCCCTCCTCTGGACTGGCTCCAGCAGCTCCACGTCCTCCTGATGTTGTTCCCCAGGGCTGGGGCAGCTCTGCAGGTGGGGTCTCACCTGAGCAGGGCAGAGGGGCAGAGTCCCCCCCTCCCCTGCTGCCCACGCTGGGGGCTCAGCCCAGCACAGGGGGGGTTTCTGGGGTCAGTGCCCGTGGCTGGGGCAGGTTGAGCCTCTCACCCACCAACACCCCCAGGTCCTTCTCCCCAGGGCTGCTCCTGATCCGTTCTCCCATAAACTCACAGACAGCCCCGTGGAGAACCTTCCCTGTTTCTTCTTCACATGCATTCAACAACATCAACATTTGCTCCCACAAACCAATTGAAATTCAGTAGATACAGGGTTATTCCCAAAGCCAGGGGTTATATTCAATTAAACAGAAAGCTTCAGGGAGAAGACTGAGTGTAAATCCATATCCTGGTTTTTCCAGGTCGTTTATTGTACCACAGAGTTGCACACTCATGACAGGCATAGACACTGCACACTCCCACACGGATTGCTGTCCAAAGGGAGAAAACTCATTTTGCTGAGTGAACAAGGAAACTCAGCAGCCTGAAGCCAGCAAGGAGTGAAACACACTGAGTCCCTCGGGACACTCTCAGTGACCTCTCGTGTTCCTCGGGCCATGGGGTGTTTTGCACACCCCCACAGATGCATGGAGGAGCTGCAACACCCCCATTTACTCCACTTAGCAGCACCCACCTCTGTTTCCGCTCTGATTTGCATCTTTCTAAGTATTGTTTAATTTGCAATGTAAAATCAAATTACAGCCGCAGAGATGCAACCGGAACACTGGGGAACAGAAATCTTGTCCCCCTTGGTTTCCATTACTCACCAAGAAGACGAACGGGGACAGAAGCTTGTTTACTTACAAGTGACAAAAAAAACTCCAGAAGTTTGCCAGAGAGGCATTTGAGATCAAACAGGCAGGCAGTGCCAGCTCTGTGTACGTGAGCCCTCCCAGCCCTGCACTGCTGCAGCCTACAGGTAGGGTGGCCAGGGGCTGTTAAAAATTAGACAAATTAAGGATGGCTTCCAAATAATGTGGAAATTACACGGGGAAGTGGCCAAACACACGTACACCCCAGCAGGGTGGCCTTGGCAGTTTGTTTGTGAGCCTCCTCTCACTGGGGAGAGGGATGGTGGGGAATGATTGTGCACTATGCATAAGTCCCTGCAAGCTTCCTGGGGAAAAACAGCCTCCAAAGAGGTGAGGAACACAGCCAGGGGTGGGTATGCCCAGCCCAGGCTGTGCTCCTGCGCTGCTGGGCCCCTGTGGATGCCCCAAGGGTGCAGGATGCGGCCGCAGGGCCTGAGAGCCAGCACTGGCCCAGACGATGATTCAGCCCACAGGAAGGATCATCTCAGAAGAATTGTTGGACTGAGGAAAACTTTCCCAAACAAAGCGTTCTCAGCACCACCTGCCTCCCTCCCTCAGCCCCGGCTCCTGCTCGCGAGTAACCTCCAGGCTCTGGTCACCACAACAAAAGTCGGTGTTTTTGTTTTCCCCTTTCCCAAGGTGAGTGTTCCGAGGGCACAGTGGGCTCAGGATCCCATCCTGGCCCCTGAGAGCAACACAGAAGCTGCCAAAGCCCGTGGCCATGTCCAGCTACAGCCAGCAATCTCAGGGCTGCAAACTTTAGGGGCTGGATAGACCCAAAATATACAAGCCAGGCTTCCTAAGGAATCCCTAAAGCAAATCCATGGGTCAGAGCACACTAGGTGCAGAGTTTTGGGGATAATTGCATGCACAGCCAAGGAGCTCTCCCTCCCAGACAGCAGCTCCTACAGAATTTGGTCCATGTGACACTGCCCAGTGAGGTACTTACCTGAAGAACAATTTAAAGACAGATGTGACCTATTTAGAGCTCTGCCAAATATTTGTGTAATTGAATAGACCATCGATTATTTAAATTGCATTAAAAAGGGCTGAATCCAATCCACTTGCTCCTACAAAGCATCATTTCCATGAACTACAACTCTTTTCCCCCCCTCTTTAAACAAACACTTCAAGATGTTCACTTGTCCCTTGCCCTGAAAGGATGCCCACCTTTGTATAACCATACCCTGTGCCCTAAATTCCCCTTGTAGCCCAAAAGGACGAGTCAGGGGAAGAGTTTACCTGAAGACAAATCCCAACCCCTCAGCTTTAAGGCTACCAAGGCTTATGGTGTGTCTGGGGCAGGGCCCCCAGTCCTCGTGACCTTGACAGGAGTCACTGATTCACAGCTCTGTGGGTTCAGGATCAATCAGCCCTTGAGACCTCGCTCAACAACACTGCTCAGGGGACACCAAAAAGTTGCTCCAGTCCCTCTCGCCCTGATCCCCTTGTCCCTAAATCCAGCTCCCAACATACATCTCCGAGCAGTGCATAAACACTGGTGGAGGGATGAAGGCACCAGGATGGTGGGGAAAAAAGGTTTTATAAATCTGAATGTGTCAGCTGCTTTGGGGTGTAGAGAAGTGCCTGGGGCAGCTCCAGGGACAGGACAGGATGGAGCCAAGGACAGCCTGGATCCCATCTGTGTGTGATGGGTGCTGGTGGCACCAGCTCTGGCTGGGATGTGCCACCCTGGGCAGGCTCCTCCTGCTCTCTGAGGGGGCTGAAGGGGCAAAGGGAGCCCACCCTCAGCACCCCTTCAGGCTGGGCACTGACTGTGTCCCCCCACCTCACCCGTGCTGTCCCTGAGAAAACGGTGGCACGGGTGAGGTGCCAGTAGATGGCACTCAATGAGTAGCACGGATCCTCCTCTTTCCCAGGACTAACCAGCACCTTTCTCCTGCCTGCACATTTCAAACCATTTCCTGGGGGCAACTTTGGCATCACTCAACTGCGGCTGGCAGGAGCTGGTGCTCCTTGGTCTCACCCCTCGTGCTGGGCAACAAAAAAAGCCCTGAAAAACCCCACTGTCCAGCCCCTCAGAAGCCCCAGAGATCTCAGGAAAGCAGATTTTATTATTTCCATTGACATCTCTCACGTTACCCTGGGCACACACTGACCATTGTTCAGTTGTGGATGGCTGATTTTCCCCTCCCTGCTCCACAGCCAGCGCAGCAAACCCACAACAGGCCGCAGGGCCTCTCACAGCCCAGCCCAGCCCTGCCAGGGCTCACACACCAGGGCTCTCTGCTGCTCAGAACAAGCTGGAGACAAAAAGACACCCATTAGATTATCTTGTCTGTGTCTCCTCTACATGAGGCTTCGATTTCTGGGGCTTTTGTCAAGCCAAGCACTAACACTCTTTATCAGGAATCCTAATACAACTGTCTAGGAAAATTGACCATTAACAAGCTCCTCTGATATTTTGCACAAAGATTGCTTTCATTTAACTATGAGAAGCTCAAAGAAATGTTTTCCTACATGAACAAAAGGAGCTGCAGCAGTTAAAAACCTGGAGCTGCTAGGATGGAGAGAGCTGAGCTCACCACTGTGGATGAGAAGCTGCTGTCTCGAAGGAACGTGGCTGCGGAGCCAAATGCAAGTTTGAAATTAAAAAAAAAAAAAAAAATTAAAATTTTATGTATACAAATGAGAATGGAAAAAATTTAAAAGCTCCATTCCCAGCCTAGTGCTGCAGGGACCAAAGTCATCCCCAAATCCCTGGACTGCCTCCAGCATGTGAGCCCTGCTGGTAGCTCCCACCTCTGCTCCGGGGACAGCCAGGGCCATGCTGGGCCCTGACAAAGCTCCCTCCACATTCTCAATCCCCCAGGTTCATGAGTGGCTCAGGGCACTGGCTGCTGTGGGAGGAAAGGGTCCTTCTCACCCTGCATTTCTCTTGAGTGAGTTCTGGGCTTGCTGGACTTTCCAGGGGCTGCTGAACATGTAAGGCAGCAGGAAACCCAAAGAAAATCGGTTCCCCATTTGGAGCACAACGTGCCCCAGAAGCCCCCAAGATGGGGCAGGCCAGGATGGACGGGAAGAGGAAGATCTCAGCTGGCAGCTGGTTTGCAAAACCACAGCCCACACCTTCGCCTCTCAGAGCCCCAGCCCTGGTGCCACCATGGCACAGGGAGAAGGGACAGGCTGGGGGGGACAAACTGCCCTGGCTGCTCCCATCAGACCCCTCACATCCCGACAGAATCGAGGGGAAACAAGCTGTTACCAACCTCTCTGGGCTGTTCATCCAGCTCCTGCCCACACTGCTGTGGTCAGGGCGAGGAGCACACACCAGCCTCTGCTTACCTCAGGCATGGAGCTTTAACTCTCTCAGAGTCCCACAACAGTTTGTGTTGGAAGGACCTCAAAGCTCACCCAGTTCCACCCTCTGCCATGGACAGGGACACCTTCCACTATCCCAGGTGCTTACGGGAACCTGCTCCTGAGCTTGCACAACTCTGACCCCCTGATCTGGCAGCAGCCCCAAGCCTCAGCTGCTCCCTGGCATCCCAGAGAGAGCCCAGTCTGCACCCGGGATGCTGCCTCACCTACACACAAGCCCATGTTTATTTAGAAGTCAGAGGTGCAGGTTCCCCAAGGTGTCCCTGTACCCCACCTAAGTTCAAAGCAGGCACCTTGTACAGCGATTCAGACAAAATGGTTCCTCTTAAGTTACAACTCCACATGCACAAGTCACTCCAATCAAAGCCAGACCACCTTCAGGGAGCTGTGCCCTGCTTGATTCATATCTAAAACCACCTGAAATAAAAGCCATCCCACGAGTCCCTTGTAGGGCAAGGAAACCCCACACCTAGGCCATGTCACCACAGCAATTAACAATACAGCAATTAACAATACAGCAATTAACTGCCAGCGACGGGCTCACGGTGTGGGGATCACAGGTGACCCTACAGGACACACTCAGCTGGCACCTGAACTGTCCTCAACCCACAGACCCCTCTCCTCCCGCAGTCCTGTAACAGGTTCACAGGGTCACAGCTGTAACAGGTTTGGGGGACTGGAGCACACACAGTGGGGGCACAGCAGACAAAGCTGGGCAGTTCCTGCTCCCAGAAAGGCTCGGGTGTCCTCAAGCAGCTCTAAGGCTCTCAGTTCCTGCCCCACACACTGGACAGTACTCAGGACATGAGGAAGAAGCTCCCTGCACAATTCCAGCCTGACCCTCCACAGCCCGCCTGCCACCCAATCCCTCGAGAGTAACTCCCCACCGACCGACCACCCCTCACGCTCCATCCTCCCACCTTTCACCAAAAAATCCTGCCAGGTGTGCGGCAGGAGCACGTACCCCTGGGCAGCCTGCCGCGGGCTGCCATGTCCCCGGAGCTGCCGGCAGTGCGGAGCCCAGCCCGGGCCGAGCGCTCCAGCCCAGCCCCGCCGAGGGAGGAGCAGCTCCCGGGGCCTCTGTCCTGTCCTGCCCACCACTGCCTGCCTTTGTCTGGGCACCGCACAGAGTCAGTTCACTGTGGGGACACGCAGAGGCAGAGAAAGGAAAGTTAATGAACTTTATGGGATGGATCGGGTTTACCAGGGAGTTTATTAAGCTCTGCTTGGAGAGCAAAGAGCAAATGGACAGCATCTCTTCCAGATGAGGATTGTTCCTAGGGAGCCCTGGAAAAAATCACCCAAGTGCTTCAATCATGCTCTGCTCTACAGATGAGGGAGGGGAGGCCCTGGCACAGGGTGCCCAGAGCAGCTGTGGCTGCCCCTGGATCCCTGGCAGTGCCCAAGGCCAGGCTGGACATTGGGGCTGGAGCCGCCTGGGACAGTGGGAGGGGTCCCTGTCCAAGGAAGGTGTCCCTGGGCATGGCACGGGGTGGGACTGGATGGTCCCTAAGGTCTCTTCCAGCCCAAAGCACTCTGTGATTCCATGATTGTTATTTTCTTGCCAGGAGCCCTCTAAAGGCCAGGTCAGCACCAGCGCTGCAGCTGGAGCAGTTTTTGCCCTCTCACAAAAGCCACCTCCACCCAATCCTGCACAGCTCTGCCATGGTGATCCAGGGAACTCCTTTGGCACAGCCCTGGGCACTGGTTATTGTTTGGCTTTCCTTTATCTGCAGATCTCAAAGCATTTTGTAAATGTTAAACCTCAAAGCCTCTCCAGGGAGCAAAACTCTTTCTGCTGTTGTACAGATGGAGAGACTTGCCCAAAAATGAGGGCAGAGCTAGAGAGGCAGCATAGCTCAGAGCTGAGCCAGCTCAACTTTTTATTGGCACAAAGTACAGTGACACAGATTATCCCTGGAAGACCTGTGTGGACAAACACGGCTCCTGGGAGAAGAACTCACTCTCCAGATGGGAAAGCCTGGCATGCTGGAGCACCCAAAAATTTATTTACCACTCATGCTCCAAACCACAATGTCTCACCCATCTTTCAGTTTTCTTCTTTGGGTAAAAAAAAAAACAAACCAGTTTTACAGTTTCAACTTTTTAGAAAATTATTTAAAGAAAACAGAACAAAAAACCACAATGATTTTAAAAATACAAAGCAAGCTGGGGGAGAAGGGCTCTTCTCTATTTCTGAGCTGACCCAGGAGGGCTGGGCAAGGCAGGGAGCTGGGGGGATGCTCCTGCCTGGCTCTCAGGTCCTGCTGGCCATGGGGGCCGTGGGGAGCTCCCCATCTTTTCACTCAGCATTATTTCCCATGCACTTCAGTTTAAAGGAACTTGAGGGCCAGCAGGAATTGGACATTCAGTGCCATCCAGCATGGCTTTGCCCAGTGCTCCAGGGAAATGCTGCAGGGAGCCAGATGGGATGGAATTGTACCAGCACTTCGCTCAGGACATCACTCAGTGCCTGAAGGCTCCAGCTAGGGGAGAAACCCCAAATAACTGAGTGTCTGGGATGGGAAGGAGCCAGCACAAGGGTCCAGGCAGCTGGAAAACCTCACAGGAATGAAGACAAGCAGCAGCAGGAGCAGCCCAGCACAGGCATCCTCTGGGATGCACAACTGCTCTGCTCGGGCTGTAAAGGTGCAGGGACCTGCTCCCACAGACAGCAAGTGAAGTGCTGGGCCTAAGGAACCTCCAGTGTTGACTAAAACAAGCAGCCAAAGAGAACCCCTGAAGTTTGCTATGAACTCATGATTCAAGACATCACTTCCCTGAGATGCCTCAATTCCCAGACCGTTCTTAGAGCATCATCTCTCCCCCAGGTCCAGGATCTCCAGTTTCTGCACCACAGGAAACCTGGAAGAGCAAAACTGGCCATGAAGGCATGGAGTGACAGGACATGGGGAATGGCTTCCACTGCCAGAGGACAAGGTTAGATGTGATTTTGGGAAGAAATTCTTCCCCGTGAGGGTGAGGAGGCCCTAGCAGAGGTTGCCCAGAGCAACTGTGGCTGCTCCTGGATCCCTGGAAGTGTTCCAGGCTGGGTTGGATGGGGCTTGGAGGAAGCTGGGATAGTGGAAGGTGTCCTTGCCCATGGCAGGGGGTGGAACAGGATGAGCTTTGAGGTTCCTTCCAGCCCACACCAGCCTGGAAATCTGTGAAGAGCATGTAAAAACTCCACAGGACAGAATTCAGGACTCATTTTCCACTCCAAGCTGCTCATATCCAAGTAGTGCTTCCAGCATGACAGAACTCTACTTGGATCAACCTCGTGCTTCCCTTTTCCAGGCAGTTCCTGGAAAGTCAGTGCAGGGACAGCAACACCTCAGTTCCACGAGCCCTGGAGAGAGGGAGCACCAGAACTGCCAGCCTCTTCCAGGGCTTCCCTGCAGCTCAGGAAGGAGTCAGAGCCAGAAGGGAGAAGCTCTTGGTGACGGATGGGGAGAGGCTGGGCAGAGGCCTCCAGGCACCTCGGCCAGCAACTTAGCATTCACCAAGCCCCAGGTTTTGAGTTCTGAACTAATGGAAACCGAGAGGACCTGAGCAGGGTCTGTGCTGCCCACAAGGCAGCCCAGGCTCCTTCCCCTTCAGCTGTTCCGCCCCCGTTGCTTCTGCAGCCGCTCCAACCTCAGGGACTGCTCGTTACATCATGGCCAGGCTGCAGATAATGAAGGAAACACAGCTGGCACGGCACCACTGAGGCTGCACACTTGGCCAAAAGGGAACTGGACTCAACCAAATCCAAGTCAGGAGTCTCAGGCATGAAGGCCAAGCCAGAAGGTGCAAAGTGGAGCTGTTTGGGTGAGGAGAAGCTGTGGATGGCAGCCTCGGGGTGCTGGGGGATGCTCCCCAGGGAAGCTCAACATGCAGGTCCCCCCAGGGGTTCAGATGGGCTCAGCTGGCCAAACCCACCCTGCCCTTTCTCTCCATCCTGCACTTCACTCCCCACTGATTTCCATGGAAGTGCTTAATTAATTAATTAAAGTGGTGATGGCTGCTGGGCTTCATGATAGCAATAGTGAATCAACAGCAGGCAGGTGGGCAAAGAGAAGGGGGACAAGAACCAGAAGAGCTCTAGGGTTTGGGGCAAACACTGCCCAGATGGGACCACTGCCAGCAGGAGAGCAGCCATACACCTGAGGACAGGGGCTCAGGACCCACTCCTTCCACTCCCAGCAGTGCCATAGCCCCAGGGCTGGCTGTGCCAGGATGGAGATGGCTTGTGCTCTGCACATCCCCAGGCTCAGGTGATACCTTTGCATTGTCCTAAGTGATCCTTCAGAGAGGCAGAGACAACAAGGCTGACCCAGAGCTCGATGGTGCAATCCCAGACCAGACTAACCCTGCTCCTGGGATGCACCTGCCATCCCAAAGCATCCACAGGGTGCAGAGCTGAGAGCCCTCCCATTAATGGCACAGCCAGAGACAACTCAGCCCCCAGCACCTACGAGGCCAGAGAGCCACTCACACCATGGGAAGGTGCCCCAGCCCTCCCGGGGCACAGCCCCCAGCCCTTCCTGGGAGAGATTTTAGAGTTAAAGCAACACCGGTAGTGGGATTGTCAGCAGCACAAATGCACAATCAGGAGGGGAAGATGTGGGGGGAAAGCATCCAACTGGCAAATATAATACTTGGAAGGAAAAGCAGATTTTTAAAAAAATAAAAAATGAGGGGGTAGCAAAAAAAAAAAATCTCAGGAAGTCATCTAGTCATTCCTGCTCTTTGCAGAAACAATAGACTCGGGATGCTGGCTAAGTTATAAATAATCCTGCTGGCTACACAACACAAATCCAAGACAGGAGCAGGGTAACTATCAGCTCCATGGAAAGTGAGTCACTACCTTCTTACAGCATTCCCAAAAAGGGAAAACACCACGGCCCCACTCCCACTCTGCTGCACTGGCCAGGACCCCATCCCGGGGGCAGGAGCAGCTCCAGAAAGCTCCTCAGGTGAGGATCCCAAAGCCGAGCAGGACACACAACCTGACACTCACAGAATCCTGAAACACCCTGAGCTGGAAGGGACCCTCAGGGATCATTGATCCAGTCCCTGTCCCTGCACAGACCCCCAACAATCCCACCCTGGGCATCCCTGGCAGCGCTGTCCAAAGGCTCCTGGAGCTCTGGCAGCCTCGGGGCCGGGACCATTCCCTGGGCAGTGCCCAGCACCCTCGGGGGGAAGAACCTTTCCCTGAGCTCCATCCCAAGCCCTGACACAGCTCCAGCCCTTCCTGGGCTCCTGTCCCAGAGCAGAGCTCAGCCCCTGCCCCTCTGCCTCCCCTCGGGAGGAGCTGCAGCCCCCGAGGAGCCTCCCCTCAGTCTCCTGTGCTCCAGCTGAACGAGCCAAGTGCCCTCAGCCGCTCCTCAGAGCCTTCCCCAGCTCCATGTCCCTCCTTTGGGCACTCTCTGGCAGCTTTGGATCCTTCTGATACTGCAGACACTGCGGGACCAGTGGCAAGAAAGCTCAATTTGGGGAAAATAATGGGAAGCCACCAACTCCACAACATCCTTCTCTTTTTAGAAAGGAAGTTGCCATTGTGAGGGGCTTTGGCTGAGTTGTTTTCCAGATACCTCTTCTGAACCTGAGGGCAAGCACAGAGATGAGCAAAGCCAGCATGCCTCAAGATGCTGGTGAAACTGCCCCAGGAAGGGCCCCCCGAGCACAGCCCTGCGGGAGGGACACGGCCCCTCTGGCCTGGCAGCTCTCAGGGCGAAGGGGAGATGCATCTTTTTGGTCACCCAAAATGTCTTTGTCACTCCTCTGTATTTCTGGCTGACCAGGACATGGAGCACAAAGTGCAGCACCCAGGACCAGAGTGTCCCTGCAAGGCCACAGCCTCCAGGAGCCCTCCTGTCAGGAGTAGAACATGGAATCATGAAATGGTTGGGATGGAAAAGGACCTCAAAGCCCAGCTCCTGCCATGGGCAGGGACAGCTTCCACTATCCCAGGCTGCTCCAAGCCCTGTCCAACCCAGCCTTGGACACTTACAGGGATGGAGAACCCCCAGCCTCTCTGAGTAACTGATAAAGGGAAAGAGCTTCCCAACTGGAGACTTGGAAGTGACATAAGTTCTCCTTTCTTTAAAAAAAAAAAAAAAAAAAAGCTTCCTGACTTGTTATTCCATTACCCAAATCTGGAAATGTAATCATATTAGTTCAGCTGCATTAACACAATAAAAAAACCCAACAAAAACTGTCTTAAAGATTGAATTGATCTCCAAGGATTGAAGAGAAAGGAGAACAAAAGTCAAAAACCCGGAGCAAGCAGCTCCCCCTGTGAGCACCATGGCCAGCCCAGCACACAAGCCACTCTCCGACGACAGATTCAGGGAGGATGTGAAATAATCAGGATATGAAGTGATTTTTAAGAGCTTTTTTTGCCAGGTAGGTGAGGTAAAAGGTCAGTAAGAGCCATGTGAGCACACCCAGCTCAGCAACATAACGCTGAGTTTGTCACAGAGCTTAACTCAGCTTAAACAGCCCTCAGTCAAGGGGAAAAATCCAGCCTCGAGCCAAGTGGGAAGTCCAGGCAGCCCTGAGGGACTGTGGGGATGTGCAGTGTCAGCTCAGCAATCCTGTGCCTCCCAAAACCTTCAGCAGCCCAAGCTGCAGCAAACCCTGCTCCTGTCCTCTGGTCCCTGGGGAGCACTGCCCAAACCACAGCCCCGTGTGGGAAGGGGCTTGGAGCAGCCACTGCTCCAACTGAAGAGAAAACCCAAAAAGCCCCAATAATCCCTGGCCTGGGAGCTGCAGCCAGGGCTCTTTGAGGGAACACCGGGAGAAACATGAGGGGCTCCTGCACAAACCCACCTGATGGGGTGGGAAAATGGAGTGAATCTTACCTGGTTTGGGCTGAAAGGGACCTCAAAGCTCATCCCATTCCACCCCTGCCATGGCAGGGACACCTCCCACTGTCCCAGGCTGCTCCCAGCCCCAATGTCCAGCCTGGCCTTGGGCACTGCCAGGGATCCAGGGGCAGCCACAGTTGCTCTGGGCACCCTGTGCCAGGGCCTGCCCACCCTGCCAGGGAACAATTCCTGCCCAATATCCCATCCAGCCCTGCCCTCTGGCAGTGGGAGCCATTCCCTGTGTCCTGTCCCTCCAGGCCTTGTCCCCAGTCCCTCTCCAGCTCTCCTGGAGCCCCTTTAGGCCCTGCCAGGGGCTCTGAGCTCTCCCTGGAGCCTTCTCCTCTCCAGGTGAGCACCCCCAGCTCTGCCAGCCTGGCTCCAGAGCAGAGGGGCTCCAGCCCTTGCAGCATCTCCGTGGCCTCCTCTGGACTGGCTCCAGCAGCTCCACGTCCTCCTGATGTTGTTCCCCAGGGCTGGGGCAGCTCTGCAGGTGGGGTCTCACCTGAGTGGGGCAGAATCCCCCACTGCCCACGCTTGGGGGATCAGCCTGGGACACAGCAAGGAGTGGAGCTGCCACCAAAATCGAGTTGTAAAGAGTAAATCTAATCCTGCTCCCTCATGGGGCTGGAGCTCCTGCACCTCACAGGCCTTGGAATGACCACCCAGCCAGACAAATCCAGTTTGGGAGGAAAGGTATGAACACTTTGAACCACAGGACAAGAAATGAAGGAACCCTGCTTTAAATTTTTTCTTCAAAAAGGAAAAAAACCCACAACCAACCAACCATATGTGATGGGGAGGCACATCCACCTCCCCACAGCTTTTCGGGCCATTCATCATTTGGATAAAATCCAGTTTCACATTGAAATTCAGCTGGACTTTCAAATGCAAATCCGAGGAGAAGAGCAACATATGGTAGAGGTTAGTGCGTATTTTTCCTAATTAGATGGCAAACTGCTGCTTTGTATAACAATGTTAACAGGGCAGGAGGAGCCTTTGCAAGGGAGACCACATCACTTCAGAATAAAATGTCCCAGAAAGCAGAAGGGGCCCAGGCCACCTCCGCTCTCAGGGAAGGTCATGCACTCGCTGCCACCAGGATGGGTTTTGTCACTTGTCAGAAGTGACATTTGTCCCCTCAGCTTGGGCAGGACAGGGCAGAAAGGTAAGAGTGGGGACTGGAAACACCAGTGACCCCAAGGCTTGTCCTTTGGCTTCTTCCAGGTCAGGTTGTCCCCTGGGGACACCCCTGGATGCCAGACACACATCTGGGAGGGATTTTAGAGGGGAAAAATGTTACCAACTCCTCACCCCAGGGGCCAGACATGAAGGAAGGATGGGCAGAAGATGTTTCAGAACTCCCTGAGAAGGGGAGGAACAGCTCTGCTTTGAGCAGTGCCCAGCAGCCACCACCAAACCTGCCCCAGGAGTGGCAGGTGCCACCACCAGAGGTGACCCCAGAGCTTGCTGCCCACATCCAGTGCCCTCAGACAGCACACAGGGAGCATCACCCACTTTCCTGGAAGGTTATTCCCAGCTAGGACAAGTCAAGGTTTACAGATGACTGTCCCTAGTCCTGCTTGGTCTGAAAAAAGCCACCTTCTCATGTCCCTGTGTGCTGGAGGCTGCCCTCCCTCCCAGCCTTGGCCCCAGAGGGAGAAGCTCATTTATTTATTTTCAGTCCCTGTCTAACCAGGCAAACTCCCCTGCTAGAAAAAGCTTATGCCACATTAACTTCACCTCCTTCTTGCTCCTGACGCAATCCCCAGCTAAATTTAGAGGAAGACGTTGCCTGAGGTCACTTTGGAGGTGGGGATGTGCTTCCCAGGGTTCACAGGCAGATGGGCAGTGTTTTTTAGATTTTTCTCCCTGCTGGCTTTGGAGCTGGGCTACCTGGCGAGTTAATTGAAAAATTCAGGATTAAAAAATGAGGGCAGATGTCCTGGAATGCCTCTTTCCCTTAAAGAAGGGGAAGTGAAGCACTGGAGGCAACTTCCCTCCAGAAACATTAATCAGGGCAGAAGAGCATCCAAACAGCCACTGCAAAAACTCTCAAAAGCTCAACCAAGAAATCTCCTCTCAGGGCTCAGATTTTCCCTTTCTGATGTTTGTTTCAGATGTTCTTCCACTCTGCAAGACAGCCTCAGACAGGCCAGGATCTCTGCAACCCATTGGTAAATCTCCCACCCTCCATCCTCCCCCAAAGCTGAGGCAAATCCCTGTTTGGATGGCAAAAACAGAATGGCCACAGTGGCTGCTCCTGGGGAGGACACATCTGGGCACCCCACCACCAATCTGAATCTCACCCAGGAGTGCAGAGATTCCCACAAATCTGGGGATTCCCACACATCTGGGCACCCCACCACCAATCTGAATCTCACCCAGGAGTTGGATCCTCTGGCAGAAAAACCCCCCAAAAGTCACAAACCTGTGGGCACAATGACATCTTTGGGCACTGCTTTGCTGTGATGGGGGATGTGCCTGGTCCCCACTCCCTGGGGGCACTGTGGGGGTTCTGTCCCCAGTCTGTGTCCCCAGAATGGGCTCTCTCCTGTCACACAGCCCCGTTTTGGGGCCAGGAGAGCTCTGTGCCTAGCTTGCCTCAAGTGATCCCCGATCCTCAGCCGTGCTCCCAGACCCCTGTACAATTACACATTCAGCACAATGTATTTCAAACTGTATTTCATGCCTCATTTGGCAACAAAATTAATTAAACTCTAAGTCACCAGTGAAGGAGTGCAGCACCTCTTCCCTCTGTGGGTGTATAACTCAATTTGTTTAAGCTAATGTGCTAATCAAAGCTTGCCAGGTATTTGGGGACCTCCTGGCAGAGGGGGCTCTGAAGTGTGCACAGGATGGGCTCTGCCTGGAGGGGACCAGGCACCGACTGTCCAAGCACAGGGCCTGCCACCAGCCTCTGAAGAAGCTCCCATTTCCTAAAATGCAATCCCTCCTCTGCACCAGCACCAGGCACCTGCAGTCAGGCCAACATATCATCCCAGGGGTTTGTGGGTCTGGGAGCTGCCCACTAGCTGGAAATCACAGAATCCTGCAATCTCTTGAGCTGGAAGAGACTCCCAAGGATCACTGAGTCCCACTCCTGGCCCTGCACAGACCCCCCAACAATCCCACCCTGGGCATCCCTGGCAGCGCTGTCCAAAGGCTCCTGGAGCTCTGGCAGCCTCGGGGCCGGGACCATTCCCTGGGCAGTGCCCAGCACCCTCGGGGGGAAGAACCTTTCCCTGAGCTCCATCCCAAGCCCTGACACAGCTCCAGCCCTTCCTGGGCTCCTGTCCCAGAGCAGAGCTCAGCCCCTGCCCCTCTGCCTCCCCTCAGGAGAAGGGGCACCAAGAGGATCTCTGCCATCCTGGCTTCCCAAGCTGATCTGGTTAAGGCTGCTGCACAGATCCAGCTGGGCTTGAGCATGTGCCAGGGAAACCCCAACATCTGATCCTGACGCTGCCCAGGTCCCTTGTCCTGGCCACACAGGGACTGGTGCACAATTCAGTGCCCCCACTCTCAGCTGTTTGGAGGTGCTGGGAGAAGGCAGGATATCCCAGCCCACACAGATGGGAATCCAACAGGCAGACAGAACCACAGAATGATTAGAGTTGGAAGGAACCTTAAAGCTCATTCCCACCCCCTGCCACGGACAGGGACACCTCCCACTGTCCCAGGCTGCTCCAAGCCCCATCCAGCCTGGCCTTGGGCACTGCCAGGGATCCAGGGGCAGCCACAGCTGCTCTGGGCACCCTGTGCCAGGGCCTGCCCACCCTCCCAGGGAACAATTCCTGCCCAATATCCCATCCAGCCCTGCCCTCTGGCAGTGGGAGCCATTCCCTGTGTCCTGTCCCTCCAGGCCTTGTCCCCAGTCCCTCTGCAGCTCTCCTGGAGCCCCTTTAGGCCCTGCCAGGGGCTCTGAGCTCTCCCTGGAGCCTTCTCCTCTCCAGGTGAGCACCCCCAGCTCTGCCAGCCTGGCTCCAGAGCAGAGGGGCTCCAGCCCTTGCAGCATCTCCGTGGCCTCCTCTGGACTTGTTCTTGATGTGGGCAAATCTTTTGACATCTCTGAGACAGCTCTATTGTCTCTACACCCACCACTGGCTTCTCCTTGGCTCCCTCCCTTCTCATGATGGAAATGGCCTTAGGTGAATCCTTCCATCCTGTACCTGGAGCACAGAGCACAGGCTGGGCAGAAGTGAAGAGGATCCTCTACAGGCCACCAAGACAACAGAGAAATACTCAGGGTATTTATAGTGTCCTTCAGTTGTGTGCATGGAGGAATGTAGTGCCAGGTTAGAGATGAGGCCCTCTAGAGTAACAAAACAGCACTTGGCATTAAATCCACCCCCTTAAGACACCCATTTGTTGTCTCTAATTAAAAATAATAGTAGTAATAATTGCAGTTTGAGTGTCACTGCACACAGCCATTAACAATGGAGATGCAGCAGGCCGAGGAGCTGGGCACACGTGGGACAGCAGGGCACCCCACAGGGCACCCCACAGGGCACCCCACAGGGCACCCCACAGGGCACCCCACAGGGCACGAGGAATTGCAAATTAGCAGCAGCGAGGTCCAGCAGCAGCACTTGCCAGACCTGCTGGGCCCCGTCCAAAGGCATCTCTCCCCTTGGAAAGGGCACAACAAGTGTGGAGGCCTCGAGCTGGAAGGCTGAGCCCATGTGTGCTGCTCAGAGAGCCCTGGGTTGGGGCAGGATTGGAGGTGAACTCAGGCAGAGCTGCACCAAATCCCAGAGCCCTGCCCGCCCTCCAGAGACCATCCAAGAGCTTGGAATTGAGATGAGAGCCCTGAGGAACAGGGCAGTGACAGAGGGAATTCACAGAATCCCAGAGTGGTTCGGATTAGAAGAGATCTTACAGCCCATCCAATGTCACCCCTTCCACTGTCCCAGGCTGCTCCAAGCCCCGTCCAACCTGGCCTGGGACACTTCCAGGGATCCAGGAACAGCTGCTCTGGGCACCTTGTGCCAGGGCATCCCCACCCTCACAGGGCAGAATTTCTTCCCAATATCTAAGCTGAACTTACTCTCTTTATTTACTGATTGCTGCCCACCAGCTCCTCTTGTTAAAGACAAGGCAGAGCTTGTACCTGCTCTTTTCAAAGGTGCACAACAAGCCCAGCTTCCCCTCAGCCCCTCAGATTTTTACACAAGACACACTGACCCCATGAGAGCCCCTCGAGCAGGCAAAGCCTCCCTGGTACGGAACTGCCTCATCCAGCAGAGGAAAGAGCTCTGCTGGGAAGAGAGCTCTGCACTGCTTCAGCAATTCTGGCAAAGTTAAAACTGTGCTTAAACAAGGTCTGTGGCAAACTGGCAGTTTCTAAACAAAAGCTGTCACATCAGTACAGCTTTGGCTCTGGCACTCCCAGCATTCTCTGTACTCTTTCACAGTTAAAGATCTTAAATCCAGTCAGGAGGATTCTTCTCCAGGTGGTCTTCCCAATAAAAACCCCCAAAAGACACCCCCAAACCCTTCCCTTGAAAACATGCACCCTTTCACCCCTCAAGTTAAACACACACTGAGACAGGGACTGGGTTATATTTGCCTCTCCCCAACTGCTAGAGGAGCTGCTGCCAGAGCATCACCACAGCACTGTCACCATGTCCCTGCTCTTCCCAGATTCACTCCTCGTGTGTCCATTAAAAACCAGCCATGCCTCTGGCAGGACAGGACACCCTCCATCCCAGCAGTGAAATAAAATTCAAGGGGAAAAAATTAATTGCAAGAAAGAGTATTTGTATTTCAAGCCAGGTTGGTCAAGGCTTGGAACAACCTGGGATAGTGGGTCCCTGCTCATGGCAGGAGATGGAATGAGAAGGGCCCAAATTATTCTGGGATTCTGTTTCAACCTCGGTGCAAAGGCACAGGAGAAACATCTTTGCAGGTGGGGAAGCCCTGGGAGCAGGAACATGCACCCCAGGACACGAGGATGAGAGATGGGGTGTGACCCTGGTCGAAGGCACACAGGTGTGAAGACCTACCCCTGCCATTTGCTGCCCCAAACATGTTATTTCCTGCCAACCTGCACTCCCTGCCCCCAGCTTTTGGGGCCTCCAACTCTTTTCCTCCAGAGCTTGCTTTCCATATCCTGGTAAGTGGGATGTGCCCCAGGGGTAAAACAGGGGCATGGGAATGGGGAGAGGGAGGAGAACAGGAGCTTCCCAAGACAAAACCAAAACCAGAAAGCCCAGCTCACACAGAGGAGATGAACCCCACTGAGAGTGTCCAGGCTTTGTCACCAGCAGGGTGGGGACTGCAGCACACGAGTGTGTCCCTGCCATACCTGGGGCATCCTCCTGCAGCCGTGGGCTCCTCCAGCAGCAAGAATGGAAAGGCTCCAGTGCTGTGGAGAGCAGAGGGATGCAGGGACTGTGCTTGGAGGCAAGGAGACTGCATGGCTTTGCAAGCTGGACCTGGCCATAGCAAGGCTTTTCCAAGGAATCCCAGAATGGGTTTTGGGCTGAAAGGGACCTTAAAGCTCATCTCCTTCCAAACACCTGCTGTGGGCAGGTTCACCTTCCACTATTCCAGGTTGCTCCAAGCCCTGTCCAACCTGGCCTTGGGCAGTGCCAGGGATCCAGGGGCAGCCACAGCTGCTCTGGGCACCCTGTGCCAGGGCCTGCCCACCCTCCCAGGGAACAATTCCTGCCCAATACCCCCCCCAGCCCTGCCCCCTGGCAGTGGGGGCCATTCCCTGTGTCCTGTCCCTCCAGGCCTTGTCCCCAGTCCCTCTCCAGCTCTCCTGGAGCCCCTTTAGGCCCTGTCAGGGGCTCTGAGGTCTCTCTGGATCCTTCTCCAGGTGAACACCCCCAGCTCTCCTTTGACTTCCTTTGATAATGGTGAAACAGTAACATTTACTTTGAAACAAATGATCACACCAATGGCCTGGCTAGTGAATTTTTCTGCTTTGCCTTTTTCTGTTGTGGTGGCTTTGTGTTTGGTGTGTTTGGTGACAGTTTGCACAGGCACGCCACAAAAACACACAGCCCAGATCCCAAACTTGAACGGGAAGTGCCAGTTCTAAATATCAAGTCCCATATTGCACACCTCATGTCTGCCTTTCATCATCCATCAAAATAGCAAGTGGAGCCCAGCACTCCCACTTCAGCATAAGCAAAACATGTGGGAACTCGAGGCAGTTAGTAGGAAAACGTGATACAGCCTTGCTAATAAAAGCTCCTGCTTTCCTCACTATGGAAAACAGTTGCAAATGGGTTTCTGCAGCCTGGGACTCTACTGCTGACAGCACGGTGACAGAAACGCTGTGCTTGGCTCTTCCCAGCCCTGCCTGCCATAGCATCCTGCAAACCACCCAGCTCCAGGAGCAGAGGGGAGCCCAGCACCAGACCCTGCCCATCCCGCTCGGAGCTTCCCAGCACAGGGCTGCCTGCACACTCGGAATAATGAAACCTTCAAACAGCTTCCCCATAGCAGCAATTAAAGAGACAACCCCAGCTTGCAGAGAATTTATGACTCTCGGTGCTGTTGCCACAGGTATCCAAGTTTGTTCGTTGTTTAAAGTGAGTTTCAAAGGGGATCTGGGCTCGCCTCCCTCCAGGGAGAATCCATTTGCTTTGTTCACCAGACTATAACTTAAAATTTGTTACATGCACCAGCTTGTAACCCTTTGAAAAACTCCCTGCTCCACCAGCTTCAAATGGACTTGATGAATTTCCCCCGATCAAAGCAATTCCCTCACAGGGAGCCTCAGCTCAGGAGCAAGGAAGTACTCAACGAATTTGGGTGGTGGGAATCACAGCACGGGCCAGAAGGGACCGTCCCTCCCAAACCCACCCGAGAGCCCAAGCAAAGAGCCCAACCCACTTCAGCACAAAGCATGAAGGAAAAGGCACTTAATGCTGAATTTGCTTATTTAAAAGGGGAGGAAAAGAAAAAAAAAATTAGCAGAGGTTTTTCCTGTTGAGAGCAAAATAATTTGTCAGCAGGAGACCCCATGGCTCCGGTCCCATCAGGACCTCACACCATTTGGGGTGGGAAGGGAGATGGTTGCACACCCTGCACATTACCCACAGGTGGAAGTGCTGCTCGTGTACTGCTCCAGGAGATGTTTTACCTCACACAACCACGTGCCTTGGGTTTATTTCCCTGCTCTGCAGAGCCCAAACCCCTTTGCTGGAGCAAAGGTGCAGCCCTGCTGAAAACTCAGCAGCCACCAGGCCACAGCAGAACTCCGCTGCCTCCGGCCACTCCCACAGCCTCGATGTCAATTAAAATGGTCATTTCCATGTGAAATTCAGCGCCAGTGGTTTCCTGCATGAGGCAGGGCTCGATGAAGTGCTGGGAGGGAGCTCGCTGCAGCTCAGATTAGTCATTTATGAACTATGATACCACGGGGACATGCGCTGAGATGTTTTGCTACTGCAAGTAACAAATGCTTTTTGGGGAGGGGACAGTGAACCCCTTTGAGGAGAGGGACAACAGGCACGGGCTGGCTAAAATAAAACCCCAGCAGCAAACAGCCCATGCTGGAAAACACTGGTTGAAGCTCCCAGCCCCAGGAAGACCAACTTCCCGTGGTGACCTATATGTGCTATAAATGCTGCAGCCACGGGCTGGGTGACGTCAGCTCCATCCTTGTGGCAATTGTTGGGTCTCTCCTTGCCAAGAAAAGGCAAAGCGGAGGTGCTGAATTGTCCATGCAGCGGGGGAGCCAAACCAGTTCCTCCCCGGAGCATTTGAGGACAGAAATGAGGGAAACAGTGGCAGGGCTTAAAATAAAAGCAGGAGGCAAATAGGAAAGCAAAAGGATCTCGAAGTTGGAGGGTTTGCATGAACACTTTGAATTTTTCAGGCCTGTGGGAGAAAAAGAGGTTCCCTTGGTGAAGAGGCCACCAGCAGCTTGGCCAGGGTAGGTATTAGAAACATGGAATTGTTAAGGTTTGAAAAGATCTTTAGGATGTTCAAGTCCAGTTGTCAGCCCAGCACCATGTTCACACTACAGCATGTCCTCAAGTGCCACATCAACACCTGTTCTGAATACTTCCAGGGATGATGTTTCCATCACTGCCCTGGGCAGCCTGTGACAATGGCTAACACTTCTGGTAAAGAAATTTTGAATTTGAAAAGGATTTGAATTTGGGANAATTGTTAAGGTTTGAAAAGATCTTTAGGATGTTCAAGTCCAGTTGTCAGCCCAGCACCATGTTCAAACTACAGCATGTCCTCAAGTGCCACATCAACACCTGTTCTGAATACTTCCAGGGATGATGTTTCCATCACTGCCCTGGGCAGCCTGTGACAATGGTTAACAACACTTCTGGTAAAGAAATTTTGAATTTGAAAAGGATTTGAATTTGGGACAATTTTATCACTGAGATTCCCTGTTTCAAATGCTTCTGCTCCTTTATTTACCAGACAGACCTTGGAAGCAAGAATCTCATTTTGGCCAGGATGGGTCAGTCAGTACTTTGCTCCCTTCCCTGGGGAGGAAAGAGTCTGGTGCTCCTCTGGAGGGGAAAAAGAAGAAAAGCTGCACATTACCCCAGCATTTCCACAAGGAGATGGGAAGAGATCATGAATTCCCATGTCCAACCCAATTACACCAACCCAATAACGGGCTCCCATACTGGGTGGGCAGAAGGATAAAACACCAATACTTCTGGCACATGAGACAGCATCAGTTTGTTATCTTGAGGTTACCACGATAAGCCTAAATAGAGATCCTGTCACTGTGGTGCACAGCACCGAGCTAAGACTCAGACAAATCAGTGTTTGCTTCTCCTTTGCAGGCAGAGGGGAAATGCTGCACAGCCTTTACTGCTGGTCCAGGCCCTGACTGAGAACTGCTTGGAACACACTCGGTATCCTAAAGATGAAGCCCAGGCCCTCCTGCATGGCAAGACTGAGGGTGATCACCTCCAGGTACAGGTTATGGTGTGGCTGTGAGGTGCTCTGCTCCCCTTGCAAGTCCAGATCCCCAAATCCAAGGACCATCTGCTCTCCACCCTCTGACCACATCAAGGTTAATGATGACACCACTTCAAATTTTGAGCTGGAGGATTGCCTGTGTCTTGGGTGATGAACTACCTTGGGGGATGACCAAGGCCAGATTGGATGGGGCAACCTTGGTCTAGTGGAAGGTGTCCCTGCCCATGGCAGGGGGTGGAAAAAGATGAGCTTTAATGTCCCTTCCAACCCGAAGCCCTCCATGATTCTGCAGTTCTAACTAGTACCTGATTGAATCAGTGAATAAAGCTAAACCAACCAACCAACAATCTGTGAAAACAACCTCTTGCCATCTTCTAGGACCTTGTTTAGACACCTTGGATCCTTCTAACAGGCAGAACACAGCCTTCTGCAGGGCACAACTCACTGATGTCTTACTGCAGTTATTCACCCCACCAGCAAAAAGCCAAAGATGCAGGAGCAGGGAGAAGTCCCAAAAATTTAGGGAATTTAGATGAAATTTGCCCCCTGATCTGCAGGTGAGGCCAAGGATGGCTGACCACTGCTGCTGGAGCAAAGCTCTTGCCCTACACTCAGCCCTGAGCTGCACTCCCAAGCCAGGATGCCTGTGGCAGGATGAGGGAGCCTCTGCCGTGTCCGAGGCTGGGACAGCAGGGATTGTGCAATGTCCCCAGTGCAGTTGTATAACACCAGGGCTCTGTTTTTATGAACTGCTCCCAGTCAGGCTCAGAGAGCAGCAGCCCAGAGGAAGGGTGGTGTCAACATTACCTTTCATTCACCCTAAAGAAAAGAAGGGCTGGGGGGAGAATCAGAGATTTGGTGTCATTTGGGCTGGAGGGGGGGTCTGGCTGTGCTGCAGGGCCCTGCTCCAGCCTCTTCTCCTGGCCAGCACCACGGACCTGGCAGCCAAGGCAGGTTCTGAGCAGGAAACGGATGCTTGGGAGCTCCTGCACTGCTCTTCTCTCTCCCCCTCAGCGGGTAGCACGTCTTTTGTGGATTATTTTAACAGCATGAGGAACACTTGCTGCAGAGATCAGCTTCCATCTGGGTTAACCCGAGAGTTTTCTCCCCTCCAATTTCCTCCAGCGCCCACTCAACAGCTTCCCTCCCTGCAAAAGTGTTTGCTCAAAACCATCTTGACATGCAGCTAAACAGCTCAGTCTGAGAGCATCACGTTTTCCTGGTCCAGGAGGGCAGGAGCAGGGCAGGGCAGGGCAGGGCAGGGCAGAGCCCCCATCCTGCTGCTGCAGGTTCCCCAGTACCCCACTGAGGCATCAAAGCTGCTCTCCAGAAATCCCAGCCCAGTCTCTGGGATGCCTCCCAGTGTCACAGCACAGAGTTTCCCTGCACAGCTGGAGCCAGCCCACGGCAGGGAAGGTTGAATTTTAAACATCCACAAAGTGTTCAGCAAGAAGGGCAAATTAGCTGAACTTCCTTCATGCCAGGGGCTGTGTGAGCCCTGCACAGAGCAGCTTCCCTGGGCATTAAAACCCTGGCCCAGAACTGTCCAGGAATCCTCCAACTGAGCCTCAAACCAAGCAGCACATTTTCAGCCTCCAAATGCAGTCACTTCTCCAGCCCACCTCCTCCCCATTGCCCTGCTCCCAAAGCCCTTGGATGTTGGCATCCCTGGTCCCCTCTTGGCACCCTGGAGGGCTTTGCAAGATCCCACCCAACAGCAGGAGCTGCTGGAGGGGCTGCATGGAGCAGATCCCCACAGTGCACCAGGAATGAGCCACCACCACCCCGCCTTCAGAGGGGAACAGCAAAGTCTTCCAGGGCAGCACAGACACACCTAAGCAGCTTAGAGACCAGCCCTGTCAGCTCCCAGGCTCCTGGAGCAGTGGGACAACAACCTGCAGCTCAGACAGCAACGTCTTAATGGGAGACAGCTCAGCAAGAGCAGCTTTGCCCACCCAGAGACACTTGGAGCAACAAGGAAACCATCCAGAGAAACAGCAGCAGAGCGCTGCCAGCAAAATACATCACCAAAATACAGAACCCCCTCCTCTACAGTACGTCTCTGGAACCAAACACAAATTTATTGCAAGAAACATTATGGTATAAGGGGAAAAAAAACCAAGATGACAGTACCTGATCCTCCAAACTGAGTGCTCGCAAGGGTCGTGGGTCTGTTTTTTCCATTAGCCACTGGCAAGGGAAACATCTAGAAAAACAAGGAGATGAGAGAGAAGGGAAGAGAAAAGAGATTTCAGTATGTTGGCTTTACTGTGCTGCTGCAAAGGGGTCACTCTGGGGGAGGGGAGAAGGCAGCCTGTTATTGATGCGAAAAGCTTTCCTTGTGTCCCTGCTCCATCCATCAGAAGGGGCAGGAGGGAGGCACAGCCCTGCTCTCACACACATCCCAGGTGCACAACCCCTGGTTCTGCAGGGGCAGCTGGAAACCAGCCAAGGAGCATCTCTGCCGTGCTCCAAGCCTACAGTTTCACCCCAAAATTGCACACCCTGGCTGCAGGTGAGCCCTGGGGAAAGGCCGATTCCATTCATGAAAAGCCAGCAGGATAATGACAGCCAAGCTATTTTATCCCTCACTATCCCAGCTCCCACAGGATTCCTGGTCCCATCCCACATCTCCTGCCACGTGCAGTGCCTGGGCAGGACAAGGGCTGCCCGTGGGTGTGGCTGGCACAGGCAGAGAGGGCTCATGGATGAGCCCCCAGCCTCATGGAGCAGCTCCCACCCCACTGCTCTGGGGGCTCCAGCAGCACCCAGAGCTGACACAGCCCTGGGGCCTGGGGGAAGGAAGCTGCTCCAAGGGCAAATACACTTACTCATGATTTTAAAAAATTAATATACTTCACAGAATTGGTTGTGCTGGGGACTTGTTTGCTCTATCACTGCAGCTTCATTATCACAACTGAGCCTCTCCTGCCAGGAGCTTCCTCAAAAATACTGCACACCTCATCACCTAACCTGTATAAATATTTTTAATAAAAGTTGGGAGAGTTTCAGAGGCTGCTATTTAATAATTTACATGCACCTGCGTGCAGCAGAAAAGAAAACTAATTCTCCTCCACACAAATGGAGCTCCAGCCAATAAAACAACTGGTGGGAAAACGCTTACTGAATTAACATTTTAATATCATTTTTCTACTCAAGATACTTCCACCACCAAGTCATTTGAATTTTTATTATTTTTAGCTTTGTAATGTCTGAGTAACTCAAAAGTTTAATGCTTTGAAGATTAAACAATGTAATGGCACAAGAGCCTACAGAAAGGCAGCGTTTCATGCCCTGACATAGCTGATGTCTGGCTGTGGTCAGAAGCATTCCTTTGTACAGAACCGTCTGCCCAGATTGTTTTCACAAATGCTGGGGAGGAGAAAAAACACAATAAAAAACAGTTAAATGTGGTAGAGATGCAAAGAGAGCAGTTAAGGAACCAACTGCCATTCATAAAAAGCACAAATTTGGGATCATATATATGCATGTGCAGGGTGTAGATGTTCTATACACGGATTTAAATGAAGGTGTAAACAGTATTTAGTGTTCAGCCCGGCTGCCTGCACACACGTGCCCTCACCTGCCTGCCCACAGCCCCTTGGGATGTGCCCTGAGGCTGCTGCTCACCCCAGGGGCTCCTGAGGTGTTTGGGGTGGCCCAGCAGGCCACCATCGGATGAGCTTTGTTTCCTCAGGAAGTTGGGCTAGAAAATAAAAACAAACCCCAAAGACTGCAGCTCACCTTCCTCTGCACCTCTGCAGGGCTTCCCTGCACCTTCCTCACCCTTGCAGGGCAGGAGGAGGGTTCTGCAAACATCTCCAAAAGTGCTGAAAATGGAACTTAAGCAGCTGATCCCACCCTGCCTGTGCTCGCTCCCTCTTCACAAGGGAGGGAAGGAGATTAAAATCAAACTCCATTTTTGCCAAGTGGCAAGGGGCAGGTCTGCATGTGCAAGCAGGGGGGAAGGGATGCACCATGAACCAACCAGCAAAAAGCACACTCACATGAACCAAAAAAAAACAAAAAACAAACAAACAAAAAAATCCCCAAAATAAAAAACCCCACAAACAAACAACAACAAAAACAAACCATCACTGCTGGCTCTTTTACATGAGCGTTTCTGCTCAGCAGTTTCTGAGGCTGAAAACCCAAGGTCTGAGCAGCAAACACGAGTGGAGAAAAGGAACAGCCTTGTTCCATTGTGCACCCAGCACTTTCTGCTTCTGCAGAACAGGAGGAGGGTCCCCCCAGGGACAGCAATGCCCAGCAACCCCAAAACTGCTCCACAACCCCCGACAGCTCTGGGAACCCCTCCCAGCCTCCAACTGCTTGGAGAGAGATTTTGAGGCTGATGCAACACCTTCCTGCTCTCCCTCTCCAGGTGATTTAGGAGTCATGGACCCCTTCCTACAGCAGGGCAAGTGGAGATGCTGAAGTGCAGAACCCTGGAATATTCTGAGCTGGGAGTGACCCACAAGGATCACTGAGTCCAACCCCTGTCCCTGCACAGACCCCCCAACAATCCCACCCTGGGCATCCCTGGCAGTGCTGTCCAAAGGCTCCGGGAGCTCTGGCAGCCTCGGGCCCGGGACCATTCCCTGGGCAGTGCCCAGCACCCTCGGGGGGAAGAACCTTTCCCTGAGCTCCATCCCAAGCCCTGACACAACCTCATGCCATCAAAGAAGGGTGATGGAGAGCAGGGAACCCCGGGTTACCCCTCCACACTTACCACTTGCCAACCCCAGGAGGTGTTTTGGGCTTTGTTCTTGCTCCCAGCCTCTTTTTCCACTGTGGTGTGGGCTGAAGCTGCCCTGAGGAGCCCAGCACAAGTCATACATGAAGTGCCTTCTCTAGCGTGTGTTGCTCACAGGCAAAGTTCATCCACCCACTGCAAATTTCCTTTCTGCTTTTAAATGCTGCTTTAAAAATAAACTGGGGGCAGGGAGGAGGTGAACCGGAGCTGGCACCTACCAGGGGACCCAGGCACTGAGGAGGGACCCAGGCATGAGCTATCAAGAGTTGTAATTGGGTCATTACTTGGCCTTTGTTAGATTTGAATAATGTAGATTTAAACGGTTATGTAAAATCCCCTATCTTAAGTCGATGTGTTTGGTTTTTCAAGTCCTATCTCCAGTCTCCCTGAGAGCTGACAACAATTTCTGCATTCCCTCCTAGCTCAGTTTCCACCCCTCTGAAAGAATTTATTCTCCCTCCATTTCTCCCTGGATAAAAGAGGCAAATCTATTGAGCATGGGAAGATCCAAATGCCTGCATCCTCCCCTGAGGAGGTTACAGCCAAGAGACCCCACACTTCATACAGCAAACTCCTAAATAAGAAAGGGAATTTGCCAGAAACGAGGAATATCAAGCAGCATTTCATTTACTGTGCACATCTAGAAGTGCATCTCTTTTCAAATTAAATCAGTGACCACTCTCGCTCCTCTCCCACCTGATGAACTCCAGGCTGAACCAACCTCAGGCCTGAACTCCAAATCTAAAATTTATTTTGCAGCATGGAAAGTATCCAGCTGTTAACTTGGGGAGAAGAGGGAATTTGACTCAAAATACATTTGAGTATGTCCACCAGGACATTTTATACATGTTCACCTAAGACAGGCTTTCCTGACTACAGCCCCAAATGCCCACTGTGTATGCAGTCAAACTTCAAACTCCACAACTGCTTTGCTCTGAACAAAACTCAGTTTTATCACGGAAATGCAGGTGCTGGGCCTTGGCTAGAGCAGGGCACAGCTTCAGCATCCTCCAGCAGAGCAGCAGGAGTTGCTCGAGCCCTGCTTGCTGCCAACAGTTTGGCTCCCACCCTCGGAGCTGGGGTTGGAGCCGCAGGAGCCGCGGTGCAGCGATGAGCGGCAGGTCCTGTGTAACTGCTCAGGCCCCTGCCCACCCTGTGCCAAGCCAGAAACCCCCTCTGCCAGGCAGCTCCCCGCAGCATATGGTTAATACTCTGCTAATAATCATGGCTGTTAACAGCACCTTGCTCCTGCCAGAGCCCCCGGCTGGCACTGGCACTGGCACACGGCTGCTCCCGGCTCGGCTGGCGCTCGGTGGCACCAACACACCCGGGGCTGCTCCGCTCTCCTGCCCCTTGCCTGAGGTGTCCCTGTCCTTCAGAGCAGCCCAGCCCAGCCAGGACACCTGTGTGGCACAGGTGAGACACTGCCTGGGATAACCAGTAACCACGAGAAGCCTTGGAATCCTGCAATCTCCTGAGCTGGAAGGGACCCCCAGGGATCATCAGCCCAGCCCCTGGCCCTGCACAGACCCCCCAACAATCCCACCCTGGGCATCCCTGGCAGCGCTGTCCAAAGGCTCCTGGAGCTCTGGCAGCCTTGGGGCTGGCACCATTCCCTGGGCAGTGCCCAGCATCCTTGCAGGGAAGAACCTTTCCCTGATATCCAAATCCTAGTGGTTGAGCATTTTCTGACAGCACAGGCCAAGGGCAGCTCCCCCCATACACGGTCTGTGCCCGTCAGGCTGAGCTGCAAAACCTGGCAGCCACCAAAGCCCAGCCTAGGGTTGAGNGAAGAACCTTTCCCTGATATCCAAATCCTAGTGGTTGAGCATTTTCTGACAGCACAGGCCAAGGGCAGCTCCCCCCATACACGGTCTGTGCCCGTCAGGCTGAGCTGCAAAACCTGGCAGCCACCAAAGCCCAGCCTAATCAATAGGCTGAGCTGCCCACTCAGGTCTAGAGGCAGGATGCTTTCTCGAAAGCTCCTCTCCAGATTTGCCAGCCCATCTGGGCCTACTGCCAGGGAGCAGTGGTGAAGGCAGGCTTACAAATCACCTGCACTTTGGGGCAGTTAGAAAAGGCAGTTTATCTGGGGGGTAGAGGCAAGTGTGCTGCCATGCACACCCCAAAGCATCACTGGGCCTTTCCTTTGACTCCTGCTCACTTACAGAGTCCTTTGATTTTTGCCCTTTTTGGCAAATCACAGTGGCACAAAGCTTTTGGTGAGTGCTTTGGAGTTCAATATCTACCCAATGGATTTATTTATTAAAGAGGGGATGAGTCTCTTGGAACTGCAAGCCCAGTTTGCAGCATCTCACACAACCCTGTCATTTACTGAGCCCACGAACTCACGGCAGGCCATGCCACCCCCTTAAGGCCTTAAAATTCCCTCCCTGCACAGCAAAACACAGTGCAGGGCTGGACCACAGACTGCTGGGGCTGAACACATTTTCCCCAGAAAAAAGGAATCAACTGATCTGAAGCAAATGCTTCCAGCTGCTCTGAGTATCTCTACTTTTCCCTCCCCTCTACTCTCCTGGAGAGGATTTCTGAACCAATGCTCCACTCCTGTTTATTCAAAGAAAAATATAAATACACTTGAAAGAGCCAGCTTTGTGGTCAAAAATCCTGTATCCCAAGCACACAGGAAGAGCAAACCATTGAGCACCTCTTCAACAGACCCATAGACTGCCTAGGAAGCTTTTCCATTTCAGCTCCTCATCCTTGAGGAGAGATGCTAATATTCCCTTTATGCAAAGTGAGGAGAAGGGTGTGTGGAGATGAGGGTTTGTGAAACAGAGCTGGCTGCGGTCCAGGCTGCGCCGGAGCCCATCGGCCAACGGATCCTGCAGGGAACATCTTCGAGTCATTGGCTGGCAAATGACATTTGCAGGCCCTGATGCTGTGAGCAGCTACCCCCAGGACCTCTACACCAGCCTCAGAGGGGCACAGGATGAGTTCTGGTCCGACCCAAAATTATGCCAGTGGAAGAGCATTGAATCCAAACCCAAATTTAACCTTTTTTAACCTCCAAGGACAGAAACATTTGTGTACTGAGGGACCAGGCCAAGACTCCTCCTGGGAATACAGCTCTAGGCATGCAAATGAGGATGGTTGGTTAAATTGGAAAATAAAGTCTTGGGGTTTTTTAAAGCTATAAATGATGAATGGGATTTGATTTTTTTTTTCCAAGGAGGAGAAAAAGAGAAGTGGGAGCTGCTGCAGCCCCCATCAGGGAGCAGATTCTGGGTTACTGATCCAAAGTGCAGTTGATGGCAAGCCCCAGGGCTCCTGCCAACCTGCAGGATCTCTGAGAGGGACAAATAATCACAGAAAGCCCTGAACAGATTCCTGGTTTTACAGGGAAACCATCACTGCAGTCCCTGTACCTGCTTTAATACGTTCTACCAGAAAAGCCCATTACCAGCAATTTAACAGAACCAGCCTCCCAGTAGAACTGTGAAACTGGGAGAACTGGGCCTCTCCTTCAGGAGATTTGCCCCTGGGGGGCTGAGAGACACCCCCACAGACACGCTGCCTCCCCTCCAGCACAGAGCCCTGTCAGGACAGATACAACTCCCAGCTGTAGAAAAAGGTTTATTTCCCAGGGCTGAAACTCAGCATGCAGATGCAGAAAAGCGAGTGAGCCTCAGCACATCCACAGGTGTCTCAGCCACTGGGACAGCAGGTGACCCTAGCTCTGCCACCACTTTTTGTCCCTTCTCCTCCAAGGGGCAGGAACATCAGCCCAGCAGAGCTGGGGGCTGGGTGACCCAGGCTGGGGTGACTCTCAGGGCCATTCCCCCTCCTGGAGCTGTTGTTTCTATCTCTGCAGCATGTTTGCTTATCTCAACAGCAAGACACACGCTTTGAGTGCCATGAGGGTGCAGCACACAACAGAGGAACCCAACAGACAGTTGTTTGCCTTTGAACACCAGCTCTGCCCTCCACGAGTCACCTGCCAAGGAGGGGCAGCACTGCTGGCAGTGCCACAGCGGGATGTGCCAGGGACTAACCCCACTCTGCTGTGACTGAAGGGACTTCTCCTCCCTCCGAGCTGTGCACACCCTTCAGGGGGAACTCTTAGGTCCTGTTTCTTTGAAAACAAACAGCTCCTAAATGCAGCTCAAGGTTTCCAGGATACAGAAGAGCAGAGCATGGGGGAGCACAAGTGTCCAGCTCCTGCAAAAATAATGCACTGGAGAGCCTGGACACGTTTCAAACTGTGACAACCTGTGGGAGCAAAAGTTTAATAGTCTGGATCTAGGGAGAGGAAAAAAGCTTGATTAATCAGCTACTGAAGTTACATCTCTGGATGGCTGCAGAAACAGTCACCCAGTGAGCATTTAAACAGAGAACACACAACTCTGTTAATTCCCCCAAAATTTCCCATCCAGAAAAGAAACCTCTCTGCCTTCCCTGCGAGGGAACAATACACGTTTGAGGGGAAGAGGGGGGAGAGGAGGAGCAGAGACTTTGCTTTAACTTGAAAATAAACAAGTTGCAGCACATGTGCACGCACACAAACACGGCACATCTGAAACCCATCATGTCCAATTTACAGGCTCACATTTCCTCCCCTGTGCAGCTCCCAGCCCCGGGGCTGCGCAGCCCCCCGGCCGCGCTCGCTCACCATACTGAAGTCCAGCAGGTCACTGAGCTCTTTGTCTGTCCCAACTGCAGCCATTCTCTGCTGCTGCTGATTCATATTCCCACAGACTCAACAGTGGCAGTCCTGGAGAAAGCGAGGGGGAGGGGAGAGAGATATTTTAATGACTGCAGCAAACTACCCACCCCATTGATGAATATTTTAAAAAGACGGAGTGGAGAGGCGAGAAAAGAAAAACCCTGAGCGTGTCTGCAGCATCCAACTCCGGGGCCAGAGCACAGTCGGAGTCCTCACACAGCACCCAGCAGCAGGAACAAGCGTTCTATTGACCAGACACACTTGTATGTTAGTTTTTTGCTGCCAATTCCACTAGTTCAGGCCAATTCTGTTCCTGGCGTGTGGCGAATGAAGGGGGGAAAAGAAAAAAAAAAAGAAAAAAGGGGGGGGAAAAAAGAGTCAACTCATTTATCAAAGGGTTCAGGCAAGTTATCACTCAGGCGCTTGTCTGGCTCGGCTC
>VYXF01006403.1:0-38022 GCA_013397295.1 Polioptila caerulea | reverse complement strand
GGCCACAAAAATGATCAGAGGGAGGAATGCAGTACCTCTCCTATCAGCAAAGGCTGGAAAAGAGAAAGCTTTGGCGTGACTTAATTACAGCCTTCTGGTACTTGAAAGGAGTCTACCAGAAAGATGGAGAGGGGCTTTTCACAAGAGCATGCAGTGACAGGTCAAGGGGGATGGGTTCAAACTGAAAGGTAGGTTTAGATTAGATCCTGGGAAAAAATTATGTTCTGTGAGGGTGGTGAGGCACTGGAACAGATTGTCCAGTCAAGTTGTGAATACCCCATCCCTGGCAGTGTTCAAGGCCAGGCTGGGTGGAGCTCTCAGCAAGCTGACCTAGTAAAAGATTTGTCTGTCCATGGCAGGCATGTTGGAACTTGATGATGTTTATGATCCCTTCCAACCTAAGCCATTCTCTGATTACCTTGAGCACATTATTCTTCTTGAAAGGATGATTTGAGACCATACAAATATTACAGTAGGAAAAAAAAAGGGCAGAGAAACAATTAATTTTGGCAGCTTTAGAGAGGCAGGCTATGGACAGCATAAAAGTGGCCTTTTGTTTGAGATCCATCTCTTAGTGATTTAAAAATCTGTGGAAGCTATTTGAGCAGTTTTGGGTTTTATTTCTTTTGATTTTTATCTTCTTGCAAGGTTTTGGAGATACAAGTGTTAATCTATCAATATCGAAATCAAGTAAGAATTTTTGGAACTTGTTTTATAATATATGAAATTGAAACCACTAATGGTCTAAAAGTATGATCATTAATGTGGTAATTTTCAATTAGCCTCATTGACATGTTAATAATTAAAGGAAGTGTGGAGACTAGAAGTTGATGACAATGCAAAAAGGAGGGAGTTAGGATGTATTAGAAATGGAAGCTGTTCCTAGCAGACATAACTTTTAAAAGGTATTTAGAAGATGTAGAGCAGTTAAACACACATTTGGTGGAAAGTGTTTTTCAGAATTCAGCATATGTCCTTGAGTGTCTGTATGTCTAGATAAATTAGCCCAAATTAAATGACAGCGTTCATTTGCTTTTCTTGGATTGTACAAAATAGGAGCTAGCTAGCTTGCTTGTTTGATTTCCTTGCTCCCTGTTAGGAATTCTGTCATTACTTTGGCAAGCTATATTATTGTGACTTAGGTATGCTGTAATGTTGGAATTTCCAGTAGCCTCTTGAAATAATGCAGACAAGGACTCTGACGTTCTTTGCTTACACTTTATCTTTTTATGAATTAATAATTATTTTCGTAAGAGCTGTATAAGGGAGATACTATATCGTGACTGTGAATAGTATATAGCTGTTAATTGAGCAAAAGAGCATGTTTCCTGCCAGTAGTTGACTTTTGTTTTTCTATTTTTCCATCTTTCCCTAATACTATAAAATTATACTTAAGTTGTTCTCATGGCTTCAGTTGAAAGATCATGTAAATGTAGCTGGGCTGTGTGATAGCCCTTCTCCTCTTAGCTGTTGCAGAGTTACTGGAGCATAGCCTCACCAGGGGTGTGAGAGAGGTTACAGCTCTCACAGCTCAGTAGATAATGCTTGGATTGTACCATGGATATAGCCAGTAGGAGGATTACTTAGATTAAATTATATAGTCTACTGCTTTAACAAAATGCAAAATAGAGGAGTAGAATTATAATTTTCATCATCCTTAGAAGCAAATATTTTTTGCAATAATACATGTTTTATCCAAACACATGTACATTTATGAACTAGGATCAAGAATTAGTCTATGTTCATTATTGCAGGATTTTTAAACTAAGGAACAAATACAAAAAAAACGAAACAGAATTCTGTCTTTGTAGTAATAATAGTATTAATAGTTACAATGCTTCTTTAAGGTCCCTCCCAGCCCAAACCATTCTGATTCTTTGTGACTCTATGGTACTTTGGGCAGGAATGTATGTCCGCCTCTCTATTCTGTAGTAGGTTTAATAAACCATGTAGTGCTTTTTATTCCAAGTAATTATGGAAAATAGTTTTTTGTATCGATGTAAGCTTAATTAATAAGGACTTACTGAGCTGGCAAAAAGAAGCATGTTCATGTTGGGAGGATTCAGTGGTTTGTAACTAGTCAGCTCAGTTGTGATGAAGAAAGCCACTACTACTACTATCAGTGATCTTACACTTTTCCTTTTTTTTCCTCATGATTAAAGGAGGGGGGCAAAATCCTAATACTGCTCTTGTTCTTATGCAAGAGCTAGTGTAAAAATACTTGCAGTTCTTCTAGGGTGATGAATTATCTTTCAACATGTGCAGTCAGCCTTTTGGCCAGTCTGACTGGTACCAAGATGGTGGAACGATACCATATCCGTGTGGAGTCCCTATGTGTGGTTGCTTTCAGTCAAAATGGGGTGGGAGGACTGTCAATATTTTAATTTTTTTAACCATCTTTCTAAACAGCTGTATAAAAAAAAGTTTTGCAAGTTTAATCTTAATAATTTAAACCCAAAAAAGCAGATATGCTCTGTCATAAAATAACTATTAGTGACTAGTTTGTATCCTATAAATCTAACTTGAGTTGATAATATGGTCCATTACCAGCTAACTGCACAGAGTATTTTTCATTTTACACTCTTCAGTTACTTTTTAGTGAAGTGTTAAAAAATATGAAGCTTTTCTCCTCTCTAAAATTGCACACTGTCTGTCTGTTATTAGGGAGATAACAGCTCTTATAAATGTTTCAGTAAGCGTTAAGTAGACAGTTATGTGCACTCTCATTCCACGCTTATTTGCTTACTGTAATAAACTGATAAAATATGTGTGGTTTGTCTCTGTGTATCTGCAGGCATCATGAGTCACATAGATTTCCTTTAGAAATAATGTTGTGTCTGCAGAATTGATTGGTTATTTTCATAAACCATCCAAAGGTACACAAATGACTTCTATTATTTAAACATATGCTGTGTAAGATTTGTAGGAGATTATCTCCTGGTTAGTAGATGCTTCTTTTTATGTTAACTCTGTGTGGTTTTATTTTAACCCCAGAGAGATTGCAGGTACCTGCCCCATGGGTTTTTTCACAATTGCATAAAAAAATTTAAAATTATAACAAAAAACTGTTTACCAGGCTGATTCAGCTGTCAAATACCTCACATTACAGTCACATCAGCTTTTGTCAGCTCAAAATTCTTGCTAGCAAGTAGAGGCTTTGAAAACTCTAATTTTCCAGAATTAAATTGCTTTGTTGAACATATATATGTTTTATTTGTTTCTAGTACTGCCACATTAAATGCAAGGGAAAATTTATATTCTGTACAAAGAAAGATGACTTGAAGATAATGTCATTATTCTGAGTGTCCTTTGCATTTTTGCTGCTCTGTATAGTATGATGTTGAAAATAAGTGAATGGACTTACAAGCTTTTTATTACTGAAACAAGAAGTAATGCTGAAGGGGCGTAGGCATAGATTAAAATCTCTAAAAATCACAGGAAGGGTTCAGTAAAACTTGAATCATTATTACAATTTAAATATAGTGAGAATTTTTTTCCCTATGTGTATGCATTTTGTAGCAGCTCATCCTGGGTGCCATCATGCAGCACATGCAGGACAGCCAGGGGATCTGGCCCAGCCAGCCAGGTTTGTAAAAGGCAAAGATCTGAAAGGCTGGTGCCAGTGGGGTGAGGTTCAACAGGGCCCAGTGCTGGGTCCTGCCCTTGGGTCACAGCAGCCCCAGGCAGTGCCACAGGCTGGGGCAGAGTGGCTGGAAAGGCCCTGGGGGTGCTGGTGACAGCAGCTGGACATGAGCCAGGGTGTGCCCAGGTGGCCAAGAAGGCCAATGGCATCCTGGCCTGGCTCAGCAATGGTGTGGCCAGCAGGGCCAGGGCAGGGATTGTCCCCCTGTCCTGGGCACTGGGGAGGCCACAGCTCGAGTGCTGTGTCCAGCTCTGGGCTCTTCACTACAAGAAAGACATTGAGGGGCTGGAGTGAGTCCAGAGAAGGGCAGTGGAGCTGGTGAAGGGTCTGGAGGACAAATCCTGTGAAGAACAGCTGAGGGAGCTGGGGGTGTTTATCCTGGACAAAGGGAAGCTCAGGAGGGACCTTATCAGTCTACAAGTGCTTGAAATGAAGGTGTAGCCAGGTGGGGGGTTGGCCTCTTCTCCCACAGAAATGATAGAACGGAGGAAATGGCCCTGTGTGCTAGGGGAGGTTTAGGCTGGGTATTAGGAGAAAATTTCTTCACTGAAAGAGTTACCAGGCATTGGAAATGGCTGACCAGGGAAGTAGTGGAATCATCATTCTTGGGAGTCTTCAGAAAGCATGTGAGTGTGACACCTAGGAACATGACTTACTGAAGGTGGCAGGGCTGGGTAAACAGTTGGACACAGAGATCTTTTCCAGCCTCAGTGGCTCTATGATTCTGTATATCTACATGATGGACTTCTGACTACTTTTTATGTTTTTCTTCCCATTAATAAATATTACTAATAAAGCCAGCCATAAGTAAACACAAAGAAGCTAGTGTACTTCAAAATATTTGTTATCACTTACGAGAATTAAACACATATCCTAAACTTGTTAATGTGAAATTGGAGAACCATTTCATGAAATGACTTTTCTGTTATGCATGTCGTGCTCAAATTGAATTAAATATTAAAAGCTAGAGGCTAAACTCAAACTTAAAAATAAGGTTTAAATTCCATCTTGAAACTTGAGTTTTGTTTATTATTTTATTAATGGTTTAAATAACATGCTAGTTTGACTGCTAATAACCTCTTATTGTTATTGTCTCTGTGTGCCAATAAGATATTAATTATTCAAAGTATTTCCTTTATTATTTCTTGACAGCTGAGGGATTTTCTTGAGAGTTTGACCTTGTCAGTTATTTTAAAAAATCTAAGCAGGCTATTAATATGTGAAAATTTGGGACTTCTATTCAAAGTTGTTTTGAATTTTCAGTAAGTCAATGAAGGCTCATATAAGTTATACCTTTTCCCTTCATTTTGTGTTAGCTGTAAGTCTGGTCATGCGATGTCACAGGTCATCATTTTATAAATATAATTTGAAGTAAACCTGATCTTTCCTTAAAGCTTGTGTAAAGAATTCAAATTCACTTGTCTGCATATTTCTGTATAAGCCTTTTGAGCTCATGATTTCCTCATCAGTAGTATCCGGGAATTTGTTTGCACATTGATTGTCTTTTTTTCATGCAATTTCTACACAATAGAGTGGACCAAAACATCCTTGGGATTTTTCTTATTCCTTCTAGCAGGAAGACTATTTAAAAAGTGTCAGCATTCTTCTGCTTTATATAACTATGTTTTTACTATTTTACTAGTGTAATTGTTAGACAACATTTTTTGTGGTTTTAACAAGAGAAACAGAAGACAATTTCTCACTACACTTTCACCTTACACAATGAGCTTGGGAATACCCTTGAATTCTGATGCATAGAATGTTTCCTGTTGGAAAAAACATAGCTATTTTAACTATAACTCTTAAAAAACAGGATAATTTAATAGCTAACTGTAAAGCTAAAAAATTGAGAGAAGATTAACAGTGGAAAGTGAGATGGATGTAACAAAGGTATTTTCAGCACCAGAAATGTTTTTAGGCTCTGTTACCTGCTTTATTATTCTCCGTTATCTTTGTTATTACTGCACTTTGCTTATGCATTTCAGTATGTTTATATGTTTATAATGTTTCTGGTTCACTAAAATTCCAACTCAAAAGCATGTGCTCTAACTGAGTGAAAAATATTCAATTGTCATTTTTACTGTTCTTGACTTACAGCATTTGCCAACTATTGTGTTCTACTTAACAGGTCACTATGCAAGTCTCTGTGCCAACAAAAACACATGAACTGCTTCATCGAATGAGTGGGAAAGGATTAGCAGCTCATTATCACTTCTCAAGACAGCCAGGCATTTTTGATGACCATATGGTACCTGTGCAAGTGACAGTAACAAACACAACTGATCAGAAGATAGAGAATATTCACATTGGGGAGAAGAAATTACCTCCAGGCATGAGGATGCATGAGTTCAATCCAATAGGTAACTATATCCTATGTCAAAAAAACCAGACTCTTCAGCAGAATTTCGTATACAGGAAAGTGGTTTTGCATAGTTATGTGCATATGTGTGCGTGCTGGGGTGGGTAGGTATGCACACATAAACACACACTCATCAACTGTCCATTTGTTAGGGAAAAATCTTTCTGCATCCCTACAAACTTTGATCCTCTTACTGTATTATTTTAGACTGGCTATTACGGGCTTCTGTTAAAAATTAGGTTTTGATTTTTATATTCACAATTTTTTTCTTCCGAAGCTTAAAATCTATAAATGTATTATTTATATTGGTGGCTCAGAGCATTGTTGTTTTTTCCTGGCGAGCTTATGGCAGTAGAATGGAAGTGTATGTTTTAGTTTAGCTTGTGTATACCATAGTTCCACAAAGTGTGTCTGCTTAGACTAGATAAAAGGTAATGTGTAGTCAGACCTGATCTAAATTATTTTACTTTGAACTTTCTAATCAGGATGTTTTTTTGCAAAATTTCTATCTGTGAAAAAGAGTAGAAGACTTGAGAAAGAACACAGATCACAGCAAGTTTTTTTCAAGAGTACTACCTATGTACACAACCTGCTTTCTTTTCTCAGCAGTTCTTTATTTTAGGACATTGTGCTGTAGTCAGAAGGAAAGAATTTTCTCTGTTTCATTATATGAGTTCTTCTCCTTCAATGAGCTACATAATTATGTGAATATGTATCATGAGGAATACAGGAACTTGTTCTTAAAGCACAACAGTGAACTAAAGAGTACTCTTTGTTTTAAGTAGTTCAGATGTCTGTATTAAATGGCTCTAAACTATTGAAATACTTCTTTTTTCACATAGAAAAGATTATACAGATTTACACCAAATAGCTACAAAAGAAACTGTCCAGTGCTATAGATTATTTCAGAGTTGAAATTAATAATAATTACTGTTTGTGTCTTGGTTATAATACATCAAGGCAGTTAGTTTTAGAACTCTAATAATAGTTTTTATTTTTTAAGTGAACATTTTGCTGCTTATTCCTCAAAATAAGTCCAGCTCAGAATTGAGATGTCGAGTTAGTTTTGCCCATGAGCTTTATTTTATATCCCTTTCTGTAAGCATTTGAAGAAATAAAGCACGAAGTCTTACAAATAGAAATCTAGTGATACTATAAATCAGATCAGGAGATACTATAGCTACAATAACAGTCAATTAACAGTAGCATTCACTTGTCTCACATAAAAACATGGGGAAAATAAAGTAGAGTTAATAAATTATCCGCTTCAATTACCTTGAGCTCCGCAAAACAATCCTCCCCTTTAAGGTATTTATTTCCCCAAGAAAGACATTGTGGTATCTGTCCTGCAAAGCTGTTGGTTTCTTCTGCAGAAAATAAGCTATCATCTGTAGTTCTTCCAAAAATGTTATATTTTTTTTGCTTGAATGCAAATTTTCTGTATTCTTTCTCATTTCTGTAGAACTAAACCTACACACCCTGTTCTTACTACATTTTGTGTTTCCAGCATTTGGAAAACACATCCTATAATTTACCCAGCAGACCCAACAGAAGAAGTGTCAGCATAGACAGGTATTCCTGCTGGAGTATAAGACTAATTTTGCCTCAGTCACTGAAATTGCTGTTGGCAATTGTCCTATTATTCCAGTAGAAATGGTTCAAATTGTTTCACCAAAGTCCCTGTGCAAAACATTTTCTTGTTCCTAAGTGTGTTGGAAACTCCCTTTGAAGACCTTAAGTTCAAAGACTTTGGTAGTTAATTCTGAATTTGAGCTGGAGCCTGTAATCTTTCAATGCTTTTAACAGACTCCTTGGAATACTTCATTTTCTATCCGCTTCCTAGTGTTAGTTTAGACTTTAGCCAGCAGCATTAACTCCTTGTTTTCTGTATTTTTACAAGCTTAATCTTGAAAAAGTTAAATTTTGTTACATTTGTCATGGAGCAGCTATCTACCTTCAGTTCCTGCAAAGTATCAGGTACATATGAATAATCTGGAAATCAGACATCTTTCTGCCTGCCTAATCCTTTTTATTTGTATTCCTCTCTTTTGAGTGTGCTTTCAGCTCTTTGTTGTAATCTTGAAAAGACAAAGTCTGCTTCAATGCTTGTTTTTACTTACGTAAAAGAAGAGCTTACAAGGAAAAACCTTTCATGAAAGCTTTATCTCTGCCACATTAGGGAAATAGTTTAGTGATTCAGCCAAGAGTCTGAGTATGTATCTTGATGTCTTGATGACACTGCCAAGAGTGTCTCAGTCTGCACTGCTTATATAGCACAAAGTGATCTTCCATTTGGTGTTTGTAATCTTTCTTCTCCCTTCCAACTAATGCAAGTGGAATATTGAGACACAAGTAAACCACAGTAATTATGAAATAGTTTAACTTCAGCTTATTTTCCATTACAGTGTGTATTAATGTTGGTTTTATTTGTTGTCTTTTGGTATTTACTAACTTCATCTGCAAACCAGTTTTATTGAAAATGAAATCTGAGTGCTGGATCTGTGCACAATTATAAGGATGTCATTTCAATATAATTTTTTTTCTGCAAATAATTTTCCTTTCCTTGCTTTTCTAGTACAAGGCCTCATTTTGTTGATGGGGCTCTAAGACTGAAATGGCAACTTTTCATGTGCACTAGCTGTGTGAGAGGGGGAATCCAGGATGCTTAAGCATGCAAGTGTGACATTTAGGTGATACCTACTTGTAATAAAACTACAACTATTGAATTTTTTCCTTACAAAGCTTTTTGAGGGTTTTAATTACGTTTAATTATTATTAATTTATTAATGCATGTGATGTCTTCTGTTGCTTTGCATGCATACTTTACCTGTTAAAAATCTCTTAATGCAGAGTGCCTTGAGCCTGGAGGATCCATTACTGCTACAATGGGTATTGACTTCTGTGATTCTACCCAGACAGCCAGTTTCCAGTTATGGTAAGTTCTTGGGAGTGGGAGGGTAATTTTTTTTCTCCTGGAAGGTTGAAGTAGTGTTCATTGGTAGTCTGCTTGGCGGTACCAGATTTGCTGTTCTATTAAATATTCAAAGAATTAAACAAAATTTGCAACATTATATATAGCCAAGATATTTTAAGAGAAATAACACATTATTAGTGTTCAGTTTTACTTTTAGAAGCTTTACTTTTTTGTCTCACTCATCTTGGGTCTCTTCTTATTAACATCATCTTGACAGGAGCTGTCGTGTCTGACTATTCTGCTGTAGTGTTTTGTGTGTGTTCTTCCTTGTAAGAAATGGCAAGTCAAAATGGCACATACTGTGTGCAATTTTATTACCCTGGGTCCTTGTTATGGCTGCTCATGGTCATTCTAACGTGACTGCCTGAAAACAACCCCAAAATCTGCCCACCAAAGAAGGTTATTCCTCATGCTGTAGATTCTTTTACATCAATAGTGAGAATGAAACCAAGTAACTGGCTGGCCAACTAAATCTTGCCTAACATGCCTGATTTTTTTCTTTTTTTTTTGTGTGTTCATTATTGGCGTGTGCAAGGTCCTCTTTCTGCATCCTAGGCTTGCAGGGAACCCATTCACACAATGAGAATTCTGTTACAAACTAGCATTTGAAACCCAGGTAATTTTACAGTAGCAATGTCCCAACACTGGGAAAGAAAGGATGGGAGAAAACTAGACACCTTGTTTTAGGAGCTTTTCAGGTTTATTTCTTTATTCTTTATTTCATAGTTTCTAGTAGACTATACGAAAGCACTATACAGATCTGCACAATTTTATATTTTTTTTACTTATTTTGAAGTAATGGATTTTTTACATGTTTTGTTGCAAGATGCACAGCTTTCAATATTCAGCACAAAAAGAGGGGTATTGAATAGACATCCACATTGCTGCATTTCAGTTTAATGGAAGCCCTTTGTGAAAGTTCTATACTTATTCCTTTAGAAATTTTTTGTAGCAATTTTAAGCACAGCTTGTTCAACTGACTGGTTATTGAAGATAGCATGAAAATCATAATAATAGAGATGTACACAAGTGGCTCCTAAAGTACCACTGCTAAAATAACATTTCTTGTTATAGGGGCAAGGAATGTTTTACTGTTGGATTTTTTTCTTTCCATTTCTCAAACTTTTCCCTGTACGATGAATGCTCCTACATAGTCAGTTTACACATATTTGTACTCCCAGCAAAATGTCTGCAGCATGTAGTTTATGCATGTCATGTTGTTATAGCTGATCTGTATGCTGTTAGCTGGAAATTGGAAACAGCTTTGAACTGTTGCCTGATGATTTTTCGGGAAGGAGGTTCCCTCGTAGGCAGTGCAATTTCAAAATTGCTTCAAAATGATGGACTCTGACTCTCTTTATCTAAGTATATTCTGAGTGTTATAAAATAGTATATGCTTAGTTTATCAAGCAGAAACATTCTTTTTAAAATAAAACATATTTTTCTTTCAAGTATGTATTTTCAGTCTAGCAATGATTTGATTTTTAACTTACACCATTTATTGCTAAGAATCTTAGCAGTGATGAGGATAAGCAATGTAGCATAACACATTGATTTTATGCAGATCATCACCTTTATGTTTTGGGAGGTCTGCTGTATTAGTGATATATAAAAACTGATTACTTTCTCCAACATTGCCTAGTAATTGTTTATTATTTTCCTATTAGACAAACAAGACAGATCAATATTCCTGAACACCAACCAGACTATGAGTAACATCACTGTAAATAGATTTGCCTCAGACCTCAGTGGTGTATTCATTTTAATGATTTAGACAATGTGAGTCCAATGACAAAGCGCTCAAGCTAAGTTTAAAATTAAATTAAGAATAGGAATTGCTTACTTCGTTCCTTTACTAATTTATAGGGCCTTGTTTCTTTGCCATCAGTTCCTGGGAAATATTATAAAAATAGGGAAAATGTTATTTGCATTAAATTTACTATTTTACACTGAAAACATATTTTGTTCAAATCCTATTGATCTTCAGTATCACTGAAGAAATTGTGCAGTGTGATGTTTAGGGAGCAACGTCTCAAAGAGTAGAGAGACTGCGGGCTCTGTAATTTACCATAGTTTAAAAAAAAACTTTTATCCAGAAGAAGGAATGACTTCTAGAAGTTTGTCAAAACATAGTTGAAATAATGTGCACACAAAGTTGTCTATATTATCATATTTCCTATTAATATATCTCTATGAAAGATGTCAGTTATTCTGGGTTTTTGCTAGAAGCATGTTCAGCAGTAAAGTGTTCCTGATCATAAGAATTTTCTTTACGTTGTTCTAAGAGGAGCACTTTATCTTGCATCAAATGTAATTGATCCTGAAGCAGTGTAATCACAATTACTCACTTTCTTAATTGGCCTGCCCAAAATCAGAAAATGGAAACCGATCGGCAGTGTTTAAATCAATAGCTTTGTAGTAAAGCTTGTGGGGGTAGGGACATAGTGGTAATGGGTAGATCAATTGGTCTTAGATGCCAATCATGGACTGTGTGTTTTGCATAGCAAACACTACCCTCCTGCTTAGGGATGTGCTGTTGTACTAGTGGTTCGATAAATACAAACTGTATGAAGAAAAAAACTAACGTGAGTCATAAAATATTTAGATCTTTTTCTGAATTTGTTGTACAAGTCAAGGACAATGAAGGAGAAACTGCAATATAGAGGTTTGAAAGACCTCCCTCTCAATTACTATTTTTGGTAAGTAAACCTTACCAAGATCACATATCTAATTAAAGTTGGATGAAACGCCTTAACTTGAAAACTCTGCCTAATGCATTTATTTAGAATGTGTATTAGGATGTTCACAGCATGTACTTGTAAGGACAACATCTCTTCATTGTTATTTTTCTTGTGCCACCTCCTTGCAGAGGCAGCTATTTCAGCCACCCTGGTGTTCTGCATGATAATGCCTCTCAAGCAGAAAGTTGGAACTTTGAAATGGAGGAACTCAGCCTTTTAAAAGATCTTTTGAATGTTACTCTTTGTTTTTGTGTTACTTTGTTCTCATTTTGCAAGCAGGGTATACATAGCTTAGAAGTTTAAAGCAATTTGTTATTGGCCAACTCATGTGCAAGGCTGGTTGCTAGCTTGTTGAATTCTAGTTAAATTTTAGTATATTCACCATCGGAGTAAGAGATCTGAGCTTTAGCTAAGCAGGTAGACATCACTTGAGCAGAGAAAAGGTTGAAATGGATCCTTGTATAACAGACTGTCTGTAATACTCCACTGGCTGTAGAATTGCTTCTTTTAAAGACTTCCACGTTAGTGTGTTTTTTCTTGAATCCTTGAGCTACTAATGTTCACCATTTCAACAATCCTACCACTTGTGTTATCTTTATTGTCTTGCATGTCTCTATTTTTCAAATAATCTCAAGTCTTTCTCTCAGCTTACTAGTTTTTTGGGATGTCTCTACAAAGATTTGGGAGCTTTGCCATATCAGAATTTTGGCCATGGATCCCTGGAATGAAAATATTTGAATCTCTTGAGATGAAAGACAAGGAAGGGTATAGAGACACAGAGTTAAAGCATATACATGCCCTTACTCTATTTTTTGTATATATATATATATTTAGCGTTACGAATTTCTGTCTATGTTTGTATAACTCAGTAGGCAAATCTCCAATTTCTTGTAGATATGATGAATAACTAAAGATGAAATGGAGAAGTCCTTTTTACAACATTGAAAGCTGGAGAAGAAAGCCTGTCTTTAGCTACCTTTTCCTTCTTATTCTTTTTATCCTCTCTTTCCAAATTATCTTAGTTGTTCCCAAAACCATGAAAGAATCACAGCTTTAAAGATGGAATTAATTTATGGAGAACCTGTTCTCTTCATATTTCTGTTCTTTTTAAAAGTACACAGGGAGTTGTTTAGCTTTCTTTGAAACTGTTTGGTGTAGGGGAGATGTCCATATCATGCATCTCTCTCCCTAGTTTTGGTTTTGCATCTCCCCAGTTTTCTCAAGGTTTAAGTGCAAAGAACACAACCAGAACTGCCAAGAAGAAAGAGAAATCAAATGAAATCAACATCTTCTATGCCTTTCATTCTTTTTCAAAGTAATTAGGTAATTGGAAAATAGCATGACATGACAGAGGTTTTTAACTGGTTGCCTTCTATTAGCATTTCTTAATGTCCCAGCGTCATCAGAAGGACCCGCTCCTGATGAGGAGAATACATATTATTCTAGTTGTTATGCTGATAGAAAAGGAAGCTGTCTGTCCATTTCATCCGTCCTCTACTATATAAAGACAATATTTTGCTGATTACTCCAGAAGAGTTTGGTGTAGCCGAAAGAATCTAGCAGTTTCTTAAATGAAGTAAATTCTCTGAATGAGATTTACAAACTTTGTTCAGTCTGTTCTCTGCAAGTTCCATCTTATTGTAGAAGCTTTTGCTCTGAATTTTATTTTCAAAGGAAGAGATTTTTTGCAGCATGAAATTCACTTACTTCACTCTGTGTTGATGTAGAAATCTTCCCAAGCAGAACTTCTACCTGCAAAGCAGAGTAAATGAAGAGGGTTGAGTAGCAGTCAGTATTTCTGTTCAGTGCAAGTATGCATTCAGGTGTAGGTGCTTGCACAAAAGCATCTGATTAAAATTATGTAGTGGAATATATTATGGAATATATTAAAAGCAAATGTTAGAGATGCAGGATTGTCTTCACATCACTGTCACCTGCATTTTCACTTTTTTCTTGCAGTTTCCTTCCCTAGTGCTTTGTCAGCAGATCACCAAGTTGCTTATAGATGTGAGACAAGCAAACTGGTACTCTTCTCTTTATTTCATTACTCTAAAGTAGTCAGTTGGCCCTATTCCAGAACACAATTATGCCAAGATAAATAACTGACCTGGAAAAAACAAGGCTGGACATGAACAACTGCTTTCATTTGTTCTATTGCTTTGGCCTTTTTGTCTTGTAAAAGCAGGATGCAGTCCTTTCCTTTCTTCAGCAAGACTGTGAATCAAGTCTCCTATGCTTTTCCATTCCATGTTTTGTTTTGCAGGAACCTAATTGTCTCTTAGTGTTGCTCTTCCTCTTAATGTTCTCCTTTTTTTGAAATTTGTGGAGATCTTTATGAATATAAGACAAAAATAGTAAGCTGATTAGGGATGGGTATGTTCTAGGAGTGAAACAAAAACGGTTGGTATAAAGAGCAAGAAGAATATTCCCAGTCTGATTAGAATATTAATTTATTTAGCAACTGCTATTGTGGAATTTTAAAAGAACTCATTCACAGGTGTTACTATTATTTACTTAAAAGATTTTGCTATCACTGTTCTCAAGTCTTTTCTTATGGTAGAGAACTCCTTTACCTGAAGGAACACTTCAGGGCCAATTCTTTAAAAAAAAGCCAACCAAAATGAGAGAAGAGAGAGAGAATAGCCAAGGGTTTCAAATGACAGTTGCTGGCTGCTCCACTCCATCTGCAGACATCTACAGAAATCTTTAACTGTGCATCTTCTGAAGGGTTGAATATTAGTTCTTGCAGTGTCATTTATTGTGGAGCCATTAAGTCTCCCTTTGTTCCTGTGGGAGCATTATTGTCTGTCATTTGTTCATCTTGAGGTGCGCATCAGAAGATAAATTTGTGTGATACTTGAAATTGAATTATGAAAGTGATGTCTTTTAAAAATACAGTATGTACAGTTTAACAGTTTTTAAGGAGTAAGTAAGAGTAATGATGCCTGATATTATTTGCCCATAAGTTCACAATTAAATACATAACTTTTGCAAGCTCCTGTTGGCAAGGTACTGTTGTCAGACATCCCCAACTTTTTGATCCTTTTAGAGCTTCCCTCTAAGAACTTCTCATTAAGTATTCATGTTCTTCTAAGGCTGTAACTTACCAACTGCACTTGATAATGCCAGAAAAGTGCAGTCTTTAATTTTTGAAATCAACAAACACGTTCTGTTGGCCTGAGAAACTTTGGGGTTTTTTCCCAGTGAACTTCTTCACCTCGATCTTCCAGGAAAGTTAAATGAGAAGTGCTTCAGTGCAGCTTGAACCAATTGTCCAGCAGATTTTTAAAAGTTAATGTTATTTTTGTTTAAACATAATTTATATTAATTATAGTCTTGAAAATATAAATGAATAAGTTAAATACACAGAAATTTAGTTCACTAGGTATTGGGGGAAGTTAAATAGTTGTATTCCAAACCTCAATTTTATTATCAAACTCCTGCATTAGATATCTAATGAAATCTCCATCTTCAGAGATCCTCAGATCACAAGGCTGTGAGCTCACAAGGCTGTGACCAAAGTGAGCTAAGATGACTCTTGCTTGAGCAGGAGGTAGAACCAGGTGATTTCTAATGCTCCTTCTGAATTGTATTGTGGTTCTATGGAATTATGAAGTAACTTTTGTTAAATTAGGTAGTATGAGCTCTCTAATATAAAGATGTAATAAAAGAGATGCAGATCAATAAACAAAAGCTGTATATTTAATCTGTGAAGTGTCTGATAAAGAGAATCTATAAGGAAGGATGATTTTCTGTAGCTGAGAAAGAAATTTACTGAAGCACACTGGAATTAAAGTAATGCAAAGTAACCCAGATGCTGACTAAAGTGAAATTAAGAACAAAGTGGTTTTGAAGAATAACTAGCAATCAGAATTTCTGCTTGTAGGCTATAAGAGTTCATGTTTTATCAAAGAATATATATTAGCTATTTATTCACTAGAGGAAATGGAAGTGGAATGTTTGTTAACAGCAGAGGTGTCAAGTGGTCCTCTTGAGCAGTTACAGACATAAAAGACCCAAGCTGTACTCATGCTTTTATTCCTTCTTATTGTGGAAATATTATTAGAAGCATTAGAGCAATCTAATAATTGATGTTATAAGTCAAGTTTATGTACAAATGGCATCTCTCCAGTCAATGTAGGACGTAAATCATTGTACACAAATGGTTTATCTGTTTCATGCTGAATTATATAGAGCACATCTTGCTTAAATATGAAACATAGCATTGGTTGAACAATCAGTTGAATGGTGTCAATGAAGGTACTGTTGAATGTGTTAGTCTTATAGTCCAAGCAGTAGGTATGAACAGCAAAAAATTAATGAGGCAGTTGATTAAAAAGACCCTTCCATCAGCTCTTAAGATGATTGAGTTCCTAATCACTTTTCAAAGGAAAAATTAAAGAAAAAAGTACTTCTTGCTTACTTTACTGTGCACTTAATCAGGCTAGACAATCAAACAATCCCTGCTCTTTTATTATAATAATGACTTTAGAGAGGGATGGCATTTAAAGTAGTACAGTGGAAAAAAACAGTACAGGGGGAAAAAAAGTTTGAATTTGTTAGCTTTTAAAAACAGCACTTAATAAATTATTTTTCATAAAGGAAGTACTAGGAGGTTTGAAGGAATTGTTCCCCCATATGTTTACTAAATAGCAGTTCTCAAAAAACTTAGCTTAAATGTCCAGTCCCATTTGAACAGCCTGTACTTGAGACTGCACTCATAAGCATAATTATAACACATCAGAAGCTAGAAAATAAGAATGTACTGGTTCCTAAGCATTTCCTTTTGAAAATGAGTAATACGATAAGTATTAGAATTTAGACTAGAAGGACTGTAAAATGCTTTTCTGTTTCCAAATGGCTTGTCTTGCATCTCTAGGAGGGAGACACATATATTTTTATACTATTTTTTATGCTATTGATCTAGAGTGCTGTTTGCTTTTCATCAGTCTGTCTTGTTTCAAAACTTTGAAGTTGCAGAGTTATAAAAAAATCAGTAGCACATGTTCTAGGTTAATTTAAATAGCATAGGTGTTAATGGATGAAATGTATTTTCCATTCTAATTATTGTATCATTATATTCAAGTAAGATATCTGAGGCATATCACCAATCAATATATATTGGCTATTTGGTACACCAGCAAAACAAAAAAAAAAAAAAAAAGGAAAGTGTTCTTTTCCAAAAATTTCTCAGACCTTAAAGCATTGGCAAAGATTCTGACTGGATGTACTGATCCTGAATTGCTAGGCAAATCCCTTATGGTACAATTACTCAGTGAAACATAGCAAGGTGAATGTAACTTGAGTTTCTGTAGCTTTGAAGAAGTCTCAGACAAAACAGTTGGAAACTTAGAGAACTGAATGGGTAGAGAGAGGAAATTCACTGTATGATATTTATTTCTTAAGGAGAAATGTGTAACATTTAATAGTATTGTGTTTCTAGTGATAGTATTTTTTAACTGTGCCATGAAGAAAATGGCCTCAAGTTCTGCAGTTTTCCAGTGTGCTTTTACATTAACCAGTATGCTGTGTGGTTTTATTTAAATATACCAAATACTGTAAAATTAAAGTAATAATATTTCTTCTTTACTGCTGTATTTATTGTTTGGCTTGTTTTGGGGTGTTTTTCAGACAATGTCATCCTTTTGTCTGAAATTATATATTTTCTATGTTTAGCCCTATTTCTAGGATGGCTGTAGCTGATGACAGAAAGTGCAACAGTTCTCAAAGGATTTGTGAAATGCACAAATAATTTGTCCTTTGCAAGCATTTAGATTGAATGTGATGCTTTGTAGATCATGAATAAACATTGATCTGAGTAAAAGTTGTATTTTCAGAAATACAAGACCATGCCTACCGCATTTGTACTGGAGAAAATGGTTCAGCTTTACTAATGTAAGAAGTTAGACAGTTTTCAGATTAATAAGGTAGAGATCATACAGGTAGTTCTTACACTTTTTAGTGATTTCACAGAAAATTTGGAACTGATTTATGTATATTAATCTGTGTTGAAGCACTTGGTTGATTCTCTGTAATTTCTCTTTTCTAGCACAAAGGATGATCATTTCAGTGTTAACATTCAACCTCCTGTTGGAGAACTGCTCTTGCCTGTCACTATGTCAGAGAAAGATTTTAAGAAGGAACAAGGTAAGAAATACTTCAGTTAATGTACTTGGATGGGAAGAAGGCTGCATGCCTTCCAATTTCCAAGCATACAGAAAGTGCTTCCAGTTTTAGGTGGTTGAGTTAGCCACTGTTAGTATTGACTCTGACAATAATAAGTAGTTTTAAAATATCTTGAGAAGGATGTGCCATGATATGATGCAGTCTTTAAAGGATCAAAGCCCACCCTTTACCCTAAAACAGTCTTTTGGCTCAAGGAGTTTTGGCTTCCCATCATGAAGTGTGTAGTCTCCTACTAGCAGTAAAACAGAAACTTGGGATGCCAGTTCAATGAAATAAATCATTTATACATTGGTATTGCATCAGTTTCTACTATTCTTTATTCCAGTACTAATTTTCAATACTATTAATGTGCCTGTTCCTCAGCTACTTTAAAGATTATTTAATCTTTTCACTTTCAAACACTTGTTATATTAAAAAAATACTCGTTGGAATGCTGTTATAGAACAGTGACATGTTTTTTATGCTTCTGCATTCTACTAATATTGTGTTTTCAAAGAATGTAAGTCTCTGATTCTAGTCCAGACACAAACCCCCATAAGAGCTTTTAGTGACTTGAATATTTTATTCAAAATAATTAGAGAAAATTGTGCTTAGGTTTGGCCATATGTCAAATGGAATAGTCAATGCTGCTGTCCTTAATTCGGATATGATTCTTGGATATTTTAAAATATAAGTGGTTACATTTTCAGTGCACTCAAATGTAGTATGTTTACTCATCTATCTCAATGTATGGGGATTTACATGTATATGTCTCTTCACATTGAGATGAGAATATGCCCATGGGATCCTGTCTCATTGCTGTGTAAGGCTCAGAAACTCAGTATATCCATCAAGCAGTCAAGAACACCAATGAGTAATGTTATGTATTATTAGTTATTGCTTTTGAGCATTTCTTGCTTTTGTGTTTTTGAATTATTAAGAAAGTAGTTTAAATACCATCTAGATCGTTTGCAGTTAAGCTTATGGCTGCAGTGAAAACTTTGGATTGTGCTTTGTTTTCATAACCAATTGATACTTATTTGCTGTTCTTACCCTTTGCTGGCTAAAGCCTGCCTCTCTGCTTTATACCTGCTCAGCAAACCAAGGTGAGTGATTGAACAAGGCTGTGGTAGATTTATTTTAAACTGTTCCCTTCTAAAAATTGTAGCTGAGGTTGTAGAGAAAAGAAGGCAGGTTACTGTGCTGCTTCCCTCCCTGTTTTTATGTTTGCTTGCTTTGTAATATTCTGATAGAGTTTTTGTATGCTTTACTGTGACTGAGGGCTTTTTTTCCTCCTGACTGGCCATACAGAACCATGAACACATAGAAGAAGAGTACTTGGAGAATAGCTGTGGTCCTCTGTGGAGTTGTTGCCAAAAATCCTTTTTCTTCTGCCATTTTACTTCTATGGTTGTTGATTATTTGTCTGAATAAATCTGGCAGCTGTTTGCTATGTTTAATAGAGCAGAAAGGCTACTCTGAATAAAGCTATTTGAAAATTTGTTTATATGAAGTATTTGTAAATCCATGAAGGTCTCTTGGCATTTCTGTATTGCTCGCTCTGTCTTCCTGAATTCATTCTTTGATGCAGGACTTTGCAGGCTGGCAAATTTACTATGGGTTTAAAAACCTTTCCTATTGCCTTTTTTCTTATGGATATCAGCTCTATCAGAATATTCTTGGTAACAGAGGTCTCAATTCTACATTTTGCATTATTATTTATTACAAAGATTTAGGAACAGGTAGCATATGGGAAGAACTACTTTATGTTCTTGCTAAATGAAAAATCCAAATTACAATAATAAATGCAAGGCAATTTAGAAGTTGGTATGTATTATTCTATTTTGTGTTTAACTTCAATTTACCTGTATCCTCCAAATGAATCTGATTTATATAACTTGTTTTTCTTTTTTTTTTCTTTTTTTTTTCTTTTGTTTGGTTGGTTTTGAACATGTTTCAAGTCCTGTGTCTCTAGATGCCTGGTTTTATTTGTGACTAAAACAGATAGGTAAAAAATAGTGAAGGAATGAGGAGAATATTAGAAATGCAAGGTTTTTTTTAGAAATGCAACACTCAGAGAGAATGAAAATCTGTATGGGTTTTAAGGATTTTTACATCTAAATTGCATGTGTAACCTAATAAGAATGCTAAAGAGAAAATAGCTGGTATTATACTGCTGTGTAGGAGACAATTCATTGCTGCACACCTTTACTCAATTACGCTCTGCTGTTTTGCATTGTCTGTTACATTTGTATATGTCCATTTTATTCCTGATGGCATAAAGAGAGAGGAGCAGACAGGTTACTGAATATTCATGGCTGTGAAGGTTATCTGGTGGTAGTGGCAGAACCTCAAAAGCTGTTTTTGTCCACATGCTGCGCTGCACCATCTCCCCTTTCCTTCCCTCCTGAGCTCGGGAATCCTCTGGTGAAGTAGTTCCCTGGAGAAGCAGCTGAGTTAGTGGTTGTTGTGATTGGCAGTTTGGAATGAGAGGATTAAAATTATATTGTCAAACACTCTTTACCTTTTTGCTCAAATATTTTTTCTGATCCTTCTGGCCTCAGAATTTTATACCCTGTTTTACATCACATCCCCATGAAAAGTTGAATTGCCATTAACAGGAATTCTGCATGAGTGGAATATTTACTACTGGGAACTCTGTATCCAGATTTCAACTTGTCTGTTGTTTTTTAAAAATCAGTAGCAAAACTCTCCTTCCCTCAGTTCAAAATAGGACTAGTCTACTGGCTAGCATACCTTGTTACCCATCACTGTAATTTTTCCAATTTAATTTTCTTTTATTATTTAATATACATACAGTTATTTCATCATATCAAGCGGCTAACCCAGACTAATTGCTGCTTTGTGCTCAAGCTAGAGTTTTCTTAGATTGTCATATTTCAAAGAATATTAATAAATGTGTCATGTGATTGTTATAGCTGGATATTAATCAGAATTTTTATTATGCTGTTTTTAAAATAGGCAGTTAAAATCACTTCAGGATTTTTTTCCTCTCAAGCAACATGTTTTTAAATAATTTTGTCAACTTTTTTTTTAGAAGTGTGTACCTGAATCACATTTTTAAAAAAGACTACAACANAGTTTACCTAATTTTATTAAAATAATATATATACAAAATTTGTTTTCCTAACAAGCAAGATGCTAATTCTTTAAATGGTTGGACATTTACTATTTTCTGGCCATTGACTACCCCAGGCAATCATATTTGATGCTCCTTAATTAGAGTACCCTTTTTTATTTCCAGGTTCTTTTCCACCTCAGCAATCGAGACAATACATTTGCTTACCACGCTGCTCTCCTAAGTGTTCTTTTGCATGTAAATTAATCTTGATTCAGTTTACACTGTCATGCTGAGTGGTACAAATTGCCTATAACAATAAAACAGCATGAGTTAAAAATAAAGGGGGGTGAAAAAGCAGATTGAATGTGTGCCTTACTTGATAGGATGTTACTTTGCTTTATGCCAATACATTAGTCGACGATAATGAATCTTCTGTTCTGAAAAGCATGGTTTAGTTGATTTTTTTAATTTTACTTCAATGGAGCAGTACCTTGTCTTTTATAGAACAAGTTAGACAAACCATTAATGACAAGAGTGTTAAGGTTAAATATGAAGCAATGCATTCACTTCTCTGAGTGCTATCCATCTTTCCATTTACAGGAGCTTGACAAAAGTACTGGCTTTGTACAACATTTCCTTTAATTACATGCTGCGGGAAACAGGCTTTTAACATAAACATAGTTGCATTCATTTATTCAGCATTTGCTCTTCAGTAGAGCTTAATGGAGAAGGTTTAAATCCTAAATAAGTACACATATCTCTCAGCAGTGTTATGTCAGTCCCCATGCTCTGCTTAAAAGCAGTTTTAGTCTGTGTATGTAGTTGTAAAGCTTTTGCCTAATAGTTAAACAATTTGAAACAGAATGTTCTACTCCCAAGATAAATCTGATTGTCATAGAAGTTGTATGCTTATTTTTGTTCTCTTCAAAAATATCCTATTATTTACTCATCAGCTGTTCCATTTTTACTTTCATATTTCTTATTCTGTGAAAGCAGCACATTCCAGGGCATTAAAATGCTGGATTTATTGTTTTAATTGCTCTTATTAAGCGTCTTTGTACTTCTTTTTCCTCTGAGTTAGAACTGTATGTGCAGCCCTAAAACATTGGCCTTTTGAGACTTTTCTGTTGTTTTCATTGTTAGTTTTGCTTCAGATTGCTTCATATTTCTGCCTGAAGTACCATGCTTCTTTCTTTGTCTGCAATTTCAGCTTCTGCACATATTCTAAAAGGGCACACACAGTGTTAAGTTGTTGTTACTATTATGTTTTAATCAACATGAACATCCAAAAAATCATTCATCTAAACAATGGATATTGATAGAAAAGTGTGAGATTTGTTAAAATGTCCTTGAATGGCATGTCCTTCTTTACTCTTGCTTCGTCATATGTTTGGATATCATCTTTACATTTCTGTTCCATTTTGTACTGTTACTCAAATAATTTTACTCAAATAGTTTATATTGAAATTTTAGAGACCTCGATACTAAATGGATTTACCAGTTTCTAAGACTTTCTCTTAAATAAATAAAATGAACCAATTACTACTATCTGAATTTAAAGGTCACTTTTAGCAATTAGATATGGAATTATAATTAAATGTATGATTGAAAGATAATAAAAGACCATTGTATATGGTCTTACTTAAGCTGGACCTTTCCAAATCAGTCTTACTTAATATTTTATTTGTTTGCATTCTTCTTTTAAATTTAGCTTTTTATGAGAAAGTAACTGCCTTGGTTTCATAGTTGCATTGCTAGCACACATCATTGTTCAGCTATTACTAATTTGTTTCTGATAATAGGTCATTGCAAGTAAGACATTAAAGTAATTATGTGAATTCTTATAAAATTGTTTTCTCAATAAATGATTTAACTTTTAATGCAATTTTTTTTTTGTTTAGATGTCTACTATTTTGATTTAATGTTTAATAAGCAGGCAAATATTCATACTGAAATACTTAATGTTTCAGGAATGCTGACAGGAATGAATGAGACATCTGCTACAATAGCTGTTGCTCCACAGAACTCTACTAGACCTGTGATAATTGAGAGAGTAGTGAAAGCAGCAAACCTGGGTGTAGTCCCTTCTGGTGAAGATAACATACACAGGTAAGATGATATGTTATTCAAAGTACGACCATGAATATGAATATGATTTTAATATGAATTTGTTAGTTCAAAATCCATCAACATTTGATAATATTAGGGAAAATTTTATTACCCATACCTTTAAGGGAGAAGGTACCAAATTATCCTGTAGTATATAATATTAAGCAGGTAGTTACTTGAGCCTAAGTACTCTGCACCTCATTATTTGAGTGCATATAGAAGTGTTTAGACTTTACTGTACACAGAGGAAATTGTTTTGTTTCAAAAGGGAGAGATAGCCTTTTAGAGCACAGTACTTTCAAGAAGGTTTTTGGGATTTTTTTGTTTCTGTTTCCCACAGTAAGTAGCCTGCTTCAGTTTTATCATCTGTGAGAAGCAACTTGTTTTCCTGCAGTATTTTTTTATGTTCCTATATATTCTGCAAGGAAAAAACAATTATCAATGAAGAAAGTCATTGGCCCTGTAAAATTACCAGTTTTTACTTGTAGATTAATCCATATAATCCAAATGCTATGATACAGAATGGCAGTGGAATTGATTCAGTTGTTGGTTAATGACACCTTTTAATGTGATTGACTCAAAATATTTAGTCCTGTGAATCTGTATGGCTTCTCACTTGTGGCAGGAACAAACAGGTTAACCTGGTCTTGAAATAAGAAAATTAATACATCTCTCTTACCATCTACTAAAACTGCTCATTAAATTCTGAATTATCTCTAGTCCCCTGGATTATGCTATTCAATAAGGGCAAAGTATCTTCTTTTAAAGAAAAGAACAACGCTTTTCTTTCTTTCTTGAAATTTTGCTGACTGAGATGGCTGTTTGAAAGGGTGGGAATGCTGTAGCCTACACAAGATTAATAACCTGATATTGTTGGATGTAGTCTCTTTTGCATTGCTGGGCATTTGTATTGCATTGAATTAACATTAACCCAGCTGGATTTTCCTATGTATTTGATACGGTTAATGATAAAATTCTGTTTCACCATAAAAACATGGCACAGCTAGTGCAATTGCACTGAAATGATTGTCACTGTTGACACCTGATCCTCCATGAAAGAGTCCTCATTTGTTGCATCCCTGAGGGATCTGTGTAGCCTGTGTTCTCCACATCAATTCAAAGACTAGGTGAGAGTGTCAATCAAGAGAGGCTGAAGTGTCTGCAGTCTACAGGTGCTCTCCATCTTTACCCTATCTATCACATGAGACTTATCACATAGGCATGGATTGTTTTGTTGACTGAGTCTCAAAAAGGCTCCCTAAAATAATAGCCTAGCTCCTAGCTCAGCCACACATTCCCAGTTGTAGATAAGTTTCTAATTTGATGTTGTTTTCTTTTGCTCTTTTGGTTTCTTTTAAAGGAAGTTTTCTACAACAGTCTATAACCAACAGTAAATAAATTGAAGACGCGTTTACTGTTGGGTACACTCCTTCAGACACGCTGCTTAAAGGCGTGTTTGGGTCAAGCTGAAGTATTCAGAGTGCTTCAGAGCATCCTGAAATCTTTGATTTTTTTAGATTCAAAATACAATGTTTTCAGTGTGCCACAGTAATTGTAGAATAGACTACAGAATAATCCATCAGGCAAAACAAATAGTTTATCACAATTAAAGTGGCCTGTGAGAAATGCCCAGCAGTTGATAAGCATTGAGATAACAGTCCTTTGTTTGCTTCATCATAAGTAGAGTTCACAGATACTATGTAGTCATAATTCCACCTAGATTTTACTGAGCAGCAACATTACCTAATTGATACTGTGATTAACCTGTTAATCTTTTAAACAGTAATGCTTTATCATTAATGTTAATCCTAGATTCACCTGAGTCAATATTTGAGATAGATATTAGATAAATAAGCCTTTCAAAATGCTGCAAAAAATTACTGAATTACTGAAATAGTTTATATATATATATNTATATATATTTATATATATATATATATGTATGTATGTATGTATCTATGTATCTGAAGTAAACATATGTTTGGATTAAATTAACTCTGTCATGGGAGAAAACAAAAATATCTTCCAGCAGAAGCCTTATGGATACAAGAATTGTGACTTTCATTTATGTGACACATAATTTCAGGATGATAAAATAAACAGTCACCTTTTATCTTGTCTAAACAGATGAAAAAAAAATACGTTAAAAGAGAATTTTTTATTTTTTTAATGGGATGATCATTTGTCTTGTTTTGTTGCAAGTGATATTGGAGGAAAAAAATGCATCCAAAAACTTTTAGCTGATCATGCCGTTCTGTGATGGCTACTTCAGCTGACTTCTTGGAAGAGCCTAGTACATACCTTTTTACACAGAAACAGAAGTACTGTTTTTTATCTGGCGTTCTGCACTGTTCAGCATAAATTACATTAACCTGTTAGCTGGTCATCCCTAACTTGAGTATTACTGCTTAATGATGGCTAATGCAAAAAAATTGTATTGCCTGGTAATGCAATATACTCATTCAAAATGAAATTGTACAGTTTAATACAAGTGCAAGACTATCTAATGGACATGCACAGGTGTGTTTCATGGTTTCTTTCAGTCTAAACATATTCACATTCATGCTGAAGATGTTGTCATGCCAGTGGAATCCTATTACTGATCCTTAAATTAATAACCCTATTAGGATTTTATTTTTGCACCAAGTAAAAACAGAGCAAATATAATGAAGATTTGAAAGTAAATACTTGAAATAAATATCAACAGAGTAGCATACAGTCAGCAAAGAAAAATAAAATAAGTGAAAACAAATGTCAAATACATTAGCTATATATATGAGCATATCACAATATAGCAACACTTTCTTATATGCATTTCTCTACTCTCTTTACCATGTGGCTACTAAATTTGTGTGCTTAGTTACAATGTAATAATTTAACTATTAAATGAATGTAGAACAATATGCCAGGTGTCATAGTTGATTCTTCTTTAAGCTGTCTTTTCTGACCTGCTTTTATTTGGAGTGATAGCTGCAAAAATTTTTAACTCGGTAGCAAATAGATGTAGATATAGACATAGATGTAGGTGTAGATATAGATACAAGCACACAAAATTGCACATTAATATTTATATATTTGAAAAATAAATATGCTCTACTAGTTTACTTCCATTAGAATAGTTACCTCGTCTTCCATGGAGTTTATTCAAGGGCTTAGATTATGCAGCCAGTAAGACAATATGCAATGCATTTGCATGTTCTTAGTTGAATTTAGCTATTTTATGTATTGATCTTTCTTGCTTTTGCTAATAAGAGGAAACATTTCAATTTTAAAAGGCTTCTACTAGAAGCAAGAATGCAAAATGTGTTTCAAAAGAGATATTTTCTTGAATGGGAAATTGTTTTCTTAAATATGGAAACTTCAGAAAAGAACAGTCCTTTTTTTCTTAAAGTATTGTTTTCACAAGACTGATGAGAGTAATTGCTGGAATATCCATAGCTCTTTAAATGTTCTAAGAGTCGTTACTTGATGTTGATAAAGTGATTTCAAAGAGTCAGCTAAGGCACTAAGCTTCTGTCTCTTGGTTCAGACCAAAACTGAGGGCACCGTTTGAATATCTGAAGACAAAGACGCTGAAAGAAAAGTATTTGTTCCTGCAGGGAATTAAATCACTCTGAATAACTACCTTTAGGGAGCAAGTACTTTTCAGTTGAAGTATGTCTGCTGTTTGTTGTCAGTGGGGAAAGCCTATTAGGAATTTTTCTGTCTTCAAGATAAGAGGGTACATAATGGAGGACATTTATTCCTTTAAAGTTGATTCTTCTATAGAACATCACTTGAGCTCCTGGTCTCTGCTTGGGCAGTAACAGTCATTGCTTTAGATATAACAACAACAAAGAAAAAGAAATCCAGGCTGTTCTATTTCAAAATATGAAGAGATGAAGACATTATTCAATTCAAGATTTTCAGTCATATTCTATTTAACTGACACAAGCCTTATTTACCCAGAAATGCCCTTCATGCTAGTGTTACTTTCAAAATGTGTTGCTTATTCTTCTCAGATGAATATTCTGAAAGTTTCTCAGGTCTCTTCCTCCTTCATTCATTTTCATCTCCTGCAAGTATAGGTAGTCATTGTCTGAATATAGCAAAAGATAACACATGGTGATAGAATGAAAAGGCTAGTTGCAAACTTGAATCTTATAAAGACTTGAATGCTCTCATAATCCTGTAGAAAGTGTCAAAATATTGTCTACCATTACGTAAGGTCCTATGCATGAAGGAGAGTTTCAGGCTACATTGGCTTCGGGAAAAAAGTAATGGAAGTACACATAGAAGGCGTTTTTTCATGCTACCAACAAAAACATGGTGCAAAGCTTTTAAAGTGTTGGCAGCAGCACATGGCAGAAAAATCTGTTCAGAGCTAACATCACAAACTGGATTTACTTCTTCACTCATTTTGTTTTATACTTGTGTGCTTCCATTGACGTCAGAGTATAATGTGCAGTGGGATGGAGAATCAAGCCATCTTCAACTACCTACGTCTCTACCTTCTACTTCCCAAAATATTTCTTAAATGGGATGCATTGTACTACAGAATATTATTTACTTTAATGACTGTGGCCCTAAAAATGGTGCCAAATAGATCATCTTTTCCACGTTTTTCATTCTTAGACTGCCTGTGCATTGCCCAATCAGTCAGTGAGATAAAGCTCTTAAGCCAGCAGGGTGGATAATGAAGAATGAAGTTTAGTCAACCTCAACTTATTTAATAGTCCATTGCACTAATCTGTTGCTGCTGTTGTATTCTGGAAGGAATCCTCAATTGCAAACAGGAAGTAGCAGGATTAGAAAGTGAGCATGGTGTCATATACATATCTCTGTTCTTCAGTTCCTCAGGATGGCTGTAACCATTGACCTGCAATCTGAGACACATGACAGCATTTATTTCAGTCCTCACATTTCACATGGTTAATTCTATAATTTCAACAATCCAGTATGGGACAATCTGAGGTTTTGGAGAAAATAAAATCTCTTTCAACAATGAAGCTCCAAAGTGCTTCAGAACAGCCATTTCATGTTTTAAAATAAGGATTTTAATGTCTTTCTCCATTACAGTCACAAAAGTGGGAATACTAACAGCCATCTCTTCTTCCTAGGCATGACCAGGACTTGCAGAGGGAGGATTCTCATCTCTTAGTGTGGTGTCATAGTAGACACCTGAATTAGCAGCAGGCAAGCTAAGTTTTAAACAAAGAAGCATGAAGCAGCACTTCTGCTCATTGCAGGGACAGGTCTAACTAGCGCAAGCGCAGCAGTGTGTGCAGTGATTGTGCAGCTTGAGACCTACATTTTTAAGGACATTTCACAGAACCATGTAGATATGGTAGTTTCTTCAGAGCTTGCTGTACATAGTATGCCATTCCTTAGTGTACCCTTAACTATCTGATTTCTTGAATAAGCAATTATTAAACAAGATGTAAAATGCCATCCACCTGTCTTGTGGAGGCTCATATTGCTATCCTTTAGCAAATTCAGAAACGTACTCTGTAAATCATTTATTATGACAGTAACCCACTGCAATGGGTGAGAATTCATACTCTGAATAATAGGAAAAAAACAAGACCAAATGTAGAAACTTGCATAAAACATTTAAAATCCAGAAAATACAGAAATCCAAGGACCTGTGTTTCACTAGCCTTTTTTTCTCACCCCATGCATCAGCCTGACAGTCTGGTTGTATTCACCCCTTTTTATCATTTTGCAACCTGTCATGTCCCATTTATAGTATATTGGCAGACTGATTCTCAAAGGAAAGAGGGTTTTGTTTACAGACAATTTTGATTATCAGAGAATGTCGTGCTTAGTAATCAGTTATCCTCCCCACAGCTTTTTAGTCCAGCATCACTTAATGTGGGGAGAAAAGGTATGCAATTGTGCATACCTTTGCAATGCCTGTAGGTACATTTGTATTGAACCAAACTCCATCTAAAGAGGTCCACCTGGAAAATTTTTCTGTGTATGTCGTCTTCCAATTTCCGCTAAATTTGGAAGAATTCTCCGGCAGAAACTTGGTGATCAGACCCCATCAGCTTAACGTAACTAACAACCACACCTGCTCCCAGCGTGTCTGCAGGAAAGGAAAATACCCATCTATTGAGGATAAACACCATGTATAAATTCCTGAGAAATAGAAATTCTTTATAGTTATTCACTTGAATCCAAGTATATGTTGTCAGTAGCTGATTAACAAGTCTATAAACTCTCAAAGACCTTTTAAAAAGCCTTTTCTGTCCTGTGTGCAAGCACACCTGTTCTAAGATTTTTTACTAAGCAATTAGCCTGTTGGAGAGCTCTAAGGAAGTGAAATAAACCTCTGCCCCTGAAAAGTAGCTCCTTTGATGCAGTTACCTGAGACTGTTTTGCTTCTGTAGTTCCTTAGCTGTGGGGCTCAGTCTTCCTTTTCTGCTCTTCTAGGGAGCTTCAGTGGGTAGCTGCATAAATAAACTTGTAACAGGCATGCAGCTTTGATTTTGCTTTCTAATCCCTCAAGTAAGAATTAATTAGAGAGCTGAATAACCTAGGCAAAACAGCTTCTCTGGTAGTCTTTACCTGTAGGAAGTAATTTTAAATGGCATAGTATAACCATGCCCACCATTATTTCAGTGTTTATTTTAGCCAGAAGTTGTAAACTCAATGTTTTCTTGCTTTATGATGGAAGTAATTCCATCTTTCTATTTGGGGGTTTTGGTTTTNAAAAAAAGCCCGGGCTTTAAACAGGCAGGACTAGAAGTCTTTCTGGTTAGTAATTATTCTTAGGTTAATATTTTTATTAATAGAGGAAAAGAAAACTGAATTTTATAAGTATGAAGGTACTCATTCTGTAGTTCTTATTACTCTTCCTATTATAATTATTCCTTAATCAAGCCTAATCAAATCCTTAATCAAATCCTAATGTTCCAAAACCTTTGAAATTTTCTCTCTGCTAACAAAAGGACATACTGTGTATACTAATACTGTTTTCATGTGTTAGCATCATATGAAGATTTTAATGAACTGGTGCAAAATAGTTGATCAAGAGAATGCCTTCACACAGAATCATTTGAATGCCCTTAACACTGTAGATATATTATTGTATTAAGGAACTTAAATGCAGATTGCAAAATTTTAAAATAACTTTAGGAAATTAAATTTGATCTTAACATTAGAAGTATATGAGTGAGTCTTTTTAGATATGCAGTTAATCAAAATAGATTGTTCTAACCTGGCTTATTTGCTGTCCACTAGAGGACAGCACTGCTTTTGTATCTCAATGGTATAAAGCGATAAATATGTGCAGCATTTTCTTTGAAAAACAAACAGGAGCCTTTTGAGCCAGTTATTTAAACAGAAAATGCTTAACACTTAAAGAACTAACTGAGCAGAAGACTGTCTTTGATTGTAAAGATCTCTGAGTATTTAATATTTAATATTTTAATATCTTTCTATAAGGTAATCTGCTTTCTTGAAATTAAATAATTTTCCTGCAAATTAAAATTTATAGCCTGTTTTTAAAATAGACTGAGTATAATTCTCAAGCACGAATCATATTAAATGCTCAATTCTATAGGAAAAAAAAAGAGTAAAGTGTATGAGAAAACAAAATAGATTGAGTATTACAATTAGAATTTTCTAGGTGGGAGGACCAAATATTTTGATTCAAGCTTTTAGCTCATTGAAGTTTTGGGGAGGAGATATAAATGCCTATATATAATAATAATGATATTTTTAAACTAATGATAAATTTGGAAGATGATAAAGAGTTCATGCAGCATCTTTTTAAACATGATAAGTAGTGCTATGTATTGGACAGTAAATTCAGATGACTTACTTGCATTTCTGCATTTTTGTTAGAGGTACAGTGCAGCTGCTTACTGGAAACTGAGGACAGACTCAAAATGTATTTTGGCAATATAAATAAACATGGTAAAAATATGTACATTTGATTGCAATTTATTTTACAATTTTGTAATTTTATACCTCCTGAAAAAAAAAGGTGATATTGGAATATAATTACATTGTTTTAATAAATTAGGTGTTTTGAACAATTTGTTCAAAGATTGTGTTAAAATTGCATTAAATACGCTGGAAAAAATAAAGTCATATTATCATATTATCATATAATTTTTAAAGTAAACAGTAATCTAATTTTATAAATTATAACCGGTGCTAAAATCACCAGTTATATATTGTAGGTATATTTGTGCTTACAGTTTTAGTATTAAGCTTCCTATATCCCAGGTCAGGACTAAAACCCAAATACTTCCTTTTCATGTTCTAAGCCTTACTCAGAAAATGAAAACAAATAAATTAGTAATTTAGCCAGGTTTTAGATGAGTTGTTATTTATAAGATGAGATCTGTACCTGGCAGAGCAATAAGATTCAGAGTACTAAAACTGGAAATGTAAGTATCTTTGTTGTCCAGTTGACATGCTGGAAGGTCCTTTGTAGTTATTCATTCCTATATTTACAAATTGAAGACTAATTTACAGCAGTATTTTTTTTCCCCTTTGAATATATCCATTGCATAACTTGATTACACATTTGTCAGCTTTGGACTAATTATTTTTCTACAGCTAGGGCAGGGCATTGCATCTTCTGATTGTCTTCCTTACTAATAGGATTTTGTCTGCTTCAGCAGGCAGTAATTGAAGGCTTCATGTACAGGATTTAAAGAAAGGGCAGAGGAAAAAAAAAGTTTTAGCCTCCGTGGGCCATTGTCACTCTGTGGTAAGCAGTAGAACATAAAAAGAAGGAAATTTAGCTTGAATAGAAAAGTCAAAGAGGAAGAAAAGCACCGGACAGGAGAGAGTGTGTTTTAATGCCGTTGAATTATGCGTAATGAACTCTGCTCTGCTGTAAATATCCCGATAGTGAGTGTTCAGGTGTAAATTTACTTTCTCAAATGTTGAATTTTAAAGAGCAGATTTTAAGTGAGTTAGTCTGCTGCTGTATATTCACTGCCATGAAATTTTCATAGCGTTTCCCCATAAAAATGCATCTCCTTATGGTGTAGCTATATTTTGTCTACAGAAAAAGAGAAAATTACTGCCAGTCTGTGTTCCGACTAGTCATCATTGCAAAGTCAGTGTTTGGCAGATCCTGTCACATTATACTATCTGATACTCTGTTTTCTCTTTATATCAACTATATATCAAAGTTTTCTGTATGGTTTTCATTAACAAATTGCATTTTCATGGGAAGTGACCGAGACTATGTACTTTAACTCCTGAAAGACTGAGTTACTTTCTAAAAATATATAGTGCTTTATTGATGTTGAATTTGATTATTAATGTATGTTTCCTTATCCACTGATAGATATTATATTTATATAAAAATTATATATTAACTCCTTCTCTTTTTTTTGCATGTCACATATGCTCAGAATATTTAACATTCTTTCTAAAAAAATGTTGAAAACGTTCAAAACATGCAAATATTTCTCACACTGTTTTGTTCTAATCTGTCTTGATTTTTTTAAATGGGAAAAATATTAATAGCTACGAATGTTCCTGAATATTTTAGTGATGTAAAATCAGGTTTAGAATCAATATTATCACAGAATTAAATACTGCATCATAGCAGGAACAGCCATCTTGAAGCTATTAGTAAATATTTGGTTCTCTTTTCTGGGTGTGTTCTCATTCGCTTTGTTTTTTTGGGGGGGGTTTGTTTTTGTTGTTTGGGGTTTTTTATATTTACAGATGCATCCTTTGTTGCAACAGAACCATGCTTGTAGTATGCGTCTTATGTTTAGAGTTGTGCACAGGACAAAATCATTCTTTTGGACCTACAATCAATCAATATACATCCTAGATTTAAATGTAGCACAGTGCAGTTTTCAAGGCTTATTAAAGTCAATGGTTTCTTGTTGGTTTATTGTCTTTTTCAGTTTAGTTTGGTTTGGGGAATTTTGTTTGTTTTTAATTCAAATTCTAACCTACAAAGTGAAAAATTATTCCCGACCTCATGAAGAAAATAGAAGTTTTTCACTAAGAGTGAACACATGTTATTAGTGATGATTTTTTTTTGCTGCTGAGAGACTTTTTTAGTGGCTTTCTAGGCTTTTCTAGGTATTTAGTTGAGCACAACACACCTTTTGGAAAATCCTCGAGGGTAAATGTTAAGAGTTAGCGTATAAATCCAGTAGCATGTATTTAGTTGAAAAAACAGCTATTAACTAAATCCTTCAATGACAGTGTATTTAAAACATCTGATAACTGACAAATCAGTTTTACTGCTAGTGCCAACTACTTCATCCTGTTATAGCTGTATTCAGTTTTACAGACTATGCAAATGTTTTTATAACTCTCCTTAGAAACTAGATTGTATTCCCTATTCTAAGGAACAGATTTTGGTTTCCAAAGTTCAAAAGCAGCTGTAAATCCACTGAGTGGCTCTCTTCTATGCATGCTTTTTTAATGGTGAAATAAGTCTTCCTTTTGTGGTCCGATTCTCCCTTCACAGAGCAATTCCAGATCCCATGTCGGTGACCACTGATAGAAGCTGATCAGCTGGTGCTGGTTATGCGTGTTAACACTTTGTGTAAAATCATCTGAGTATCAGGCCCTTTGCATCTTGCAAACCACATGCAAACTCACATTTTATTGATTTTATGTGGTTTGTTCAGGGCTATGGAAAAGTACTATTGATCCCCTAAGTGATTTTGCAAATTCACATGTAAAAATATCAGCACAAAACTCATCTCTCATGCTTTGGACCACCAGAACGCTGACTTTGTATCACTTTCAGCTTTTGATAAAAGAGGGTAAAATCAAGCCTCGGGGCTATGAGGCACAGCAGGAGTGCCAACTAGCAACCTATTTATGTGCATACTCAGAGATAATCTGCTTCTGTGTTGTCCCAAGACACAACTGTTAAGTAAATAAAGTGACTAATAAGACTATTGTTTCTATAATTATCCCCCTGTCGAAGTCAACAAGAGAAATAGTCATCTTCTACATTGCAGCATAAATAGATGAAATCATTGATATAACTAGCTAAGTAGGTAATTTTTGTACTAGTAATATTGTTTTATAACCTCCTATTAAAAAGATAGGTCTTTGAATGTATCTGTAATCCAGACAAAAGAAATAGATTGACCTGTGATGGGTGACATTAGAAAAGTGCCCCATGTTTCCTTAATTAGTATAATGTGTTATGAGATTTTGATATGCTTAGTTTAAAAAGAAAAAAAAGACAGAAATTACTTCTCGTTTAAAGAGAACCTGCTTCCTGCTTAAGTGGCTAATATTTTAATTAAGTCTGGAGTGAAGTTTTTTGAGTATCTCCTGATAAACTCCCTCCTTTATGTTGATGGTAATTAAACAGATCCCCAAGGGCTTGGGTAGGCGCTTTGCAAGGCCCATGCTGATTGTCAGACAGGAGACACTGACCAGTTGGTTTGCTCTTGAATAGCCCACAGCGTGCTGTCAGCGCAGCAGTTTGATTTTTCTGTATTGTGAGCTGTTGTCAGGGCTAACTGGGTCCTATTGTGACTGAAGATGTTGCGCAAATTGAGGCAGATGGCTCTGATTCAGACACGTGTCATTCAGAAAGAGGAGAGGAGATTGGCCCTGCAAAGTGGGGTCAGACGGGGTCACAGACCTGCTCCACACTTGTTAGTGTTTTCAAAAGCCCATGTGCAGCAACTTTGTTGTTGAGAAGTAACCAAGAGGGTGGGGGGAGGCATGTTGTGCCCCTCGTGGAAGATGGAAAGAGGGACGCTGTTGCCATCCTCTTGCTTCCTGTCTCTTGGGCCTGGCTCTGCACGCAGAATGAATTAACAGGATTGACAGAAGTTCATTGTGCCTAAAATGGCTTTTCAGTCAATTGTGGTGCTTAAAAGGCTAGTTTTGCTTTTAATTCCATGTAATTAGTGGGTTCTTCATGTCTTGGAATTTAGTTATGGTGCATTAGTCCTAACTTTTGTCTGTCTACTTGGTTGGTAGTTTTTTATTTCCTTTGAAGGATTTTTAATAATTATAAAATGTTTAAAAATACTGGCCACATTTTTATGGTTCTAGAGATAAATTCACAGATAGAATAACTCTGTCTTGCTGCTACTGTCATTTCAAACTGATTGTTTTATGTGTTTATAATTTTGACTAGTTTTAGTTTTAATTAATTTCTGGGACTACAGGAGGAGACATGTTTCAGAAAGTACAACAGTTTTGCCTTTTGTATGTGTTCTACTACATTTAACATAGTTGCATTGTCTTTGGGGCACCAAATAATGAAAATCCTTGGAAAATTCTATGCAGCTGTAGTAAGGTTGTCAGTTTGTATGAATATTGTAGATGAAGAATCAATATTTATATTAAAAATTATTTAAATAAGATTTAGTTTGTACTACTAAGTACAAAATTTTGCATGATATTTCTTTGCCCTTCTAAAATGCAAAAATATTTACATAAATTACGTTTGAAGAATTTATGGGAGCTTTTATGGTTTATCCCTGAAACGCATTAATGAATTTAGAAATATTTTATTATATTTGAGCTCATTTAACTCTTGTAGAAAGAAACATTAGCAGTCTTTGACCTTAAGAACCTCAGTGATTTTTTCTCTTTTCTTTTTTTTTTATTTTTCCTCTTTTATTTTTTTTTAATTTTTCCTTTTCTCTCCAGGTTTGCAGCTAAGACTGTGCACAGTGGGTCACTGATGTTAGTCACAGTGGAGCTGAAGGAGAGCTCTACAGCACAGCTCATCATAAACACTGAGAAAACTGTGATTGGTTCTGTTCTGCTGCGGGAGCTGAAGCCTGTCCTGTCCCAGGGGTAACCTGCTTACATCTGGACTTCAGAATCTGGCACACAACAAAAGTGCCTGGCATCCACTACTGCTGCCTTTCATTTATAATAATAGCCCTTCCATCTGGCAGTGGGGAAAGAATACACTCTTGACATTCTTGTCTTCTGCTTTAGAATGCTAGTGCGTATCTATCATGTATGCAAGTCCTTTCCCTTTTTTCTGCTTGCTAACCAAAGAACATATATTTTACTGTCAGTTATCTGCGCTTTTAAATGTATTTCCCATTTGTTCTACCCTAATCCTTCCCTCTCTTCCCTTCCCCCACTACCTTCCCTCCCCATCAGTTTCCATTCCCCCCCATAGTGGACAAATATAGGTAGTAAAGTTCAAGGGAGATCACACTGCTTGAAAACTGAGTTCAAATGGCAGGTGGGTTCCAGCAACATACACAACAAGTGTATGGTTCAGAGAGAATTTTGGTGGAAGTGTGAAAACACAGTAAGTACAGCAAAATGGTGTTTGTTTCCTAGAAATGCCTGTAAACCTGACCTCGTCTATTGAGAACATTGTTCCTACTTACTGTCATTTTCTCAAGTATTTTGGTAAGATGCTAATAAAATAGTGCCTATGAACAGAGTCTCCTTCTTTCTTGTTTTGGTAGAAGATTGGTAACAGACATGCTGGTATTGAAAATACCTGGTGAGCTAAAGTAAACACAAACAAGGTGGACACTGCATATGTATCAGCAAAATGTTCTTGCAAAACTATGTGTATTAAATGAAATACTGATTATTAGACTGTTGTGGCAAATACTGTCATCTAGCTTAATGGATACTTCAGCTTTATTTCAAATTTCCTTTTTAAGCTAGGTTAAAATATTTTCCAGCTTGGTATAAATGAGGGCTTGAGGCAAAGATAAATTCATAGCCATATGAACTGAATTAAGCTGGAGAAGACCAACAGCCTTGCACCAGTTTGTGTACCCAGTTTTCTTGTGATTTTGTCAGGTCACTGATTTTGACCTTTCCTTCACATTCTGGTTACATAGTAGGATGGAAGATGCTAAGCCTTTTCATTTCTTATCAGTTTTCCTCACTTCCAAAGTGTTTTTTCCTAGTAACTCATGGCTCTACTGCTGGGAAGATACTTGAATTCAAGTGCAACCTCCCTCTGTCACCAGAACCTTTGCATGGTCCTTAGATACCCAGCCAGTGCTGTTCTAGTTTAGAATGATACAAAATACTGCTTTTTCATTACTTCACACTAAATTCTTCTAAAGTTTTCCGTTAAAATTTAATAGAACTAGAAAGAAGCTTCCATTTGAAGCAAAGCTTATTGGCAAATGCTGAAGGGAGGTTAGGTTTTTAAGGCATTTATCTTTTACTTCTGTGAGAGATGTGGTTCTAGAGTTTGCTCTAGTACCCAAAAAGAAACAAGAGTCTTAACACCCTCAAAAGAAATGTACATGTTCTTAATCAACATTCACATTATTTTCTGAAGTCCTAATCCTGCCATAAGTTTGCTATTGAATTAGTTTTCAACTACTCAAACAGATGAAAAATGAATTGTTGTAGAAACTACTGTTGGCTCAGGGAAACTGCAGATTGGTCTGTAGATAATCTTTAATATTAAGACCCAGTGAGAAAATGGTGAGGGAAAGTTATAGAAACATGCATCCTGTACTGTAAAAGCTTTGGCCATGATTGTAAAGGAGAAAACAAGAATTGCTTCTTATACCACAGTATAAATCAAGGAAAAGCACACTAATGCTGTGTAAGTCACACACATTGCTGAGTCTTTTCTGCCTCCTTAGTGTACTAAGTGAAACCCAGAAACCTGTATAGTAAGGGTAGTTGGGGAGTTTCTGGTTGTAATTTATATTTTTCAGCACATGGTTCAATATATTTTTCACAAATGGTTCAATAACTCTTGGTGCAGGTCTTTGGCTGATCATAGAGTGGTTTGGGTTGAAAGGGCACTCTGAAGATCATCTAGTTCCAGCCCACTTGACATGGAACAGGACACATTTCACTAGACCAGGTTGTTCAGAGCCCTATTAAACATGGCTTTGGACACTTGCTGTGGAGGGCACGTGGAGCATCCAAAATTATGCTGAGCAACCTGTGTTTCACCACTCTCACAGTAAAGATTTCCTTCCTAGTATCTTATGTAAACCTACTCACTTTTAATTTAAACCCATTGTCCCTTGTCCTGTC
>VYXF01006392.1:17001-29821 GCA_013397295.1 Polioptila caerulea | reverse complement strand
CATTGGGATTGAGAAGCTGGTCTAGGCCATGAATCCACTGGATTTGGGAGACTGGTCTGGATCATGAATCCGTTGGGATTGNGAGACTGGTCTGGATCATGAATCCATTGGGATTGAGAGGTTGGTCTGGACCGCCAAGCCACTGGGATTGGGACCCCGGTCTGGAGCGCCAAGGCGGATGGGAGTGGGGATCCAGGAGGATGAAATTCTGAGGTTCCCTCCCTTTTCCCGGCTCCAGGCGTCCCGAGACCTCCTTCCTGTGGTTCACGTCCCCGTACAAGACCCTGCGGTTCATCCTGTGGCGCCGCTACAAGTGCGCGCTGATCCTGGCCCTCCTCCTCCTCATCCTGCTGCTTTTCCTGGGAATCTTCGTCTACGCTTTCCCGGTACGGAGCGCCGGGGGGAGGACGGGGTTTGGCCGAGGTCTGAGCGGCGATGGATCCGGGGGGATGGAGAATTCCTGGCGGAGGAGCACAATGGGTTAAAAAGGGACTTTTTTGGGTTTGGGATCCTCGTGGGAAAAATATGGAGGGGCTGGAGCGTGTCCAGGGATGGGAATGGAGTTGGGAAGGGGTTGGAGGGGCAGGAGAAGCTGAGGGAGTTGGGAAAGGGGCCCATTCTGGGGAAAAGTGGGATCTTCTGGCTCTCCTCCACAATTCCCTGGAAGTTTGGAGCCAGGTGGGGGTTTAGGATCTGCTCCCAAGGAACAACAGGACAAGAGGGAACGGCTTCAAGTTGTTCCAAGGGAATTTTAGGTTGGATATTATGGAAAAATCCCTCATGGAAAGGGATGTCCAGCCCTGGACAGTGGCGGGATCCCCATCCATGGAATTATTCCAGAAACATTTGGATGTGACATTTGAGGACACGGATAATGAACAAGGGTTGGGGCTCTTTTCCAACCTCAACAATTCCATGATATCAGGAATGGTGGAGATCCCAAAAAAACATGGGAAGGTCATTCCTGAGGTGTCCGCAGCACTGGGACAGATCCTGAGGTTTTCTGGGATGCAGAGGGAAAAATATCTGGGATAGCTTCGCCTGTCTTGATTGCCTTTGGCAAAATTCCAAGGAGCTGCTGGATGGATTTGTCCTTGGAATAAATGAGGATGGGGCAGGGCTGGAGAAGCCTCCTCCTGCTGGAAAGCTCTGCATTCCAGAAAAATCCTGGCACAGCTCTGGGAATGCTCCAGGACCCCTTTTCAAAGGGGCAGCACAGGCGATGTCCCAGATTTTTTGGGATCGTGGGAAAAAAAGCTGTCAGGATATCAGGCCAGGGGTTGGGTGGAGAATCCATGGGATTTGAGGGAATCCCGGAAGGTGGGAAGGAACAGCGGGATCCAGAGGAGAGGAGGCAGCTCCAGCAAATCAGAGAAAACTGGGAATGCTTCCCACCACTTGGACACCGGGATGGTGCTCGAGGGAGGGGCCAAATTGATTCCAAGGGTTTGAGGAGGAGGGAATTTCTCATTAACAAATTTGGGAAGAGCAACAAAAATCCAGGAATGACTCCTGATGCTTGTTAAATTCTTCCAATGAGTCCCTTATTTTTCCAACAATTCCTTCATTTTTCCAGTTATTACTTCGTTCTTCCAGTGATTCCCTATTTTTTTCAATAATTCCCTCATTTTTCCAACAATTCCCTCATTTTTTCAGCGATTCCCTCTTTTTTCCAATCATTCTCCTAGTCTTCCAGTGATTCCTTCATTTTTCCAATGATTCCCTTATTTTTCCAATAATTCCGTTATTCTTCCAATGATTCCTGTATTTTTCCAATGATCCCCTCATTCTTCCAGTGACTCCCTCATTTTTCCAATGATTCCCATGTTTTTCTGATGATCCCCTCATTTTCCCAACAATTCCCTAATTTTTCCAAAGATTCTCTCACTCTTCCAACAATTCTCTCATTTTTCCAATAATTCTCGTATTCTTCCAGTGATTCCCTCATTTTCCCAATGATTCCCTCATTTTCCCAATGATTCCCTAATTTTTTCAACGATTCCCATGTTTTTCCAGTGATACCCTAATTTTTCCAAAGATTCCCTAATTTTTCCAATCATTCCCTTATTCTTCCAGTGATTCCCTCATTTTCCTATCAATTCCTTCATTTTCCCAATGATCCCCTCATTTTCCCATCAATACCCTTATTTTCCCAACGTTTCCCTCATTTTCCCAACGATTCCCTCATTTTCCCAACGATTCCCATGTTTTCCCATCCTTCCAGAACTACGCTGCTATGAAACTGGTGAAACCTTTCAACTGAAGCTGCTCCTGTGCCTGCCTGGGAATTTTGGGAAGGAATTTCACCTCTGGAAGTGGAGAAGGAACAACCTCATCCAGGCCTCCAGCTGCTGCCAGAGATTCCGCTTCCCTTTGGAATTCCACCTGGGAAGCGGCACCTAACCAAAGCCTCCACCAAAATATTCCTGATTTTCCAGCCGCCTGTGTTTTGTTTGAGTTTTCCTGCTGCTCTGGTTGGTAAATCCCAAATTCCAGTGAAAATCCGAGGAGGGAGCAGGAAAAGGATCTTTCCATCCGTGAGCTGGGAATGTGTGGAGGATCCTCAGGGCAGGATTTGGGATTTGCCGGCCTGAGCAAATCCCGTGGATTTTGAGGACTCTCTGATCCAGCCTCAGTTTCCCTTTTCCCTGTATTATCCCATTTATATATTGGAAAGCTATGGAAAATGTGTTGGAAAACCAGAATCCCCGGGATGACACGTCGCATTCCCAAAGCTGAAATCGTGGGAATGGGAAAGGCTGCGGTGCAAACCCTGGGATTTGGAGTTGGTGTTCCACAAAATCTCAGATTCTCTTGGATTTTTGAGGCCTTTGCCTTCCATCATGGAATTCTGGAGCTGGTTTTCCCTTGGAGCTGCTCCACAATCCCACAGGCCTCCCATTCCAGCTGGGAGAGGGCTTTGATTTCCTCCTCTCCCTCTGTCTCCCATCCACCTTTTATTTGGGAATTCTTGGTCTCTTTAGTGTCAGTATTTGCAGAATCCCAGAATCCTGGGGGTTGGAAAAGACCTTTGGGATCATCAAGTCCGAGCTGTGTCCAGGAATTTCCAGGGATGGGCACTCCAAACTTCCCTTGGCAATTCCAAGGCCTGACCACCCTTTCCATGAGGAAATTCTTCCCAAAATCCACCCTGAGCCTCCCCTGGCCCAACCTGAGGCCGTTCCCTCTTATCCTGGTATACCCTGGGCGCAGATCCCAAATCCCACCTGGCTTCAAATCCTCAGGAATTTGTGGGGAACCAGAAGGTCCCTCCTGATCCCGCTTTTCTCCAGGCTGAGCCTCACTGATATTCCTTAAAAATCAGTCATTGTCCCTTGTATTCCCGAAGATTCTTATGGAAAACATCCCAACCTGAACTCGCCACTGCCAGGCGTTAATGGAGGGAAAAACCTGCCCCAGGATGGGATTTGTTTTCCAAGCAAATCCATGATCCACAACCTGCTCAGCCTCCCACGGATCCGATGGGAATGCTGGGACATTCCTGCTTTTTCTGTTCCCTCCCCCTGCCCCTGGAGCCAGATGATCCTGTGGGAATTTGTGACTTGAGCTCAGAGGCCTTTCCCACCCTGGATCGTTCCATAATTCCATGATTCCCAGGGTTTTCCAGTGCTGGTAGGATGTTAATCCTCAAATTCTCATCCCGCAAGGAATCATCTCCCGTTTTTTCGCCAGAAAAAATCCCATTAATATCCGGCTGCTCCAGCACCTTTGCTCATTCGGGATCTTCCCGTTCTCCCCTCAGCAGGATGAGATTTATCCGTGATTCCATGTTTTCCTTGGAGCTGTGGCAGCTCCAAACCAGCGAGGAGCCGGGAAAAGTGATCCCGAGGAATCAATTTCCCGGGAAAAACCACTGATGGCAGCTCCTGCCCCACTCTGGACAGGATTTTAGGCCTGCGCCTAAAAAACAAGGAATAACATTTTAATTGCATTGTTGGATTGGGATGCAATCCACGGGGGATGAAATCCCAGGATTCTCATTGGAACAGCTCCCGGATTGCTCGGGGCAGCTCCCTCTCCGTGTTTTCCACACGGAAAACGCGCGGATTTGGGATTTGTGGGGATTTACAGGGATTTACAAACGCCATCCCTGCTGCTGAGCTTTGGCTGATCCGTGGCGCTTTCCCAAAAGTTGGAGGCTCCGGATTTGCACATCCCAGGGCGGAGGTTTCGTTTTCCATCGTTAAATGCTTCGTTTTCCATCGGTTTTTCCCTAAAAGCCTCCCAACCCCGTTCCCGCCCCCATCCCTGTTTATAGCCGCCATCAAACCACCAGGATTCGCTCCAATTTTCCAGAGGTTTTATTATCCCGGAGGATCTGAGGAGCCGAGGACAAAAGTTGCTTCTGTTTGGCCCTTGCTGGGATTGGGAATTCGGGTTTTCTGGGAATGTTGGTCCCTGCTCCTTTCCCACCAGGATCTAGCTGTGCCAGAGGGAATCTGGAATTCCCGGAGTGCTCTCCTGGAATCCACAGTGGGAATTCAGGTCCGATATCTCTTGGATTTGCCGGGATTCTGGGATTTCCGTTCCTGGTGTATTCCCCATGATCCCAACCCAAAATTCTGGAGCCAAGAGCCCCAGATGGGTGTGTGATCCCTGTTGGAATGCCAAATGTGGGATGCTCATCCCCCATTCCATCGGGAACACCACTGTCTATCCCAGAGAAACAAGGAATCAAAAATCCACCCATGGATTACCTCTGGAATATCCAAGGCCAGCTTGGATAAGGGTTGGAGCCACCTGGGATTATGGAATGCCTGGAATGGGACGGGCTTGAAAGTTTGGGACTCACTCCAGAGATGCTTCCAGTGGGAATTCCACTTTTATTCCCAGCATTCCCCTGGCAAACCTGGCTCAGCAGGGATGGGAGAGAAGGATCCAGGACATCCAATTCCATCAAGACAGGGATTTCCAGAAGGAATTCCGTGCTCCCAGTCCAGTTTCCAGGCCAAGAGGATCCCGTGGGATTGCAGTGGGTAAATTCATGTTGGAGCATCCGGAAAAACCAACTCCATCCCATATTTTTTTTTTTCCTGAGCAGCCACATCCAGCTCCAGGCCTGGCTGTGTTTCCTCCAAATCCATGTGGGAGGTGTGGAAAGAATTCCCTGTGGCTTCTGGTAATCCAGGGAATTGGCTGGAATTTGTTCTGGATCACCTGTGCCTGCCTTATCCGCAATAATGCCCAAAGCACTGTGATTCCCAAAGAAATGCTCTGAAACATTCCCGTTCCCGGTGTTTTGATTGCGGGGGTGGAATTGCGGCTCCTCTTGGGAGTGGAAATGGGAAAACCGGGATTGTGGAGAAGGGAGAAATCCCAGGAATGCTGCGAGTGGCTGCGGGGGCTCCAGGAGAGGTGGAGAGGGGCTGGGGCCAAGGGCTGGAGGGCCAGGAGCCAGGGAATGGCTTCCAGTGGGAAAGGGGAGCTGGGGCTGGGATCTGGGCATTGAGGAATTGCTGTGTGGGAGGGTGGGCAGGGGCTGGGCTGGGATTGCCAGAGCAGCTGGGGCTGCCCCTGCATCCCTGGGAATGTCCAAGGCCAGGTTGGATCTGCCTGGGATGGTGGGAATTGTCCCTGCTCATGGAATGGGGTGGGAATGGGATGATCCTGAAATCCCTTCTGACCCACCCCATTCCATGATTCCAGGATTCCCATGGAAGTTAATTGCCAAATGTTTCGCTGCTTGAGCTCTTCCCTGATCCTGGATTTCCTCCAACTGATGCTGGGAATAATTCCAGCCTGGAATTCCAGAGTGTGGGGACACCTTTGGGACCATCCAGACACAACACCCTCGTTGTGTTCCCATTCCCTCCGGGAGCTGGAGGAGCTGGAAAACTCCCCACCCACATCGGGGCTGAATTCCCTAAATCTCCAGCGTCCACCCCAAAAATCCTTGGGAATGAGCTGGATGGATTTTCCTCCCAAACAAGGACGATTTTCCAGGCAGTGGAAAAGGAGCAGTTGGAAAAGGAGGGAGATGAGAGGTGAGATCCAGGTCCAGGCGCTTCCATAAAAATTTTTTGGGAGCTGCTGCCAGCGGGATTTGTTGGTTTAACCCTTGCGGATGGCGCCTGCCGTGGGTTCTGCTCATTCCCGGGAACGCGGATCCAATGGGATGCTCCCTAAAAAACACCATTGTGGCCTCCTGGCTCCCAAATCCATGAGTTTTCCGAAGGGAAGCTGGAGATTTCCCAGGATTTGGGCAACACGACTCATTCCAGCCTTGCCTTGAGGCCTTATCCCGTTCAGGCTTTCCCAGGATGGCGATTCCCAGTGTGGGAATTTCCCCCTGGAAAACGTGGTGGTGGAAAAAGTGGTGAAGAATTTAAAGGTGGGTTGATAACCTGGAATTCCTGAAATTGGCTTTTTCCATGGATAACCCTGTATCGTGGGGCAGCTGCGGTTGGGATGCATCCCAGAAAAGCCCAAAACTCGGGATTGAGGGATGATTTGTGGGGATCTGCAGGAGACTCCCGAGAAATGAGCCGTGAAACTGCTCGGGGTTTGTCTCCATTCCCAAATCCGCTTCCAGGGGAAAATGAGTTCAATTTGTCCCGTCTGCTTTTCCAATTCCCAGCCTTCCCAAAGAACCAATCCCTGAAATGTGCCAGGGTTTTTTTTTATCCCTTCTAAAAACAATAAAATAGAGGAAAAGGCTCTGGATGCATCCAAGGTTTTATTCCAGCTGGAGCAGCAGCTGAGGTTGGATTGGGTGTGGATCTTCCCTCGAGGCTGGAACCTTTTCCATGATCCTTCACCTTCCTGAGCTTTCCCAGAATCATGGAATGGTTCAGGGAAGGGATCTTAGAGCTCCTCCCATTCCATGGGATCCATGATCCTTCATCTCCAAGCCACCTCAGGCCACGGAATTCTGACTATTGGGAAAGGTTTGGTGGATATTTGGGATATTGGGTTGGAAATGATGGAATGGTTTGGGATGGAATAAACCTTAGAGCCCATCCAGAGCCTTCCCCAATCCCAGCTTGCTCCAAGCCTTGTCCTTGGACACTTCCAGGGATGGGGAATCCAAACCTTTATGGAAAACAGGATTTTGAAGGTTGGATTTGGAGACCTTTCCCAAATTTTTGGATTCCCTGAGTGCCCCACTTTGGCGTTTGGGATGATTCCAGGGAGACTCCTCAGCCCTTGGCTGCTCCAGCCCTCTCCGCATTCCTTCTCCCATGGCTTGAACATCAGGAATTTCCATCCTTGGCAACCTTTTCCATGAAGGAATTCTTCCAGATATCCAGTCTAAACCTCTCCTGGTGCCACTTCCTTTGGCTTTCCCTTCTTTTTTTGGTCTTTTCCCACTTTTCCCTGCATCCTCTCCACCTTTTCCACTTGTGGTTTGTATCCAAGCCCCATCCAAGGCCGGAACCCCGGGAAAGGGATGGGAATCACAGCCTCACAAACTGGGGAAGTCTCACCTCTCCCAAATCCGGCTTCTTTTTCCTTCGTTTTCCTTCATCCCAGAACTCATGGGAATGAAATTCTTCCATTCTCCCACCTCGATGCTGGGGTCTCCTGGAGTTTTTTCCCTGGAAACAGCCTAATCCCACGTTTATGGAAATCACGGAGCCAGGGCGCTTTTCCTGGCTGGAATTCCTGGGGCCGGCAGAGGAGGGAGAAGTCTCTTGATCCCTCTTTTTTCCCACCCTTTGGAGCAGATTCCAAGGGTTTTGCTTCCGTCCCAAGCCAAAAAAAAAAAGACAAATAGGATTTGGTGGATGTGGAAAAGTGGGGAAAAGAAATCCCAGGATAAGCCAGAGATTCACAATTCCCCTTTGCCAACACAAACAGTGGGAAGAGTCATCCGCTGGCAAATCCATGGCTGGAAAACAAAGCCTGGATTCATCGTCTCCCTCCATGGACGACAGGGAACAATCGGGATGAGTCACTTCCAAAGGGTGGGAACGGCCTCGGAGCTTCCCAGGGGGACAGGGAGGTCACTGGAGAGGTTTGGAGGTCTCCGTGCTGGAATGCCGGGAAGAGCTCATCCCTCTTCTCACCCCAGGGACTGGGAGAAATCGGAGTCAGGCGCCTCCAAACCATTCCTGGGGTTTTTTTTGGGATTTTTTTAGGAATTATGCAATCCGAGGGAAAACAAACAGAACAATCACACAAAGCGGGGTTGGGTTTTGTTTTTGTTTTCCAGACATCTGAATAATCAGGGATTGGGAATTCCATGGTTCCCTTTGCAAGGATAAAGCCCCTTGTTTTTATTTTTTATTTCCGTATTCCCACAGGATAATGGAAATTTCCTTCAATTCCAGCACCGGTTTTTAAGGAATGTTAAAAAATCCCAAATTTTGTGGGCGGTGGAGATACCTGGGATCATCTCCCTCATGGTCTGAGCTCCGGAAATCCCAGTGATGTGGAAGAACTTAATTAATTTATTACTTATTCATTAATTATTTTTCAATAAATTAATTTATTATTAATTAATTTTTAAATTCTCAACTCGATCCTAAAAAAATTAACTTGGAGAGGATCATTCCCTCTTTCCTACCTCTCCTACCTCCATCCCAGCCAGGAATTAGCACAAAACAGGGATTTATCCCGAAGATTTAATTTTGGGAAACTCCAGCCTTCCCACAGAACTGGATGGGAGAGAATTGGACAACGAAAAAAGCTGGAAAAAACACAGGGAAGAGATCTGGGATATCTGGGAAAAGGGAGACTCCGTGTGGGATGAGCTTGGAATTCCCAGGCTTGTTTAACTCATCCAGAACCGGGAAACATCCGGGAATAAATCCAGGATAAGCAGGAAAACCATAAGGAAAACTGGGATGAAATAGAGAGGAATTGTCTGCGGATGCATCCCGGATTTTATTCCAGCGGGAGCAGCAGCTGAGGTGGGGTTGGGCCTTGACCTTCCCTTGAGGTTGGAATTTTTCCATGATTCCTTCATCTTCCCAGATCCCAGGATGGTGGAATCATGGAATGATTCAGGGAAGGGACCTCAAATCTCATCCCATTCCATGGGCAGGGATATGTCCCAGCATCCCAGGATGCTCCAAGCCCATTCCAACCTGGCCTTGGACACTCCCAGGGATCCGAGTGAGCCACAATTTCATGGAGAGCCGAATCCCAAATTCCAGCGGTTCAGAGCTCCGCCGGTGAGGACAATTTTCCATCCTCTCCTCACCAGTGGGGAAATTCCCCTTGGATAACTTCTGGTCTCCACGGAAAAATTCCAAACCTTCGTGTCCAAGTCTTCCCTGTGCCAAGGAGAAGCCGAAGCTGGAGAGGGTCTGGAGCAGGAATTCCACTCCTGGTGTGCCAGTGGGTGGACGGGACATTCCAGGCTGACTAATTCCAAGAGTTCTGCTTCCCATTAAAGTGCCGGAGAGCAGCTGGAACTCTGGAGTGTGTTAAATGCCACTTTTTGGGAATGGGCTTGGATTCCAGCTGGTTGCTTTTTTTATATCCAAGGAGCTGAGCAATGGATGCTGGAAAAGGAAAAGAAAAAAAAAAAAAAGGATGATGGGATGTGGGATGGGGAAAAAAAAAATCAGGATATCAAATGTGGATTCCCAGCTCCGACATCGTGAGCATGGAAAAGCCTTTTTTAAAATATCGGCATCTTCAGCACCTGGAGGTGATGGAGTTTCCAGAATTCTGGGATTGGAAAAGCCAGGATTTGTAGAGGAAAACGTGGTTTTTGATTTCCCTGGAATGGATTGTCTGGGAATAGGGATGGGGATCCTTCTTCCAAAGGTGCCACCAGGGAGGCCTCAAAATTGGGAGAAATGGGATGGAACGAACAAAAACGGTCCCAAGCCCATCATTTGGGAAGGAATTCCGGGCTGAGAGGTGAGTGAGGGGCTGGGCTGGAATTCCCAGAGAAGTTGTGGAAGTCTCATCCCTGGGAGTGTCCAAGGCCAGGCTGGACATTGGGATTGGATCTGCCTGGGAGAGTGGGAATTGTCCCTGCCCATGGAATAAGGTGGGATGGGATTTAAGGTCCCTTCCCACCCAAACCATTCCAGGATTCTGGAGCTTGTGTGCTCTGGGAATATTCCCCTGGAGAAGGGAGAAATCCCGGGAATGCTGCGAGTGGCTGCAGGGGCTCCAGGAGAGCTGGAGAGGGGCTGGGGCCAAGGGCTGGAGGGCCAGGAGCCAGGGAATNCCAGAGCAGCTGTGGCTACCCCTGGATCCCTGGGAATGTCCAAGGTGAGGCTGGATCCACCTGGGACAGTGGGAGGTGTCCCTGCCATGGATGGGATGGGATTGTTGGGATTTAAGGTCCCTTCCCCTCAAACCCATTCCAAAATTCCAAGTCGGAGCTGGAATTCCAGAATTCCAGACCTGGAAAGGGCTTCAGAGGGGGAACAGAGGGATCTGACCCAAGGTGGTTTCCCAGGGATTATTCAGCACCATCTGCAGGGAAATCTGGGAAAACCAAAGAGTCCTCAAATTCCAGACTGGCCTGGCTGGGAAGGAACCTTAAACCCCATCCCATTCCATGGGACCCCTTCCCTTATCCCAGATCGCTCCAAGCCTTTTCCAACCCGGCCTCCTGAACTCCTGGAAGCCCCGGATCCATCAGCTGACAGTGACATCACAACCCTGAGCCGTCAGGACATTCCCGACTCCCAAAAAAGCGCCTTCTCCGGAGGCTGGGCAGCAGCAGCAACCCATCCATCCTGTCAGCACGGCTATTCCCAGTTTTTTTCTGGCTCTGGGAACACAGGGAGGGTGGGAAGTGCGAAGGGAGGGAGGGGGTGCTGGCACATCTGGATGCAGTCGGAGCCGGGGCGGTGGCAGCTGTTCCCTCATCCCGGTCGCTCCGGGTCTGGAATCAATTTCCAAGGGGTTTTTCCTGCCTAAATTGGAGCCCAAAGTCTGCTTGGCTCCTTCACTCCCGGTTTTCCAGCTGGGATTTTATTCCTTGGCCTCGGGAGGCTTAAAAATAGAAGCGGTGGAAAAGGAGACTGAGCTGCTTTTCCAGAGGGAGGGGAAGGAGGGAATTTTGTGCTCCTTGGAGTGGGGAAGGGGAGGAATTCCGGCAGGAGATAACCCTGAGTCGGGTTATTCCCAAAGGGATTGAAAATCTGCCTCTCCCATTCCAGGTTTTATCTTGGAGCCACATAAAGTGGGGTTGAATTCTGGGAGTGAGATGAAATTCAGGATTTTTCCTTGGAAAAATGGTGTTGCTGCTGGAGCTCTGCGCTCCACGGAAAAATCCGGGATGGGATTTATTGAACCGCGTTGGAAATTTGTCCGTGTGAGTCCCCTGGAATTCCAGGGGGCTCCCTTGGTATAAAAACTGGGAAAGGGGCACCCAAAAGAAAATTTTTGGGAAGGTGGGATATGATCCAGAGGCAGGGAAGGATCTTTGTGTCTGGATTCAGGTGGAATGTGCTGATTTATGGGATTGTAACCGGTGAGGGACGGGAAAATTGGGAATGGCTTCCCACTGCCAGAGGGCAGAGTTGGGTGGGATATTGGGAAGGATTTTCGGGAAGTTTGTCCCAAAAAAGCACCAAAACCAAGGTGGTTTCACAGATTTCCCATATCCACGGGTCAGATTCCCAGTGGGAATTCATTCCATGGGTCCTTCTCCAGGCTCTGGACCGGGATTCATCCCAGTGGGGTTGGGAAGATGGAGCTCATCGGATCCGGAGCATCCGGATTTTGGGAGTGGGAGCAGCTGCCTGGTCACATTCACAGCTCTGGAGAGGCTCTTTCATCCCAGGAGGGGAAAAAAAAAGGTGGGATCATGGAATGAGTTGGGATGGGAAGGACTTAAAGGCTCATCCAGTTCCAACCAGGAATAGATCCTGCTATCCCAGGAGGATCCAACCTGGCCTGGGACATTCCCAGGGATGCAGGGGCAGCCCCAGCTGCTCTGGCAATCCCAGCCCAGCCCCTGCCCACCCTCCCACACAGCAATTCCTCAATGCCCAGATCCCAGCCCCAGCTCCCCTTTCCCACTGGAAGCCATTCCCTGGCTCCTGGCCCTCCAGCCCTTGGCTCCAGCCCCTCTCCAGCTCTCCTGGAGCCCCTGCAGCCACTTGCAGCATTCCCCGGATTTCTCCCTTCTCCAGGGGGACGTTCCCAGCTCTCGGCAGAGCTGCTACATCCCTCTCCTCATCCCGCCCCTAAATCCTGGTTTTTGCTCCTAAAATATCCCTGAGGAGCCTTGGGAAAAGCTGAGCTCTGGAAAAGGTTTTTTTGGGAGCGCTGATGGAGCTTGGGATGGATTTGGGATCTTCACATTCCTGCAAAAAAGAAATAATCCCAACCAAAAAGGCCTCCCAAAAATCCCAAATCCCAACAAAAAATTAGGCAGGAGTGCTGGAAATCAAAGAATTTTCCACCTCTCCCAGGTTTCCAGCTTTTCCTCTTGGTGTTAAGGATCCACATCCCATTTTAGGACCCTGAAAAATCCCAAATCCCCCCAAAAATTAAATGGAAATGCTGGAAATCAAAGGATTTCTCACCTTTTCCAGCTTTCCCTCCAGGAGTTATGGATCCACATCCCATTTTAGGTCCTGAAAAGCAAATTCCTGACAGAGTCCAATCCTCATTCCCGCACTTCCAAGTGCGGGAATTCCACTGGAAAACCAAGATTTCATCCCAAAATCCCTCAGAAGGACGCACAGGAGTCTTGCAATCCTTAAGGAAAACTCAGAATCTGCGGGACAAGATCCGTGTGGAACAAAAAAATTATTTTCAGCCGTGGTGGGGCTCCAGCTGCTCCTTCCAGATTTGGGATTTTAAAATTCCAGGAATTCTTTCTATCCCTGCTCCTCTCTGGAATTCCAATTTTTTTTTTTTTTTTTTTTTTTTT
>VYXF01006388.1:0-50801 GCA_013397295.1 Polioptila caerulea | reverse complement strand
CCTTTTTTTTTTTTTTGCTATAGTGTAAAGCTTGTTGACTATACATAAAGAGGACTTCTAAGTTTCTTAAAGTTTGAGTATTTTATTTTTAATTGGTGGAAGCATGCTTAAAGCCCTCATTAGATATCCTTCTACACAAGTTGTTGAAATGGAGATATCCTAGTTATTACCTCATTCACAGTGAAGAATACAAACCTTTCACACTTCTGTTTATCTGTTGCAACACTCACATTATATAAACAACACAATTCTAATTCTAATGCCTAGTTCAATGAGATTCATACTATATACTTAACTTGTCCCTTCTTACATGTCTAATCAACCTAAGGCTTGACTTTTTCCAAAAATTTATTCACCTACCTTATCCTTTCACATTTTAAAGCAGACCTATTAGTTTATGCATTAAATTGAAAGAGTAATTTTTAGCACATTGTGTGAAGATTAAATTGTGCAACTCTCATTAAAGTTAATAGGAATTGTGTTGTTAAATCAGGCCGTGCAGAACATTCCATATTCCCTTAAGTGCCCTTTTGCTGCTGGACTGAAAAGAGGCCTGCACTGCCAGAGACATGCATATCTGTTTCAGTGAGAATCTCTCTAACTGGCTTAATTTCATTTTCAGGTCTTAGTTCAAAGTCCTTGAATAACTGGTCTCATATGTGTAATCAAACTAAACCAGGCTTTTTGACTCCAGGAGAAGAATTATTTAATTAAATGGCCAGGTCTGGAATTTGGCCCAAGAGAGAGGGTACCTGTGTCAACTTGCAAACATGGTCCCTTCATTTGTGCTAATAGTCATCTCTGGTAAACCTACTGAGTGAATTTCAAATAGCTAAAACAGATTAACTATTTGGGTTAACATTTTCCAAGGCTGACTTCATTGTTTCCTACTCTTTCTGCTAGGGCTTTTGTTTTGTGTTTTATTTACTTAATAGATTTAAACACAAACTTGGCCCTTACAACACTGTTTCATTCAATGAAGAATGAGATTAAATATTAGCTTTGATTATGCCATCCTTTTAGGAAAAGATATTTGATGATGATATAAAATAATGTGAACTAATGCTAGTCTCTTTCACTGTAGGGGAAAAAAACTTCTAAAGAAACCCACTTTGATCTGTAGTAGTTTTCACTTCAGCTACATTAAATATGACTTTCACCTATCAATTACAAGGAATCATCTGAAATTTAGATAAACAGATAGACAGATTCAACTGAGGCACCTTCACCTGCTTTGTGCTGAATTTACTATGAGGTCTTACAGTAAAAAGCTGCTATAACCCTGAATAAAATCCAATGCCTAGAATAAGAATTAAATACATAATATAGGAAAGGTAATCATGGTTGTGACTGTACATTTTTAGCCCAAAACTGTACTATTGAGGATACCATTTCCACTAGATCAACAAGATTGTTGAAACAAGAACATGTTTTGGTTTTGGTGGGTCCTCTGGTAATTTCTCATAAGTAATTTCAGCCTGAGCAGATAAGGACTCTTTTGGGACTGACAGGAATCATGAGGAAGAAGTGAGGAAAAATGCTCTACTTTGTAGCAGAAAACAAGAATGTTAATTAGACATCAAAGAAGTGGTCTGCAAGGGAACTTTTTGACATTTCCAGGACACAGGGACCTCATCTGAGCACGAGAATTCTGCCACAGGTACTTTGTTTTGTGCACATACTAATTAATAATATAAGGAGATTAAATGGTAAGCCCCTGTAACACCTTATTTTCCCTCATTTTTTTGGTGTCAATTGTATATATCAAATATATCCCTGCTATTGAGGTATCCCTGCTTGACCTAAGGCAGCTCTCTTTCCCAGCCCAAGATACCAGTATAATGTTCCATCCAAAGGAGGGCAGTTTGCTACCTCCCCTGCTGCACCATAAAACATAGGGAAGTGTACCATAAATAAGAAAGTCCCATAATTGCCAAAGTACAATTATGACAAAGAAAAAGGCTTTCTGTATTGAGCCTAGAGGCATGAAACCTGATAGACATGATAGACATGATTGCTTGTATTGATTAGGTAATCTTGGGAAACTGCTCAAGATGCACATTTTCCCAGAGATTAAAGGACCTATTGAAAGGATCCATCTCCTGTACGTTTGTTTTCTTCCATTTCCTTTTCACAGTACCCACTATTATACGTGCTGTATTCCCTCAATTTTCCCTCCTATCACACCTGATGAGACTCCTTCTGCAATGCCTACCTTCTCCTGCCTCCTCATCCCTTCTTTTCCCTCCCATGTCCCACCTCTCCCACTGGTACCTTGCAGTTCCCTGTACATGCTTCATATACGTTCTTGCTGGCACGTCCTAGGGTTAATGAAGATATGCTGATAGGCTTCTAGCAAACACACTGAAAAGGGGCAGCACTTCCTCTGTCCTACTGTGGTGACAGGAGCCTCTCACCTGTTTACATTTTTACTGGACTCATAGGTGTCTGCTGTCTCTGAGACAGTCCCATGCCCACCACCATACTTTCTTGAAAGACACCAGCAATTCAAAACATAAAGCCCAGTAGCACAATCTCCAGCTCTCTGCAAAACATCCTTGAAAAAATTTTTTTAAAAGATTATAATGTTTCAAGAACTTTTGGAAATAAAATAATCAAGAATATATTTTAGACCAGGAAATACAAGAGAGTTTGAATTTTTTCAGGTTGTGATATGAAAGCAGTCTTCTGACATAAGTTGACCAATAATTATAAATATATTTTTTAGAAATATATTTTTAAGGTAAAGCTGGATTACATTTCTAAATAGTAAGCTTTGCACATTGTGGCAGAAGATCGACTGTGATAGCTCAGGATATTCCTATTCCAGTTTCATAATCTTGTGATGAGCTCTGTGATTTAACATGTTTTTAAACAGTGTCATAGAGCACAATTAAAATACAGCTGAAGCAAAGGATTTTTCTCTTACGAAATGAAATAATAAAATAGCAGTTACCAGGAGTAGATGTACTCAAAACTCATGAATCCATGGATCCAGACCTTCAGCTGGGGATGAGGTAAAAATTCTGCACTTCTTACTAAGAAGACAAAGATCCAGCAGAACGTCCTTTTCAAAGAATATTTTGTAGTATTGTGTGAAACTTTAATTTTCCCTCGAATCAGACTAGTTTTCAGATTTGTTGCACCTTTTAAGTGGCAGAGGTATCAGCTGCCACTAACTGCCAACTGCTATTAAAGCCCCAATTGTGTTCAGATATGTATCTTTACCCTTATTTAATTGCATTGGGCTCATACACCTGTCCTGAGGTCAGAGGAGAGATGAAAAAGGAAATAGCCAGGAGAAATCAAAAAGATTAAAGAGAAAGTCATAAGAATGACATATTCAAGTGTGCTTGGATATCTTAATAACAAGCAACTCAAATTAATTTCAATACTATCTAAGATTCCCTCTGCCAGAATTCTCTGTGCCAGAATTAATGGGTTTCTCTAGTTTTCACATTCCCTTATATTGCGCCCAGGATGACTTTTAATATTCCTGCTGTCTGTAAAACCTCCAATACTGTTTTTATTTTTTAATTTAAAAAAATAATCTCCCATGCACTTTTGTATATTTTTGTGCCCCTGAATAAACACTTGAACAGCTCTGGAAAGGAAATCACTCATAAAGCTTTCTACAAGCCATTTAATCAGCTTTTCTGTAGTTTATGATGTATGCAAAATCAATTAAAACAGTCTCTGATTCATGACTCATTGTTGTCCTCTGTCGTAAATCAACCGTTGCAAAGTTTATAGCGTGCCTCTCATCTTATTTAAATTCAAGGTCCAGCTGGGGGGAATAGCAGACATTTTGCTGAGGTTTGTGCTTTCCCCAGTTTTCAAGATCTGTAGAATAGTACATGTTCACTATTGAAATGGAAATATCAGTTGAAACCTCGAGATTGTGGAAGAAGCCTCAGCATAACTCAGTAGGTGGCATTTTTCCTTCTGCACTGATATAAATGAGTGCCCCATCATTGTGCTTCTGAAGATAAGAGAACAGGTACTAAAGTGCTGGAACTAGTCTTTGACTGAGATGAAGAACTGAGATCAAGAGCTACCTACAGAGTTTAAAATGACCATATTGTAACTGAGAAGGGAGGACTTGCAGTTCACAAAACCTAGTTTATTTAGCTCAAGTACCAACAGAAATACAGGCTGAAGATCATGAAATCATGGCATCACAAAACTGCTGTGGTACACAACAAGTGACTCATGCCCATTCGGTCCTGGCTTTGTGGTTCATCAGAACCAAGCTGCTCAGATCAAATTATCTGAGATTAGGTTTTTTCCAATCATGAAATGAATTTACATACAGACTCTTTGGCATTTTTATAAGATGAGGAAGAGTTTAAAGTCAATATGACTATACCTCATTCATGTAAATGAAACTATCTTTACAAACTGTCTTGTTTGCCTTTCCCTGTGCCCTAATCCTGTATGCCACTGTTTATTTTTCTTCAGTTGTATTTCAGTGCCTTGTTAATTTATTCATTTGTATCTCATACCTGCTCACTGTACTCATATCTGAGATATGAAATTCAACACTTGCAATCTAAACCACAAAATTTAACATTCAAGTGCAGTGTTCATTTTGTCTTTCATTTTGGTGGGATTTTTTAAGAAACTGTATCTTGGTTAAATACTTGTAAAAATCCCTCATGCAACCTAATTTTCATATCAAAATAAAAATAAGAATAAACAGAAACCCCCAGGAGAGAGCAAGTAAGCACATAGAATTCTTAAGTTTTCTTGAGCTTTCAAGTGGGACAGGATTAGACTTACCTTTTTTCTCTTCTAAGCTTTTCGAACTTCAAAAAGTGCCAATTGAGATACTTACAGCCTTCTATCACTATGAATATTTTTCTGACAATGCAGGATAACTTGTCTATAAAGACCAATAAGCTAGCAGAAGTATTTGCAAATGAATTTTATTTGCTAAGAACCTTGTGCTATGGAAAAAAACTGGGCTGCCATACCAAGGAATATATCTGAAAACACAGTATTCAGAGGTGTGTCATACATACAGAAAGCAGACTTGTGAGTATTCTCCCATTGTTCCTGCTGTTAGATTAAATAAAGTCTCAGTCTGTATGAGCCAATGTTTAGTTTATGCTTTCTGAATTCTCCAATGAAATCTGCTCCTCTTGTCTCAACATTTCCAAAATCCACATTGGAACTGGCATTTATTTTCCAACATATGGTTATCTGAAAAGAATAAAGATTCAGAAGAGGAGGAAAGCAGGAAAATTTCACAAGGAATTCATGGGGAGATAAGGGAATACAGGCCAGTAAGCACCAAAAATTATACATACAATTATTGTCCTGGAGTGACTTTATGATGCTGTTTAGCCCAGAAATAAGTTCTGCACTTTCAAAATGAGATCTGAGAGTGAAGGGGAGGGGAGAAGAAAAAGTGGTGGATTTTTTTTCGTGGCTGTATTCAGAAACATAGAGATAAAAGCTTCAGCTCTCTCTCTCATGGGCAGTGTTGTCTGCAGCACAGACAGTGAGACAAGGAGTTTCTCCCTTTACTTTTTCACTGGTTTTCCTTGTTAGCTATGACAAGGAAAGTTTTCCCAAGACTGTGTCTTTTTTTCCTGGCACTGTTCAGTCATGATTTGGACTGAAAGCCCAGAACACAGGGAGCTCACACCTGTGGCCCACTGGGGCCCAGCATTTTCCGGCACAGGAGGGACTGAAACTGAGTGAGCTGAGCTACACCCCAGGCCACGGACTTCCTGAATTTGCCATCTCTTCAGAACAATTAGAGGTTCAATTGTTCAAGATTATTCATTTTTAATGCTTATGAATACTTTGCTTGTTAAATAAATCGGTTCATTCAACTTTTCTCGAAGGTTTACCTCCTGAACTGGTTGGGGGAGAGGTCACTTGAATTTGCTTTCTAAAAATGACCACTTCAGAAGTTTCCTCCCAAAAATTGCCCTAAACCAGGACAATTATGCAATTAGAAAATATATTCATTTACAAGACAAATTACAAAACACTGCATAGACATATTGGCACATTGCAATGCTCAAGCACTGACTTCCAAAATTTTAAAGTTAGCCTTTTTATTTTAGAACCTTTTAAAAAAACAGATTTTAAAATAATTTACTCACATATGTACACACATGCCTATATGTCTTGCCAAACATACCAAACACTTTTTAAAATACCATTTTGGTTACATAGCCAAACACTGAAGACTTGTGAGACACATTAAATATGGCTCCAGGAAGCCCAATTTGCCCTCCTGTGTGACTACTCTGAACTGCAGCTAAATCAAAGTAGTTTCTAGGGATAAAGTTCTGCTATGTATACCAACAGCAGACAAAATTCCTTTGGAGATGTTTCCAGCCATAAGGCTTGGGAGCCTTTTTAATGAATTTGGTACAGAAGGAGAAATATGACAGCGCCAGTAATGCTGGAATTATTTCTTGAATCAGTTTCAGCAGAAGTATTATGGGTGCCATAGAATATTAGCATCAATAATCAAGTGTCTTATTAACCAGACTGTTACCTAAGACATTGCTTCTTTTCAATTTCACAACTTAGTAATACGTTTATTGCTAGGGAGATCTAAGAATCATGACATTTAATTTAAAATAATTTTTATCATGCTGACAATGTTTTGCTATGCAAATGCATGACTCTGGCAAAATATTTATAGTAGTTTCTGGTTTTGCTTTCAAGAGATGACAGAATGAGTTCCAGCTTGCTTTAAATGATTCCCTAGAAAAGTTAACACAGGAAAGGACCATGTAGAGGCTAAGGTCATCAAAAATCACAGCCATTTTCCAGTTGTTTTTGGAAACTGAAGTAAACAGTATTTATGAAACTATAAAATTTAATGGATAATTTTAAATCACTTAGAATTAGATGGCATCTCTATGGTATACGAAGGTATAGGCTCATCTCATGAAAAGCAAACCGAGAGAGGCACTGCAAATTTTCTCTTCCCCATCTGTATTCCTATGGTGTGTACAAAGTCAGTGACTCAAGGGGACAGACATTTCAGACTTGGTAGTAGACCAAAGTAGTAGCCTGAAGTCTTACCCAGTGCAGTGGAAGGCCTGTCTTTAGAGGGGCACAAATTAAGCACTTGCCTGTTTATCCAATCTGATAGCACCTTGCAGAGCCTTGCAGATTCGGTATAGGAAGCCTGCAGTCAGATGCTTCACCTCTGCATTGAGATCTTCATCCTCCAAGTTAAAAAGCAGCTTTCTGTAACAATACTCCCCCTTTGAAGGACACAGCAAGGGACCAAATGCTGCTCATTGCTCTGCTCTTTAAATCCTGTCACTGAGAGCATGCCAAGAGACATGGATTTTACCCAGGTACATTATTCTTCTTCTAAAAATCTTTTTCAGGAAGATACTCATCCCAGACTCATCTTGGTCCCACAGACTGCGTCTTTACAAGCTCAGGGCCATGACCATTTCTGCAATCATAGTATTGCTTCTGAAAAAAAACTGGTTATAGACTCAGACTTCAAGATGTTTATTTTTGCCTTGTTGATTCAGCCATTTCATAGGCCATAACCCTAGTTCATTAAAAGCCTGATCATTATTAGTACAAAGCTATCTTATTCAGGCTCTGCATGGCTCTTCAGAAAGGACTCTGTGATGGTTGCTACTTCTCAGATGAAGTGGTTTCCCTTCCCTTTTGTGAAGGACTTCACACAACCAGACTTCAAGCAGCTCTTCATACCATTTGATGGATTTTGGCGTTTCTGGGTCTAATGGTCAAGTATGCATACAACTTGGTCCTCGGGCAGTTTGTGGTAGGTATTCTGGATTTGGTTTCTGTCATATATTATGTCCTCAGGACCTCTTAAAAATGCTTGATAAATCTCTGCAAAAGTCTGAAGAGGCTTCATCCCACTCTATGTTAGATCTTACCTAATCATACCAGTGGTGGCCATATGCTGGGAAGGGAGCACACTCACATCCCATGCCAGGACTGGTGACAGACATCTGTCTCTTTGATAGACATCTGTCTCTTGGACATCTCTGATTTTCAATACATGCAAGGGAAGTCTTTTTTCACTTTTTAAACTAAAGTTGTTTTCCATGTCTGTTGTCAAATGTGCTTCATACTTCTGTTTCACATGGACAGCATCAGGCTCCCTGATTTCCCAGGAAGGCAAACTAGAGCATTAATGTGTTGGAAAAATCTGATGTTTGTGAAGCATGTATCAGTCATGCCTTAATGCCTAACAGTTGAGGCAATGGTGGCCAGAACCATTCCAACACCTAACACTGAAAACTGAGGAAGCAGAATAACCTTTCCACTCTGATGGGAAGCAGTTAATCTTTAGGACTGTTGTATGCAATAACAAACTCAACTATTAGTAGTACATATTTCTTTGAGGTTTAAAACATGGTGTTGTATCACTAGCTGAGCCTTTTCAGACAGCAGGCAAGAGATAAGAGGTGCTGTCATATACCAGGCTAAAAACAGCTGAGATCCTCTCCATCTCCTAAGCTAACCAGAAAAGACACTGCCTTGTGATCTGTCTAGGACATTTTCCCCTCAATACTGCAAATGCAAAAACATTCCTGGTCATATGGAATAAGGATGAATCTATAGTGTGAACAGCAGTGTGAACAATACTTGTAAAAAATTCCTATTTAGTTACCTATATGAAATAACTTTTAAAAAAATGCCATTGCTTTTTACCATTGGTTATTTCTGAAAACCTTTTTTTACTATGTTTTGCTTATGGCAGATACTCTTTTTTCTTAATATTATGGAATTAAGTCACTAATTTCTGCCAAAAAATTTTTACATTTTAGAAAAGAAAATTAATCGAATTGTTTAAAAAAAAAAATTTCATTATATTTTCTAGATGGTGATTTAATTTTCATGTAAATTTGTGTATTAATATGCAAAAAAGAGACATTTTATCAACCTATGCTAGGTAATTTTTAAAGATTAATTCTTTTTAAAAGTCTTTTTTTTTTGTTGTTTATTTGCCTTATACTACATGCCAGACATTGTGGATATGTATTTTTGGTGGCATGTCTTCTATTCACGTACAGATCCTTCATATGGCAGGTAAAGAAAAAATACATATTCTCTAAAGTGAAAAAAATGCAGCCAGTGAGGTTAAAAATGTTAACAGAGAGTTATGGGAACATACAATACATCAATTTGACTCTCTCTATGAACATTTCCTTAAATGAAGCAAAGCAAGATTATTTCTTTGCTTATCTCAACAACAATCTTCATGCTGCCCTGGCTCTTGCAATGTTAAATTTTCTATATTTATAAAAAAACAACCAAACAAATAAGTAAACAAAAACCCCAGAGAGCTGCAATGTAATTCAACATGCTCAACCATAAAAAATATTTTTTCTTTTATGTTGGTGTGCCCATTGTTTTGAGAAAGTTTGGATCCAAGTGCAGACGTATGCACACCAAATCCAATGCAAGTCTGACACGAATATGCCGAATGGCATGAATTTGACAGGTGACTACCACATGTAATCTGGAGGAATTAGCCTGCACAAAACCAGTGGTCATTTTCACAGAGCCTCCAACTATGCAGAAAATATTGTAATAATTTTCAAAACCTTGTAATATTTCCTTTTTAATTTCTTGCCCTGATGCTAGGAAATGTCTTTGACCTGCTATCATAGACCCCAGGCATTTTATTGCCTTTTATTCACAAGTAAAAAAGCACACAAAATGCACAAGATGGTTCTTAATCAGTTGGAGAGAATATGGGGAACACTATCAAACATCTTAGAAATATCACAAAAGATTTGGAGACAGATTAATCTGCAAATTTCAGACATTTTTTATGTTTCCAATAGCACTGAATTTGACCCATTTCTATCAATAATGTCAAGCAATGGTTGTCTTACACTTGTCATTAAAGTCTATCCTTAAAAGTAGTTATTGAATTTCAATTCACCCTTCTTACTTCTACTGTGTCAATTGTCATGAGGAACAATTATTAATTAATTGTGAGGTTCTTACATACCACAATAATGGAAACCAGAGAGCACCTGCTGTTTGGTTTTCTTATACTAAAATAACATTTCCACCTTTTATTCTACCCTCTTAAATAATATATAAAAATATATATTTTAAAATTCAGCAATTAACTTTGTGTTTTCTCAACTGAGATGCTTTGCATGCATTTTTGACTGAGTTCAAAATGTTTTTGTCAAAGAGAATTGAAATCCGTAGAGAGAAGGGTTTTTAAAGCAAATTACACCTCATAGTTAAGAAGTTGGGGGGGGGGGGGGTTTGTTTGTTTGTTTTTCAAAAACTAGACACAATTTCATTATAATTCTTACATTTTGCATATATGACTGATCCCAGAGTGTTCCTTCTAAATAAGAGAGGTACTTAGAGAAGATTTTAGTGCATGTCTGATTTGGATAACACAGGGGAGTTTCTGGCTTTCAAGTCAGTAACAGGCAAGAAGAAAGGCTGAAATAAAGCCACCTGACAAACATTGCCTGCTGTCACTCTTTTAGTCCAGGGGTGCATACTTAATTTGTGACAGTTGCATGACATATAGCATTCACTAGCAAAATTTTTTTTTGCTTCCAAAGTGCCTTGGACTCTCGAGTGCACCAATGTTTGCTTATCCTCTATACAGGCTCCAGGACAGAGATTGTGTCTTCTTAAATAGAACACAGCACTGTGATTTGCACTTTCCTGTCACCTTGAAGAACTGAAAGCACTGTATGGTATTCAAGACAACAGAAATGCTATGTCATGATTGACTATATATGTAATGTTCTGGTTATCCATTATGTCCTTGGTTTATATCTCCAGTTATTCAATTCACACTATTGTGACTGCTAAGAGCCTCATTAGCCATATACATTCCCCTTTCCAAACCTTACTGAGCTCCCACATTGTGGCAATCAATTCAAGAGGCTAATTTTATGTTATCATTAAAGAAGTCCTGCAATTAGTCTTACACTTTTTGCCTTTAATTTTTTACTGGATGTCATTTTATTCTTTTGCTGTAAGAGTTGGCAAACATACTTTTCTCATCTACTTCCTCTTTTGCATTTATTATGTTCAGTAAGAGTAATTAATCTCCTCTGCAAGGCAAACAAATCTAATCCTCTCAGTTTCCCAGAGGAGTGCTTTCTGTATCTTTGATTATTTCTTGTCACTTAACTGCACACAGTATTTTACTTGCATTTGGTAAATAACTTGGTTAAACTATCACATTCATCTCCTTGCAGTCCGTCTCAAGGGGTAGCACTGGCTTTTGTACTCTTCTTGTGTCCTTCTATGTCCTCATTAGCTGTATTTTCTTCTAAAGTTTTCTTTCTAAGAGGTCAAAGTTTAGCTTGAAAACCAAACCAATAACCAATTATCAGCAATGTAGATTGGTTCTTTCAAGTTTTCTAACCCAGCCTTTTTAGTTTTGTTTCTGAATGTTTATTTTTATGCATTCCCTGCCTGTGGAAGTTATTCAGTAATATTTATTATATCTAAAGTTATTCAATTTCTCTATTACTCACCTTACACAGAATATCTGAATATAATACCTAGATCACAGTACCCCACTGCTAAGTCTGTCACTCTTCACATCCTGTCTTGTGAAGCTCCAGTCACTGCTCACTTATCAGACTTCTGCATGGAGCTTCATATACTCCTGTAGACCCAAACCCACTTACAGCTCTTGTGATCTCTCTGGTGCTACTCTTGGATGAATCTCACTCTTCCCAGTTCAGTCTTACAGCTGCTTCCATGACCTGTTCTGGCTCCTCAGCTGCTGAGGGAAAGTTCCTTAAAAACTTGTAGAAAGCACTGAGGAAACTGGAGTTTTGTCTCCATCTCAATTTGCAAATGATGAGTTTAAAACCCATCTAGAAAATTCTGCATTTACCAGCACAAATTCTGCGTCAATATAGGGGAAAGTTAGTCTCATCTTGGGAAGGTAGCACAATAAACCCACCTGTCTTTTAATTCTATTAATGTTAACAGCCCTTGCAGGAAAATGAATCAAGCACTGACAATTACAACATTTACTGGTATATGTGTCCCTCAATGTATTTAAAAATAGGCAAATTGAAATCTTCCCCCATCCTCACTTCTAGTAGCCCACCACTCCTAAATAGGCTTATGAGCTTAAATCTTTATGGTCCTACAAACCTGACACAAAGGTTTGGACTACCTGAACAGCTGTCAAATCTCCCTTCCTCACATAACACCCTCACCCATTCTCCAAAGTGCCAAAAAAAAAAAACAAACCTTACTTCTTGTGACTGTATAAATTGGCAGATGATCTGTAGTGGTCCGCTAGTCTGCAACTAGGAGAAAGAATACAGTATTTCTGGGATTCACGTACTGTGTTACAGGAATAACACCCACTGCTTGCCTTCCCACATTACACACATATCATCAGAAGTTAACCCTCCTAACTGCAGTCATTACTGTAACTCGTTTGGACAGGCTTTCCAGTTTGCATGGTTTGAGTTTGGAGCACTGTGTATTTTATAAATTAAGCATTTTTTTTGTTTTTTCCATATCAAGCTTTGTATATAATTTATTCAAAAGCACTTTAAAAAGCTTTTAATTTATTCCTTTCTACTATAAGCCAAACAACAAACGTTTTGAAAAAAATTCATCATTTCACTGAATAATAACAATCTATGGCTCCTGGATAGAGGCTGTAAAAATATTGATTTACTGCTTTGGGCCAATATTTGCAATAATTTAACTTCTGGCTTAACTCTTGTGTACGGTTAGGTCTCACAGCTGGTATAATACCTGGATATATTTTTATAATCCCTTACTGCTATGCATCACATACTGTATCTTCCATGATTATTTATATTTCTGGATGTTGTTCACTCTAATGAAGACAATATAAGGAGATGGTAATAAAAGCATACTTTCATGTTGAATAAGCAGAGAGCTTTTGCCAGGGTAAAGTGTAAGTAAAATATCATCACTTCACTTCTTTTCTCAGTTGTATATTGGTATTTAATTCCCACATCAGTATGATGATATCAGTTCATGATCAGGAGCTGGCTATAAGCATGAGTAGATACAGCCCAAGTGCCTTGCCAGTCCAAAAATAAAGTGCCTCCAAATTTAATTGAGTCATAGAATCATATATGAATATGCTGAGAATATGCTGAGCTGGAAGGCACTCACCCAGATCATCAAGTCCAATTCCTGGTCCTGCGCAGGACATCCCGAGAGCCACATCATGTGCCTGAGAGCATTGTGCAAATATTTGAGTTTTCTCAGGCTTGGTGCTGTGACCACTTCCCCAGAGAGCCTGTTCCAGTGTTCAACCACTCTCCGAGTGAAAAACTTTTTCCTGATATCCAATTTAAACTTCCCCCAACTTATTTTCATGCCATTTCCATAAGTGTTGTGACTGATAACCTGTCCTTACATTTCCCCTCACAAGGAAGTTGTAACTTCAATAGGCTTCCCCTCAGTCTCTTCCAAGCTGAAAAACCAAGTGACCTCAGCCTCTCCTCATATGGTTTGCTCTCCAGACCCTTCACCATGCTCATGGCGCTTCTTTGAATGCTCTCTTACAGCTTAATATCTGTTTTATATTGTGGGACTCAGAACTGCCCCCAGCACTCCAGGTGAGGCTGCCCCAGTGCAGAGCACAGCAGGACAATCCCCTCCCTTGCCTGGCTGGCCATGCTGTCCCTGATGCCTGTCACAGATGTCACAGATGTCTGTCCTGGCTGCCAGGGCACTGCTGGGTCATGTTCAACTTGCCATCTACTAAGACACCAAGATCCCTTTCTCTGGCACTACCCTGCAGCCTCTCTTTCCCCATTCTATACAAGCAGTTACACATCCCTGGTACAGAAGCCGGCATTTGTTATTGGTAAACTTCATACATGTGGTGATTGCCTGGCTTTCTAATTTCCCCAGGTCTTTCTTCAGGGCCTCTCTGCCCTAAAGGGCTTTGACAGCTCCTCCCAATTTAGTGTTGTCAGCAAAATTATTTAGTATTCCTTTGAGTCTTGACCCTGGATTGCCAGCACTAAATTTCAAACTAAAAGAATGATCTTGCAGGCATGAGATGGGTTGACCCATGCCAGATGCCAGACACCTACAAAAGCCACTCTCTCAGTCCCCTCTGCAATTGGAGAGGGGAGAGAAAATTTAACAAAGGATTCATTGGCTGAGATAAGGACTGGGAGAGATTGCTTACCAAATACTACCAAGGACAAAACAGGTTCAACTTAAAGATATGAAGTGAATTTACTACTAACAAAATCAGAGCAGGATAATGTCTCCCATGGGTGACAGTTCTTCATGAACTTCTCCATTGTGAAGCCATCTCTGCCTGTGAACTGCTGCAATGTTAAGTCCATCCCACAGGCAACAGTCCTCCCCAAACTGCTNCGACCTAGCCGGTGTGAGGGGTTTGGAAGCAGCGACGCGTCAGGTCACTCTTCCAAGGAGTGCATCTCTTCAAGGATAGGCTGCTCCAGCATGGGAGCCCCTCTCCATGGGTCTCCCACAAGCTGACAGCCTCCTCTCAGGCATTCACTGCTCCGGTGTAGGACTCCTCCAGGGGCTGCAGGAGGATCTCTGCAGATGGAGCTCCACGGGCTGCAGGGGCACAGCTGCCTCACCATGGTCTGCACCAGGGGCTGCAGGGGAACCTCAGCTCTGGTGCCTGGAGCACCTCCTGTCCCTCCTTCTGTAGTGACCTTGGTGTCTGCAGAGTTGTTCTTCTCCATGTTCTCTCTCTGTTCTCCTTTGGCTGGAATTAAAACTACACCACAACCTTTGTTCTAATTTCTTAAATCTGTTGTCATAGAGGCAATACCACCATTTCTGATTGGCCCAGCCTTGGCCAGCAGCACATCCATCTTTGGAACCACCAGGGACTGTTGGCTCTGCTGGATATGGTGGAAGCTTCCAGCAGCTTCTCACAGAAGCCACCTCTGTGGCCCTACTGCTACCAAAACCAGGCCATGCAAAACACACACAAGGTTCCATCTCACAAACCATCTCCTCACAATCTCCAGTAGCCTGTTTCCTGCCAGAGAAGTTGGAGAAGAGCGATCTCGGTCTTACCTTCTTCATGCTTTGCCAGACAACCACCAAGTGCAGGAAAATAATCTCAATGTAAACCTAGCGCTTTGAACTTTGCTTGTGTAATCCAACTTTGCCTTTGGAACTGCTATCAGAAAGGCATCAGCAGCCTGAGCCCTAAGACAGCCACCTTCTGATGTCTCTGCCAGCTCTTTGCTGAGCCCTCCACTTGGCATTGCCAAAGGCTCTTGCAGCTTCTCATCTTTATGTCTCAGCATGCACAGCTCTTAAAAGCCACCAGGTAAATCAAGTTTAACAGTCTAGTCTGTGGTCTTTTTCCAGACAAAAACTAAACCTGGCTTTGTATTCAATAAAAGGTATGATGTGGGTACTGTTCTCTTTCTTTAAAATATCTGGAAAGTTTATCTCTTTACAGCAAACTCAGCAGTAAATATTTTGTAGTGTTTTTCTTGCAGTTGAGACCTTTTAAACAACCCTGTGTAACTTAAACTTACAAACTTTTGTGTTAAAGTTTTTCTTGCTCAGCTTCTGCTCTTATGCTGAGAATAATTTACAATTTATTTTCCTTATTAATGTTTTTTTGTAAAACTTCAGATTATGCTGCTGTGAATGTTTTGTAATTTCAAGAGTATTTTAGGCTTTCCAAAGATTCTCCAAATATTCAGCTTTGTATTTTGCTTGTATATACAGAGAAAGCATTCAAACAAACCCATGTTGCCACTCTCTTACACTTGTTCCCAAAATATAGATATAGGTTATAACTGTAACTTCTTATTTTTGCTCCCAAAAACCCTGGCATTCATGTCAGCAAATGCCTGATCTGGCATCTGAGTATTTGGCCTTTCCTGTGTGTTTCTTGATCAGACAGGACAAAGTGGACTTACAAATCTTCCTCACTCTATAGATGAAGCAAGGTTAGAACAGTGCTCTGTCTTGGGGCTCTTGTGCTCTGCTTCTTGCTTGTGCCCACACTGGCACAGCAGTTTTACACTTGTCCATGCATTAGCAGTATACATCACCATGAAACTTCTCTTAAAAAAAAATTACATTAGCTTACAGGAAGTACCACTATCCCATGCCTTCTCCAGATTTTACATTCAAAAGTACTTATTAGTTCTATCTTGACCCAGAAAGTGGTTTTTGTGAGTGCTTTGTTGTTATATCCTGCTTATTTGTACTGAATTTTAAAGTCAGAGGAGGGATGTAGCAGAATGTTAGGGGAAGGAAATGTTTAATTTCTGTCATATAACCAGCATATTTCTGTCCATCAATCAGAAGTTAATTTATTTTCTTCCTTTGTGGTACATAACTTCAATTTTTCTTTCCTCTATCTTTGTTTTTTTTTTTAATTCTTACAACAGCTGCCAGTTAAATGAATGTCTTTCAGCATGTAGGAAGAAGAAACAATTCATGTTGTGCACAGATAATATTAAGCATCCAATACTGTGAAATTACACACTCCATTTAAAAATAGTTGGGAGGAGGAGGAGGTGGTGGAAGAATTATTAGCAGCCTGTTTGTCTGTCACAGTGCAGATAAAATCTGGAGAGAAAATAGGAGAAGAGTTTTTCGGAAAGCAGTGGGATCTTACACTGCAGGAGGCCTCCTTGTGATTACTGCTCATGACATAGGGATTTTGCCCTTTCTGTCAAAAACCAGTTTGGTAACCACTTGCATACACTTGTTCAACCTGGAAGAATGGCTAGTATGAAATATTCAGCAGGTGTGCACTTCAAAAGCTGCATTCACTGTTATGTTAGTTCACCTGCAAATACATAATTCCTTTAAAGCACAAATTGGCTCTCAAATGCTAGTCATCTGTTTTCCTCTCTGTTTTATGCAGGAACAAGAATGTGCCCTCTGGCGACTGCAGCTGACAGCTGTGGATGAAAGCCATTCTATCAATTGCTGTCTTCTCTGTTTTTAAGCCCTCCGTCATCATGTTCAAGCCAATGTCTATAAGGCTCCAAGACTTCTTCCGTTATTTATCTTTTGAATCTGAAGTTGTGACCAGTTCTTTCAAGGTTACAAGTCTGAAGGTCTCCATTAAAGCTTCTCTATAAAGGGAAAATCAGGATACCACTATCAAAATATAAAGTATCAAATCATATTCAGCTGCAGATCCAGATTTCTCACAGTTGCAAAAGTCAAATTCAGGAGTTTGGGGTTATTGCTAGTGGAAAGTGAATACACCAGTACTCCTCTCTGTGTAAGTGAAATCAGCCTTCCTTCTGAAGCCTGCCTAAAAAAATCCTGGAGGAGCATACTCACTGGCAGAGGGACTTCATCAATTGATCATAAAACTCCTGAAATTTGCTGATGAATACTGAATAGTTGTTGGATTGCACCTCTGCAAAGTTACAGCACTTGAAGAATCACCTTTATCTTAAGAAGAAAATTAAGCTTCTATTGATCAGCATAACAACCTTGTTTTCTCATTGGGTGACATGGATTCAGTAGTGTTTCTCTGCTTAAATAATACATTTGCCTGAAGTAATTTAAAAAAGGGTTTCAGAAAGCTACATGAATATGATGTGATGAGGCAAACCACTGTGCCTCTGGTACAGGCCATCACAGCTGTCCAATCTGTGGCAGCTTGCTGGTGACTTGAACGGTCCATTAAATATCATGGTCTGATTCTTCTCTCTACATGAAGTCTTGTGAAATGAGCTTTTGAGGAAACCAAGTAGCTACCCAACTTGCATATCTAAAGCTGCAGTCATGCAATCATTTAACACAGATGGCCCTTCACTCCTTCATTGACCTCATTGCTTATGGCTCAGGACCATAGGCAGACAGTAGAGGGCTGGAGCCTACAAGGTTTGGCTGATCTGACCTAACACCTCATCCCTACCTCTACCTAGCCATTAGCTGTTGCTGAGAGAAGGTGTAGAAGCCAAAGGACCAGATTCTACCCTGAAAACTAGAGAAGCAAGACGCTTCAGTCATTGAGGCACTCTCTGATTCTTCTCTTTCCTCATGGCAATGTGCTTGGGTAATATTCTTTCTTCCTCTCCTTTCCCAGAAAAGAGTCCCAAGATGAGAGGGGGCTGATGTGTGGGAAGTGGCATGGCTCCTCTCAGGGACTAAACATATGTGAGCAGAAGAAGCAAAGGTGGACAAAACATTTTTGCCATTTGTCTTCCCAATGTCTTACCTAATGTAAGGTAACCTCAGCTTTCCTGGAGATGGCTGAGTATCTGCCTGTCCATTGGAAGTGATTATTGAATACCTTGGTTTGGTTTATTTGTTTGCATCTACAGCTTACAAGCACAGCTTTTACCCATCAAATTATCTTCATCTCCACACACAAGTTCTCTCAATTTTCCTTTTTGATTCTTTTCTCCATCCCACTGGGGTGTGTGAGCATCCCTGAAGGGCTTTGTTGTCAAGTGAGGTTAAACCACGACAAACCTGAAAATCTACTTATCTCTGCCAGCCTTCCTTACTCATTTTTACCTTCTGAGACTCCTGAACACTCTTTGCAATCCTGCCTTTAAACACTTGTCCCACTCAAATCTCTTCTGCTGTCACTGCAAAACAGAGTTCTGCCATTTAGCCAACCCTGATATTTTCTTCACCTGTATTAGCTGTACATATATAGACTCCCATGTGTTTGAAAGATGAATGTGAATTTATTAAAACACTCTTCTGGCAATAATTTCTGCATGAATAACAGACTCCTCAAATACAAAACAGTATTTTCCTAAATATAGCAATTATAAAGTGTTTACCATGTGTCCTTGTTACAGGAGCAGGGTGCCAGTTCAGGACTATGTGGGTGTAACCACAGTGTGTACTCTATGCCCTCCTACCTAATTTCTAATGAACTGCTAATGATGGGTCTTTTGCAGGAGCTGCCCTGTGCACACCAGACACCTCAGGTACAGGCTGAGTAGGCAGGGTAGTGTTTCTTTTTCTTCACACCTATGACTCAGCTGTCATAACTCCCTCTGTGGAAGCACCAGCACAGTCCCCCCATTCTGAGGGGTCACCTCTGCTGATGGGCCAGAATGGACTCAATGACACCAGCAGAAGAGGCAGCTGCAAGGACTTCCAAATATCCCATGACTCACAGTATTACATCATTCCATTGTGAAACTCTCTGCCCTGGGGGGATACTAAACATTCCCACCTGAACCTGAGCTATAAATCTGTGGATTTGGGGACCTGGGATAACACTACCACCAATTGATGGATGCAGAGGAGGACCAGAACTTCCACAGGATTGCTGCTTTTGACAAAACTGTGACCATCACTTCAACAGGACCAATCCTTGATAGGACTGTGACCATCACTGACCAACAGTGTGCCAGTTGTACTCTGACTTTGTGGGTTTAAGCCAGTTTTCCATGTATCATTGCATTTATTGTAATCTTTCTATTCAGTTTTAAGGCTGACTTGAAATCTCTCTTAAGGTAAATGACTGGGGTTCATTTCTTGCGCCAGTTTACTTCCAAACCAGCACACCAGCTCTTCTCCCACTCTCTCAACAACCAGGCTCTGGTTCTCAAACCACCTTTTTACTTACATCAGTTACTTTGTTTCTATACATTGGTGTTATGTCTTAATTTAAGTGTTTCATATTCCGAACAACTGAAATGCTATAAAAACCTGCACTTTAAAGCTAGAAGAATTCATCTGTAACATGCACAATTCTTAACTGAGCCAAGCTGAAGTCAAGTTTGAGCTGAAAGTGTTTGGAAATATCCCCAAGTGATATTTCTCTCATCACATTTTCCAAGTAAATTTATCTTTCATTTCTGTTGTGGTTGCTGCTGCTCAGTTTTATTTATAAATCTTTGAAAATAGGAATTTATAATGAACACACAGTCAGTTTCTTAAATTAAAGCACTGAGGCACTAACAAATAAGCACCACTATAATCAAGCTAATTAAAAGGCCACGTTAAGGATAGGAATCTGCATATGAAAAGGAACATAATTTTCCTGACAGTAGTTTTACTATCCTCTTATATTTGCATGCACCCTGTAGAGTCTCAACATCAATTGAAGCTAAGCTACTTAAAGAAAAATCAGGTTTTTACTCCTTAATCTCTTTAAACTAAAGCAATATTTCTGGTTTTGACCAACAGGTTCTGTGTTTTTCAAAGTTCATTCTTTGAAGAATTGAAATACTTTAATTTATCCAGAGCAGCAGATGCACAGCACACTTGGGGACAAATGAGATGAGTGAGCTGTGTACTGAATTTTTAATGATGTTTCCCTGGTAGAGACTTCAGAAAGCACTTTTGAAGACTACAATCTAACTCGGTAATGAACAGTTTTCTTCATTTCAAAACTATGTAGAAAGATTACTATAGGCTTCCATATTCAAAAGCTTCCACAGGAGATTTTGGTGTTAGCATTTTTGTTTTTCATTGCCAGAAAGGTAAAAAAGTGGGACAGGAAAGACACTAACGAAAACCAATATAAGTTGCACAGAAATCCTCTTCCATACCCAATAAAAATCCTTTCTATGACTAAGTTTTACTTAATAAAATCCCTATTTTGGTGACAACTTTTCAAGCAGAAAAGACTATTTAGGATATGAAACATTTCAAGGAGCTCTTAAGTATGTGATGTAGACATAAATGCAGAGAGAAGGACATGGAGGTCAGTTGGAGCTTAGCTGAAAAGGAGCACAAGACTCACACCTTAAGTTATATACTGCTTTAGCTTTGGTTTTGCAATATATCCTTACAGTTCCATTGCTAAATAAACACTAAAAACTCGAGAAGTCATTTAATAATCTTTAGAAAGATTGTGGTGGACTTGCAAACTGACCATATATGGTGTCTGTCAATCATAATAGTTTCCCTTACCTGTACAGAAAATGTCCTATAGTTGGTAACGATGCTGCAACTCAGAGTGTGCATGCATTGTGGAGAACCAGTTAGTTAGCTGTAGTTTACTTTATTGTGTTTCCTTGACCACAGTCTGGTATTTTGATGGTTGTTTTAATAAGAAATCTGAACCAAGGTTTTTTCTGGAAGTTGACTACTACTTTATACAGATTGTGCAGATCTGCAAGTATTTCCAAACGTGTCATTTCCCTGCTTAATGAAAGACTTCCATGAGTAAATCAACACATCTTGTCACATCTCTATGTTTCTTTTGTGGTTTAAGTTCCCTTTAGTTGATTTCCAGCAAAATCAGACATAGAAGACCTTTTATTGACAACAATGAAGTTTATAAAACCAATGAAGTTTATAAAAATCTTCCAGTCATTCAACTGGATTAAAGTAGCTTTTTCTATACCAGGATATTTTCCTCAAATGGAAATAAATGATTTATCAGGAAAATACTGTGCTGGCTTCTTGATGTGGGAAAGAAGAAAATTTTCACTTATGTTTTCCAGGCAATGATTTCATATCCATCTGAGTTATCCTACAGCAACTTAAAGCTACCATAAAGCAAGTATAACATTGTGTAAAGGAAAATGAGTGGGTCAGCCCGAAGCCTGTACAGGCTCATTCCAGGGTTATTCCTTCCCAGGGGCAGGACTCTGCATTTGCCTTTGTTGAGTTTCAGACAGTACCTCTCTGCCCTTCTCTCCAGCTTGTTGAGGTCCTTCTGAAGGATTGCACAGCCCTCCAGGGTACACGCCTCTGTTCCCAGCTTTGTGTCCTCAGCTAATAAGTTACTGGGCCTAGTACTGAACCTTGAGGGATGCTGTGAGTGACAGGCCCCCAACTAGACCCTGTGCTACTAATTATGAGCCTCAGGGATCTGTCATTCAGACAGCTGTCAATCCATTCCACTGGCTACCCATCCAGTCCTCACTTCCTAAGTTTGTTTATTAGGATGTTGTGACAGCACAGCATCCAAAGCCTTGATACTTGAGGCAGACAATACCCACTGCTGTCCCCTCATCCACCCAGATAGCTGTTTCATTGTAGAAGGCAATCAATCAGGTTGGCCAAACATCTGATTACCTTTAGTGAATCCATGCTGACTACTAATCACCTTCTCATCTTCCATTTGGACAGAGATGGCCTCCAGAATGAGGTGCTCCATCACCTTCCCAGGGATCAAGACGAGGCTGACTGGCCTGTGTTTCCCTGGGTCCTATTTCTCATCCATTTTGACAACTGGGGTGACCTTTCCTTTCTCCCAGTCCTCAGCACCTCTCCTGATCTTCATGATCTTTCAAAGGTGATCATGAGCAGGCTCACAATGGCGTATTCCAGCTCTCTCATCACTGTGGGCTCAGCACTCACTCATCCCATCGGGGACATGGACTTGAGGATGTCAAGTTGGCCCAGATGTTCTCAGGCCCAATCCTTCTGAACCAAGGGAAAGTCTTCCTTTCAACATTTCTTTACCCTGGTCTCCTGGCTCAGGGATACCTCAGGCCTGGTCTTGTCCGTGCAGACTGATGCAAAGGCATCAGTCTGCCTTCTCTGCTTCCTTTCTTACCAGAGTCCCCTCTTCACTTACTAATGAGCCCATGTTATCTTTTGTTTACCTTTGGTAATCAACGCATTTGAAGGAACCCTTCCTAGTGTCCTTGGCATCTTTGGCCAGATTTAACTCCAGATAGGTCTTGGCCTTCCTTCTCTTATTTCTGCTTACTCTGAGAATCTCTCAATATTCATTCCAAGTGGCCTGACCCTGGTTCCATCTTCTGTATAAATCCGGCCTACACTTAAATAATGATAGGAGTTCTTTATTTGTCCATGTAGGTTCCTTGCCCTTTTTGCCAGATTTCTTGTTCTTCAGGATGCACTGTTCTTGAACCTAGAGGAAGCAATCCTGGAATACCAACCACCTGTCTTGGACCCGTCTTCTCTGCAGGGATGTTCCAATGGGATTCTTTCAAGAAGATCTCTGAAGAGGCTAAAGTAAGTTCTTCTGAAGTCCATGGTTGCAATTTTTTTGCTGCCCTCCTTCCTCCATATCTGATACTGAACTCCATAATCTCACAGTCATTGCCAAGGTTGTCCCCAGCTTCAACATTTCCAATAAGGACTTTCCTGTTTGTTAGTACAAGGACAATCAAAGCACTATTCCTTGTGGGATCCTCCACTACCTGTGACAGGAAGTTGTTGTCAATCCTTTCAAGGAACTTCCTGGACTTTTTGTGCTTTGCTGTGTTGCTTCCCCAGTAGATGTCCAGGTAGATAAAGACCACCTTACAGACCCTGTGACTGTGAGGCTGCTTCCAGCTGCCTGTTTAAGACTACATCTACTTCCTCCTCCTGGTCAGATGTCCTGTAGAAAATACTCACAGCAGTGTCACTGTAATTAGTATGTCCTTTCATCCTAACACATGAGCTTGCTCATCATCCTCACCAAGAGAGAGCTCGATGCAATCCAATTGTTGTCTCACAGAGAAGTCAACTCCATCTCAGTGCCTTCCTTGTCTGTCTTTCCTAAGCAGCATGTAGTCCTTCTTGACAATATTCCAGTTTTGTGAGCTATCCCACCATGTCTCTGTAATGGCACTGAGATCAAAATCCAGTACCTGCCCACAGATCTATAGGTCCTCCTGCTTGTTCCCCATACTGCATGTGCTGGTTTACATTTGATTGTGTCAATATCCTTAAATCCAGTAGGATTGCAAAGGGATTGCCCGTAATCCTGTTGTGTTACATCTTTGGCTGCTTGTGCTGTATTGAAGTATTTCTGCTTAAGACTTCTTTTGCTACTGGGGTTGTCACTGTAGCTCTCCTCTTCCCATACCTTATCTCTTTCAGGCTAGCTATGTCCCTATCCCATCTCAAATTTGTTTTTTAGGTCTCTCAACAAGGTCTAACTCCTCAATATCTATTTTCCCATTTGAGACAGGTAGACCTCATTTGCTGCCAGCAGGCTTGGTATTGTATAGACTGATAAAAAAAACCATATGACTGAGTATATTTGCTATAGATAGGTGGTGTGATATTACTAAGCAGCCATTACTATTTTAAAAGGAACATTATTATTGAGATGATGACGATGATAGTGGATGATGAGGATGATTGGTGATGATAACGATAACGATGATGATGATGATGATGTTACTGGTGATAGAATGTAGGAAAAGATTCAACTGAATATCTCATCCTTCATACAACATACCTGTAAAAAATCAGGGTATACTACAGTACTTATATCATTAAGAAAGAAGTTATGTAGGCACGGAAATAAAAGAAAATACAGATGGAAATATGTACAGATGTGGAAATAAAAGAAATACAGACCGAGCACTTATTTTAGAAGAATTGGACTGTTCTAAAAAAGAGCCAAACTTGTAGATTTCAATTAAGGTAAAATTTTAGTACAAAATGTTTTGACTAAAATTTGGACTGGCTGCAGATATCAATTATTCAAGCAACCTAAGTCCAGTAATTTGACAGTACATTAGTGTTGCTGGCATTAATGAACAGCAGGAAAAGAGAGGTTCATGGAAGTCCTGATAAATGTACTATAACCAGAACTTCAAAACTCTTTCCAGAAATGTGTGCTGCTCTTCCTCTCCTCACTCCATGGTATTTTTGAAGCAAATCCTATGACTAGATATGTATGCATCAGAAGTACCAAATTCTACCTTTTTCACTTACATAAAGAATCACATTTGAGCAGTCACAGTCTGCATGAAATTTTTAGCTGTACTGTGTGAACAATGACAGCAGTAAAAATCCCATGCTTGCAAATGAAACCACATAAAATCCACAGGATACAAACTCTTTTAAAGTATTTCAGAATTTCTTCCAGTGTTTGACAAAGCTTGTCCATTATCATCCAGTATCAAATCTCTCTTTTGCAGAGAAAGACTAAGAATATTATAGTTGGGCAATTTTGGTTTCATGCTGAAATCCTTTTTTGTCTGCTCCTTTCAATCAAGCTATAAATATGAGGATGAGTTGGCCTTATACACCAACTCATTTTTTACCAACACAGAGTAGCCCAGTGCCCACATGGATTTCCTTATATCTGTCAGCAGCTCTTTAAATGATTGGTCATGGTGCTTCATGGTAACTCTCCCTCACAATGAGTGAATGAGACACGGGAAGAACTGTTGAAAGGATTTTAGTCAAGATGTTTCCACTGTACAACATTTATAAACAACCCACTACCTTTTCCAGTCAAATGCTGAGGGTTAGATAAGATGGAGTAGTCTGAGACATAACCCTGTCATGATGAAGATTATGTCAGCATGGCAAAGTAAGTCAGCAACATTCCAGTTGTTTGTAGCTTGATCTTACTGTCCTTGCATGTCATCAAGTACTGTTGATTGTAGGTTTTGCCCATGCTCAATGCATCATTGCATCCCTACTTTATTTGGTGTTTCCCACAGCTCACCAGTTTTATCTTCCATCTGTTCAGTGACCTGGGCTACAAAGCCTCAAACATTGCTGCAAAGTCCAGGCAAGGAGCTCAGTAAATATCTCCATCCCTTGGGCATGTAAGAAAGCTCATTCATGCAGGAACAAAAGCTTCCTCCTACACTGGCTAGAGTGGATCTTTCACCACAAATGTTCTCCACCTTTTATTGCTGCATCTCCAGGCTTATGGGTTTGCTTTCTTTAGTGCACACACTGTTTCATGCCTCATGTCCCACCATTTCTCCTCTTGCTCCAGAATGACAGACTGCCTGCAAAAATTATCTCAAAGGGCTCTTTCCTGTAGCTTATCCAAGGAAAAGTGTTGCACAGCTTGGCATGCAATGCCACACCAGCAATCCAGAAGCCTGATGTTAAAATTTGAGACAGTTATTTCAAAATGGTCTGGTCAGCACTCTCGTAGACTAAAGCACCAAAGTGTAATGATTATTCTATAAAAATGCAGCAGTGCTATCAAAATGAGTGGAATTTATCTGTACTTTTGTCTTTGTGAAATATATGGGTTGAAAAATTGGTATATATATTTCCTGAACTCTTTTTTAAGAGCACTGACTAGTCAGAACATGGAAGACTTTATCAAGTAATTACTTTTTTCCTTCGGTGATTTGGAAGTGATGATTGCATTAGGTGGGTTCTACAAAGAGTTTCAGTTTTATGTTCACCCCAAATGCCTAAACCTGCTTTTGTCACTGCTATCCTGGGAAAAAAAAAAAAAATATTTTTTTATGCTTTTCCTAAGGCCCTTGTTTTGGGGGGGAGAAAAGGAAAGAGACTGCACATGGAGGCAGTGACTGCAACAGGAAATGCATTTTTAGGTACCAAGATACAGTCATGTAGATCTTTGAAATGGTATGGTGATAGGACATGTTGAGCATGAGAAAACTAAGGCCAGGTGATGTTGAGTTCACAGGGACATGCAGTGTGTATACCTCTTAATGTGTCTCCTTGCAACCAGTCCTGTCTTTCTTAATATGGCAAAATCTGATGGCTTTCAGGTGAGTAGCTAACAGCTACAGCTATGTTGGCAAGAAGCAAAGGGCTCTAAGAGACTTTCCTTTGCTCTTCCTCATGGCACTCACACTGCTCAGACCTATGAGAGCTCTGGGGAACGTACCATGAAAAATCCTTCACAGATTATTCACCAGTTCCCAACTCAAATTCTACAGTAATCTTACTTAGAAAGAATCCTTAAATGTAAGCTTCTGTAATATTATTAATGAAAAAATGTTGGCTGTCAAAGATAGTTGAAAATGGAAAACATTTGCAAGAGCTGCATGAGTGCTGGCTCTAGGTAGCTGTTGGTCTACAGAGAAAGTGCATTTCACAGAGCTCTGCCCTGAAAAGAAGCCTTACAGGGCTTATGGAAAGGTAACTCCTGTCATCAAATTTGAGGAGTCTTTGACATTTCTGAAATTGGTACTTCCCTTTTCCAGCTTTATTTCACTTTCCTTAATTTCTAGGCCTTCAAAAATTTTGTATTTCTTTTATATACACAGTAGTGACATCACTCAGATTTTTTAAAAAGAAATGCTCCCTACATGAGAGAAAATTCCTGCCCTTAGTAGCAAGTTCACCTCAAAATTTACTAAGTAAATAAAAAATTTAGATGCGAAGTAGCAATTCAGGGAGGTGACAAAAATTCAAGAATGACTTTTCAAAAGAAGATGATTAGTTTGTTTTAAATTTTGCTGGGAATCTAGAATTTATATAAGAAATAAGACACCTCATGTTGCGACAGATTCTATCCTCACTAATGTTAAAAAATTACTTTTTTTTCATTCTTTAATATGTATAAAAAGTAACTGTGGAATGACATGGGGATCTTACCATGTATGGGAGGTGTGTTGGAGAAACTCCAATAGGAGCAGGAGTTCTAGAAATCAGAATAAAAGAAGCAGAGGACCAGTGAGTGTTTCTCCCTGCCTCCTCCCCATCACACAGTCCCATGTAAAATGGGCAGGACAGTTGGCTGGTGGATACAAGAAGTGCTAAGTTTGAAAGTGACATTTGGAACATCAGAAGCAAAGGTGAGATGGAAGATGGAAATGGTTGCAAAGTACTTCACTTCTGTTTTCTTGGAAAGCAAGAAGTTTGCAGCCAACAAATTTTTCAGTTTTTGGGTTTTTAGTTGCATATTCTGATCAGGTGTGTCTGAAACAGGAAATTAATTTTAATTAAAAAATCAGTGGTTACAAAATATCCAAACAAAACCAGTGAAGTACATCTGCATACTGATGAGATAGTATCTTAAATCTTTGTAGTCAGAGGTAGGATTTAGAAAAGCAATGACAAGAATTTCCAGATGCAAGTCTGCCAGGCAGTTGGCCTGGGAGAAGAAGAGTCCAGAGGGAATAATGTAATCTTGTATTTGATTGAGAAAGCACCTGATTCAAAATCCATGAGGAAACATCACTAGCATAGCTTTGTGAAAGACAGAACAGCAGTCTGGCAGTGGTAATTATGTTCTGTACCCCTACTTAACAAACATTTGGAAAAGCCACAATCAGGGAAAGATTATTCCAAATTATATTGCTCAGATCAAAATCAGAATGTAAGAAAGCCTGTGACAATACTGGGGAAAATATCAATTTGTATTCTTTGGGGATTTTTCAGATTTTATCAAAAATATTGCTGCTTGTTCTACATTTGCCATGGATCAAAGAGAGCTGAACTATGCTTCCTCATTAATGTCCCAACGTGATCCTACAGGGATCCCCCCAAAAAAATGTATCAAAACAATTCCTGGTTCTCATTAGCCTAAGTGTTAGGGAAATTTTAAAAAATATTTCACATAGCAGGCAGTGTAATGGTTTCTGGTCAGGAAACACATTCATTCTTCAAAGAGCATTAAAGAAATATTGACACTGTTTTGAATTTTTAAAGCCAAATTTTCTAGGGACTTAGTGCTGAAAGCTTGCAATGCAAGCAGGTAGCATTAGTGTTGCACATTAATTTGGACCGAAGAAAAAAAAAGACATCTAGAAATTAAATTATACTCACAAAATCAGGCCAAAATAGTCTTATAAAACTGAATCTGGACGAAGCCCAAGGGCTTCCATGAGCATTACTTTAAGTCTGTGCACAACTTGTGAGGAATAATATTAGTTCTGTTAAGCCCTTCCTTGCACTGCCTAATTCTAAAAACTATATAGTACTCCATCCCACAAAAAAATATAGCTCAAAAAATCTAAGTCAAAGATCTTTTTTTTGATACACATACAGATCATACATTCAGTTAGCAGTGCTGTGTGCAGTACGAAGTTTTGGGGTGAGAATTACTGCAACCAAGGGGCTGATCTACCCCTGTACAGGCTCCTTTCACCTTTTGATTTTCAAAACACCATCCTGTCTTCTAAGCTTTGCTCATTTGAATATAATGCAAACAAAAAAAAGACTATGCATAACAAAGGATACTGGAAACACATGGTAGAAAATTGGTGCCCTCCTTAGTAAATCACACTAACACATTTGTAACTATTTTAAGCCTTTCCCAATAGCTTATCACTGTGACCAATAATCCTCAACATTATCCAATTCCTGGAGCTCTTTATCACAATTAGGCAGAATCATGTGATGCAATTTGAAACAGTGGAGCTTGATTGCAAATCAGTATTGGATGTTAAGTCTGGGGGTTTTTGTCACTTCTCAGAACACTACAGGAGACATGAGGAATGATTTACATTACCAGCTTAAACATTTAAGAAAATTAGATAAAAGTAACACAAGACTGACTAGATAGACACAAATTAGACTAATAGCACTGTATATCTAATCCCAGATTTCATGCTGCCACAAGAACTAGTTCATTAAAAAGTATTTCTGTATCCTTGGTGTACTTTTTATGACAACAGGGGTTTTTATTCGAGTGAGTGAGCACAGAGGGGAGCACTTGCAGAACTTCTTTTTTGTTCTGATTACTTTGGTTATAAAAAAAAGATTTTGTCAAATTAATTACAACTGAAAAGCTAATGCAAGCCTGGTGCAAGCATTCACAGACTGGGACTATCTCATGCTCTGTACATAGGCAAAACTCCAACTGGTTCATTACTTTAAAAATCTTTGCTTGCATTTCTATTTACTTCTACATCTAACTACATTTAAATGGAAGAGAAAACATCAAGACATAGTTAATGCCCTCTGTGGATAACATGGAATAATGTCTTCATGTCCTGTGAAACATATGGTAGTATGACAGCTAAGAACTCAGCCTTAATGCTACTTCATGTTAGTTTCTGCTATGACTGTAATACTTGCTTTGTTTATTTTACTTTGGACCACATTTTGTGTAAGAGACAGAATAAACCAACGTATGCTTACAAAGGACTTCAAGAACCATAATGAAAACTACTGTATAAATTCCTTGTGTTCTTCTGGCTTGGTTTGACAAGTTTTGATGACTCACTAGCTATTCAAAAGCTCAGTGTCTCTGTATTACAATGATTGGCAGAACATCACAAGGGATACCTGAAATAGGAAAAAGTCACCATCTTAAAAAGAGCATTTTATCTTCTTTCCACTGAAGTATGGGGGCATCTTGCCAGTAATTTAAGAGGAAATGTCTCCATTCACATAGTATGCTTTGAAAATTGCACCCAGAGAAGACAAGAATTACCTAAATACAGAAGGAAGGGGTCTTAGGAAAGCATTGGGTGTTGTGGCAGCATCAACACTGGAAACCTGTTTTGTTCTTTCACTGCTAAAGAAATATAATCCCTCAGACTTAACATCATGTCATACTCATTTCTATGTGCACTAACATAATCTTATCAAATGTTTCTACCAGGAGCCCTCACAGAAATATGTGGCACAGACTGCTTGAAATAGTTTGAATGAGCTATTATTTTCCAATACTTGAGCTATATTGTAGAACTAGTTCCCAGAGTTCCATTCACTGTGCTTCAATAAAGCCAGACTCCTACTCTGTCCAGCAATTACTGATTGGGATTCTGGATAGCTAAACTATGCCATCATATCTCAGAGAGTACTTCTATAGGTTCAACCTGTATTTCTTTTTCCTGACAATTCATGCAGGTCATCTCTGTTGAAAAGGAGAGGTAAGGCAGCTGAAAATGTATTTAATGAATCTAGCAAAAGCCTTCTGAGGACACTTCTTTTCTGTGTGGATGGCCGTGACAAATCCTTGTGACCAAAGTCATCTTCACCACAAAGCAAAAACGGTGCAGAGTCTGCTCACTCAGCTTTCACTTCTAATTTATCATCATCTACAGTTACAGCAGCAGTAACTTTCCCCAGTGAGCTTGACAGAAAGAGGTGTTACGATCAAAGGGGAGCCCAAGACACGTGGACATTTCAATTTAAAGATGTTAACCAAAGTACCAAGGAGATAATAAAATTATATGTTCCCACTCTTCTACTCAATAAAGAGCAGGAAGAACAAGGGCCTAGGAACAAATGAAAGACTGACTTATCTTCATGAAGGCAAAGTGCAAACCACTTGTCCTAAATCCACCAATGTTTTAATGCCCTCAAGATCTCTCTATTTACACATTATTTTAGTTTTTGGCCAGTAATAAACATGCTTCCTTTTCTAAGAAAGCTGTACAAAACAGAAAGTATTTAGCAAGTCATCTTGCAACCAAGACAGTAAAACCAGTAAAGGAAACTTAATTTTGCCAGCAATCAAAAGGACATGAGTGTTACAGAGAAAAGTCTGTATTGCATTTAAAGTGTGTCAAAGCTTGGCAGAGTTCAGAACATGAATTTAGTCTGGGTTTGTAGTTGCATCAACACAGGATTTGGATTTCTAACCTCCTTACTGATAAAGGACTCAGAGGTGAAACATATCAAGATGTCACTTCTCTCACAGATGCCTTCGTAGTAATTTGATCTGAATTGTTTAAATGCAGTTAATTCTCCATTTTTTCTAGGCAGAGCACTTGGTTGCAACCACTGAGAGCTAGGATGAAGCAATGACATCACACTTTTCCTGGGAGCAAAGCCAGTTCAAGCACCAGGGGCATGATTAGCTGAGGCAAATAGAAACATTCAGCTGGCCCAAAAATATGTGAACCTGCATTTGCCTGAGTGATTCTGCGTAGACATTTTTAGGTTTCTTGGCCATGCTCCCTTGTTCCAAGGGGTCTTTCGGTGTCTAACAACATTGTGAGTGCCTCTGATGCAACTCCTGATCTCATTTGTCTTACTCGAAGCATAGCACCATTTAACTTGAGCTGGCTTTACAAACACAACTCACAGTCAACATAGAAATCCCTGTTCCCAAAGAAATAAGCCCTGCTGGATATTAGTAGACTCTATGGGCATCTGTGTCATGGTGGCTGCCATAAGAAGGAACAGATCCAAAGAGATCCTAGAATTTCCTGATTTTCATATTTTCCAAAGCATTCTGACCCCACATTTTCCATGGAGCTGAGGTCTGAACTGAACTAATTTATTCATCATTATAACATATTCAAATTTATTTTGAAGCTCAGTGGTTAAAGGGTATAGATAGGAATTTAGCAATCCAGCTATCCAGGGGTAGGTGACTGGCATCATCTAGGCTCAGTGCGAAGGGAACTGAAAAGGTAGCTTAAACCAATAGGATTAAAAGCAAGCCTCAACTTTTTCCTTTGTCTTTGCATGCAGGATAAAAAATAGAATGCAGATTGCAGCATTCAAAATGTAAAGATAGTCTAAATTTGCCATTGTAGCCTATAATTTTGTGATTTCCAGTTTGAATTCTCAAACTGAAATATGGTAATTTATCTTTGAATGATATTTCACCTGTCATCTAGTTGAGAGCATGGGTTATAAAAGAGCAGACTATTTTCTGTCTTTGATTTAATGGATGAGACTGAGAAATTCTGTCCATTTCAATGGTGATCTAGTAGGTGGAAATAGTAAATTCAATCTTTCAAAAGCAAACATAGCCATATACTTCTATGTAAAAATATTTTTGATTCACAACAATGGCAGTCTTTGGTCAAGAAAAATAATGCCACCTGACCATGTGTGAGAGACTGGACTGGCTAATGACTTAAACAATCGATCACTAAACCAATAAGGGAAGAGGATAATGAGAGGCAAATCATAGGAGGTAGGATAGTGCTTTTTTTGCAATGACAATAGCAATGCCCTCTCTTTACATAATGGCTCAGGTGTGAAATCTCCCCTCCAGTAAAGTATGGGGATATTCACACATAGCTTGAAGGTATTCACACCTTCTTATGGGCCATAATTTACTAAACTGCCCTGACTGTGGCATCTTGAGAGGTGTCCTGGACCATCAGAGACTCCTGAAGTGTCCTGTGATCTATGGCATTACATCACTCAGTGTAAAACTTCCACCGAAGAGACACCTGGGCCTTCCCACCTGAACCTGAGCATCTATAACCCTCTATAACCATCTATAACTTGGAACTTTGGTGCTTTATGGGCTTCCCTCATCTCTGATGAATCAAGACAGTGACCATCACTTCAACCAACAGACACTGGAATTGCAGCGATGAAGTCACAAGATCCAGAGGGTGGTGACTAAATACCTTTCTACTCATTCCTTCTCTTTCTTTTCCCCATGTTTTTCTCTCTCTCTGCATCACATTTACTGCAAATAATAATCTGTACTATTGACCTCAGGATATGGTCTTGTTTGCATCTCAATTCAGGCAGAGGTACCCTTCTAGTAATTTTAATAATTGAATCTTAACATCAATTTGGAAGCAGAGAGAGGTAGGCCAAACAGTGCCACCTCCTGTAAACTACTGTTTTCAGTAACAAGAGATGTTTTTGCAATTTTTTTAAATCAGAAGAAATATTGGGGAAGCAAAGTCTTCAGATAAACCATAACAATCTCAGTTTTGGTTATTTTCTTTCAGCTTACGTAGTACAACAAGAGATTTCTTTTCTCTTACGGTTTTGGAATCACAGCTTTGATGTGCATACTTTAGGCACAGCATCACCATAGGGTACCATTATCTAGGGTGTGGAACAATATGCAAACTAGATTACTTCATTTTTCTGTCCCTGGGTAACTGCTGTGTTGATACACACATTTTAAAGACATCACGTGTCTCGAATGGTTTGGTGCAGCTGGTCACTACTAACCAATACCAAAAGTTTGCTTTCAACTCTTGTTTCTCTGAAAGACAAATGAAAGACACAGATAATGCCTTTTTGAACCACAATTTGCATTACCAGCTTTTCAGCTGGGTAAAGAAATGAATTATATTCTGGCTTAAAGATGCTGGTTTGGAACTGCTCTAATCAGTGTTCTATCCAGAGGTCCATGAGTGAAAGCATTGCAGTAAGAAGACACAATTAGATCTGCCATATTAACATAACAGGGAAAGAGGTGTCCAACACCCAGCTCAACTCTCAATTTCTTCAGGAATTCAAGGTACAAAACACCTAGAGCACACATTTAAAGAAGTTAAATTGTGCAGCTTGCTGATAGCCACGGTAAAAATTCAGACAAGAATTTATCCACACAAAAAGACTGAAGAAAAATTCAAGCTCTAGGCAATCATCTTAGTGTTATGGTTACATCTGAAAAGAGTGTTCATCAGACCAATGGTGCATACTACTGGTTTTATACAAACAAAAGTAAAATATACTGAATTTAACAAGATGCATATGGTCATTAGAAATGTAGTTTTGGAACTTTTCTTCTCCTATTTCAAGTTCTGGCATCAAATAGTATAAGTAAACTCAGACCCAAAGGAAGGCCAGTGTTCATAGTTGTAAAAAATACTGTAGATCCCTAACATATCTAATGCTACATGGAAGATAAAGAATTCATCATTCAAACATCTTCCTGACCAGTGACTGGATTTGGAGGTTAAAGTAGATACCTTGTGACTAACATAATATATATACCATGGCCACAAGTTTCTCACCCCCCACATAGTGACGTTCACAGAAATATTCCCTTGTGAGTGAATCAAATAGAACTGGATTATGATATGAAATAAAATCATAACTCTCCAGAGCAGGGGCCAACTACAGAATTCATTAATTGTTCTCAAATTATGAAACAAGTTGGATGTAGGATCTGACAACAGCCAAGTGAGAATTAAATACAAACATTAGCTGAATGTCTGGTGCAGCAGATATGAATATGATGTTGAGTGACTTAACTCAAACCTTTTGACCTTTCTACATCATTCTAGAAAACAAAGGGCAACAACTATTCTGTTCTTATGCATATTCTGTTTTTCTGGACAAATGCAGAACTGTTTCAAATCAGCAACTATGCACCTTTCACCTGCATAAATCTTGATGTTCACAAAATAGCTGGAGACTCACCTACGGCTCAAGAGGCAACCCACTAAATCAAGTTACAGTACTTGTACACATAATTACAACAGAGAGCTCAATAACAAAAAGAAAGCAGGTCCATTTGAAAGGCAATGAGAGATCCCAGCCAGCCTTTTAGGCAACATGCTCACAGATTACTTCAGAGGTTTGTGTGGCTTGTGTTTTGGGGTCCAAAGGTAAATATAAACAAAAGGAGGATTTTCATAAGATGTAAAACTTCTGCCTCAAGAAAAAATATTTGGTTGCCATCCTGTACAATGTAGCACTTATCTATATTTACAGTAACACAGTATGAACAGGTTTTCTATACCCACAGTAACACAGCATGAGCTGGTTGCTTTCACAAGCATAGAAATGAAAGCAGTGACTTTTGCTCTAGAAAAGAAACTGGATATAAGCCGAACAGCAGTAGAAATACCAAGTATCTGGAATATGTGATAAATGAAACATCCTGCTGGCTCTGCAGGATATCTTGAAACCCTAGTGTTAAGGAATGGTTTTCTATCATATACCAGAAATTGGAGCCTTTTAATAGTTCCCCAGACAGAAGAGCTTGCTGCCTTACACTGTTTCATTAATGCCTGCCTCTCCACGCCAAGAAGCAGGCTAGAAGTCCCTGGCTCTCTGTCTGATTTAGACTTTTCTCTGACTTTTGCAGGTTTTTTATGTTAACCTCATGAGGAATTCATCATGAATGGCACTGAATCTTCGATGGTACAAGACATTGAGATGCTGGAGAGCATCGAGAAAACCACAAAGAAGTTTGGTGAAGGGTCTAGACAATTAATCATGGGGAGCAGCTGGGGGAGCTGGACTTGCCTAGACTGGAGAAAAGAGACACAGGGGAGACCTTATCATTCTCTACAACTACTGAAAGAAGGTTGCGGAATTCAGGTGAGGTTGGTTTCTTCCCCCAGGTAACAAGTAACAGGAAACAACCTCCAGTAGTGCCAGGGGAGGCTCAGATTGAATATTAGGAGAAATTTCTTCACTGAAAGGGTTGTCAAGCACTGTAACAGGATGGCCAGGGAAGTGCTACAGTCAACATCCCTGGAGTTATTTAAAAGATATGTAGACATAGCAGCCAGAGACATGGTTTAGTGGAATCGGCAGTATTAGGTTTACAGAGTTATTCAATGATCTTAAGGGGTTTTTCCAACCTAAACAATTCTATGACTCAGTTATTTTTAACTTCAAATTTTTTCTCTCACACAGTTAAAGACTGCCACATTTTACCCATGAGACATGGAAGGCATCTCGTGTTTTGTCACTCTATTTATTCTTGTATACATTTGTTGTGTAATCCCTCTTATTTAGTGTGTGTATCCCTGCATGGTTCCTAAAGCATGTTCATAAATGATTCCTCACAAATTACAAGGTGACTCTTAACTGGAAAGCATTGCAGGATGCTTACCTTTTAATACAGCTTAGCATTTACTGGTATATTTTCATCCCACTGAATCATAGAAAGAAAAAGGGATTTGCATTAATTTATAAATTCACCTTAAGAAACAGTAGGTTTAAGAATGATCATCATAAAACCTTTTTAACAAGGGCCCTATCAGCAATATTTTTGCACAGAGTAGTGCACTGTGCAGCATTTATAAATCAGTGAATGCCAAGGGAATTGTCAAGGACTTTACTGTCTTCCCCTGAGGAGAGATAACAAATGTTTCTGTTATCTGTTTTGAATAACACTTGAGAGCAAGAAGCAAACACATAGGCACTGGAAGCATGTATTCTGGGAAGAGTATATGGATGTCTCTAGTTCTGTAGGGATGGGGTCAGGAAGTCCAAGGTGTGGCTCCAGGTGAAGCTGGCAAGGGACACAAAAGAATAAGAAGGGTTTCTACAGGAAAGAATTAATTCCCCCTCATGAGCATAACTGGAAAACTGATAAAAGAGTAGAGGAGAAGATTGAGGTACTCAACAACTTTTTTGCATCAATCTTCTCTGGCAGCTGCTTTCCACACCTCTCAACAGGACAGACCACAAGAGATAGAATAAGGGAGCCAAGTCGCTCCCACTGTAAGAAATGTTTAGGTTTGAGACCCCCCGAAGGAAAGGGAATATATGTAAGTCTATGGAAACTGGCAAGATTTCATCCCGCAGTCCTGAGGGAATTGGGTGATATTATATAGCCATATAGTCTCCATGATATTTGAAAAAACATGACAGTCAGAAGTCCCTGATGTCTAGAAAAGTGGAAATATACAACCATATTTTAAAAGGATGAAAGGATGACCTTGGTAGTTTCCTGACAGCCTCAGCTCTGTGCCTGGGAAGATGATGGAAGAGATCCTCCTAGAAGCCATGCTAAGGCACATGAAGAACAGGGATGGGTTTGAGACAACGAACAGAGCTTCACCAAGGGCAAGTCCTGCCTGACCAATCTAGTGGGTTTCTGTGGTGCAGCAACTCCATGAGTGGACAAAGAAACATTAATTGAAAACTAAGTGTAAGGGAGAGAGATTTTATGATGAGTGTGGTGAAACACTGAAACAGATTGCCCAGAAAGGTGGTAAATGCCTATCCCTGAAAACACTCAAGGCGAGGACAGGACTAAGAAACCTGCCATAGTTGAAGATGCCCCTGCACGTGTGAGGAGAGCTCAGCTAGGTGACCTTTAAAGATCCCTTCCAACCCAATACCATCCTATGATTCTACAATTCTGACTCTATGATTCTGTCCACCTATGTGGATAAATGTCATAGAAGAGGTGACAGAGCATGTGACTGACAGTGTCTAATTACATTCACCCTCATATGCAAAATGATTAACATGTGTTGGATGCTCCAGAGGTTATTAACAATCAGCCTTAATAATGAGAAACATGAGGATGACAAAAGAAATTAAAATTCGGGTTTCAAAAGTAAAAAATACCCAAAAAATCTAGAAAAATTACTCTTAGGATTATATCACCCTATTTCCATATGTTTAAAGCTATTTCAGCTTCTTAAGTGCATATGAATATTTATTGTCTAAAACAAAAGGAACAACCTTGACTTGTTCCCCTGTAGTATTTATGTTGTTTATGAACATGCTTTCAAAGAATGAAGGTGGGGGAAAGTGATTTAATTTCATAGATGAATAATGCCAGGTTGAATGTTTTGTATTTTATGATAGTTTTGAATTATATGATATGCCATTACCATATCTTGTTCACCCTTCATCTACCACGCAAATCAATTAACAAATAGGGTAAGGTTTCATGTAGCTTTTTCTAACTGTGGAGCAAATCATCATTGTTACCGTGGTGTAAATCTGAATGACCTGCACTGAATGCAACTGTATTATTTCAGAGTGACACCTCCTTAATTAAAATAAAATTGTTGCTGCACAAAGAAATTGTTTGACAGGTTTTTCAGCAAGACAAAATCTATAATATAAGATCTATATCTATATCTATATCTATATCTATATCTATATCTATATCTATATCTATATCTATATCTATATCTATATCTATATCTATATCTATATCTATAGTAAAATTTGCTCATACAAAGCAAATTGAACACGGTCTGTAGATGAGATGGCCATACTATAAGAGAGCAGAGGCACAAAGTTAATTTAAGGGCTGGATTTTCCAGCACAGTATAACTGTTGTGAACACACAGCCATTCTTCCCCAAAAAGCAGCCCAAACAACCTCATTCCAAGGAAAAGGGCATCTCGATGGCAGGATGCCAGACAAGCACTCTCCCATGGAAGCACAGCAGGCAAAAAGGATTTCCAAAATAAGAGAGAATGTGTCTGCCCCAGTTCCCTATAAAATACATATGGTCAGCCATTTGAGGATTATATCTACCTTCAGGCTGCCCTAACTCAGTCTAAAAACAGCTGCTGTGAATAGAACTGTAGCAAGGCTAGGCAAATGAAATGGGGTTATTTGCATTGTATGGAATTGTCTCCTGCTCTTTTAAAAGATTCATCTCTCCTAATCTCTCCTAGGATCTCCTATATCTTTTTTTTCATGACTTATAGAAAGAACACAGTGGAAACAACTACTTGCTTCCTTGCTTGCTTGTTGCTTGCTTTCTTGCTCATTTTCCTCCTTTTATTTTTTTTTTTTTCTTTTCAACAGGTTCCCATAAACGTGCCCACCTCTGTGTAATGCAGCTTGAAGAAATGGGGAATAGGTCCCATGGAAATAATTGCAGGAGGCGTTGCAGTTAAACATTTTATTGTTAGTCATATAAAAAATGGGGCAAAATAAGGAATGTAGTTCTGACATGAAAATATATTTTTTCTGAACAATGTTGTAGGGGTCATGTCTAAATTTTAGGAACAGCTTTTGGTTTTAATGCTTTAAGCATTCAGAAATTATTTTCTCCTTTTGCTGATCATTTATGTCAATGATCGAATCACCTTTCCATCCTTCTTGGTACTAGTGTCATTCATGCTTTTCAAATTCTTCTGCCTTTAATATCAGCTCTAAAGAACTGGATTGTAGTGTAATAAATGGATCCACCAGGGGCTAAATAGTGAGAAGGTGACATTTTCAGAGAGAAAACACATTTTTGAGAGTGCACATCTCTTTCAGTCAGGTAGGTCCTCCCTTCTAAGCTCTTTGCTTTCTGTAACATATACATTCACAGGTACAGCAGTTGCCCCTAGCTCAGTAATGTCCCTGGAGACATGCAGGGGAAATCCAGAACTACTGGTGACTCACTGCTAAATTGGAACTACCAGGTAAGGGGGCATTTTCAGAGGACCGGAGCTAGGACACCCATCACCTTCTGTGATTCACTTGTTCCCTCAAACAGCAGGCAGCTGCACCTAAACATGGTATAAAGTGCTTTAAGGTATTAGGTAACAAAAGAGTCTCAAATCGGAGTTCTTTCTGTCATAAACCCACTAATGCCACAGCAAATGTATTTGGTCCTACATTTTCTCCATGTGCTTAATTTTTAGTATTTCCAGTCATTCAGAATAAACATCAGTATACATGTTCTTGTTTCTGTCTGATTAAATACTTTAAATAGAATTTTCATTGTCTGAGAAATCAATGCAGTCGAAACCCTGAAAGGCACAGTTCATGCTTAATAAATCTATTAATTGTGATTGGCAAATGAGACAGGGTTTTAATCTTCCTGATATCCATCCAAGGTTTTTATGGCACTCAATTTTTGGTTAATGCAATCAGGAGCCTTTAAACAGTTAGTTAGCAAAAGCATTTATGATGTTTGAACTAGAAAATGAATACTGAAGAAAGAGTTGAAGAGAGACAAGGAAACTTGAAGAACAATTAAAGTCTGTTGCAGTATATCCATATATTATACTTGTGGGTAAACAAGGAATCGTCCCTAGCAATAACACAGTATTTGACATTTATAAAAGATTCTGAATGAGATTGCAGAAACATATTTTTTTTCTCTCAATTAACTGGAGGCAATGTAATTACCATAGATAATTCAGTGGTTAATATAGACTTTGTATTTTAATTAACTTGAACAGGAAGTTTTTCAAAGTATAAAGGCCTGATCTGCCTTGCCTAAGCACTGAATGCACACATCTACCCAATATTGTGAGAGGTTATGGTGTTTGTTAATTCAGAAATTCCACATGCAGCCAGCAGCTTCATTTTTATCTGCAAACATGAACGCACTGATGTGATACTGCCTTATGGATGACCCTTTTTAAAACACAGGGACTAGATTTGTGAATAATTATTAGATAGATCTCTTTTTCTTTAATAAATGAAGATTTTACAATAACTGGAGAAAATACTTTGTTCTGACTTATAAAGGGATTCTGTAAATTCAGTGCTCCCTTATTAATTTATGTAATCATTTCAATGTCTGGTCCTTGACTAATGCAACTGATTCTGCTTGTTCTGCTCATGTGGATTTCTCTCTTGTAGGCATTACACGGACATGCTGTGGGAAGCATGTTAGCTTCCCTTAGCATGGCTGTGTGAAGTCCAGCTTAATGCAAGGAGGCATGAGGAGTGTGGGGCTCCTCTGGCTGCAGAGTGCCCTCTGAAGCCCCACTGAATTTCCCACTGTCACTGCAGGGAAAGCTGAGGAAGGGACTCAGGATGTGAAGACTTCTCAGGCTCTCAGTGCCACAAGCACAGGCTGAAGCTCAGTCCTCCCCGGTCTCAGGGGTACTAAAAGCACAGACTTTTGCAGGAGAGGAGGGCTAGTTTTCCTTCACTGATGGGGTGATCAGCAGAGGCTAGTGAAGATATACTTCAACATTTTCCTGGAGAGGGAACCTAGACACTGGTAGAAATTCCCATGCTGTTAGTGGCTGTAGAGCAGCTCACATTGGTTAAAAGCTGTACTTACTATATATCATTAGCATTAATTCCCTAAATATATAGATAATAGATTCATAAAGGAATTCCATAATAGAGGAATATATCTCTTATTATAGAGGAATTATATCTATCTTATATTGCATCTATGTAGCACACATCTGAAGACTCTAGTGACTAATGGTTGAGGTATCTTATGATTAATTTTTGGGTTGCTTCCAACACATTAATACAAAGTCAATGCTCCCTATTAGACCACTACAGGAGTTTAGGAAAGAAACCAAAACCAGTCTGTGACTGACAGGACTGAACATGCAACACCTGGACCACTGATTTTTCTATTAATAATTCCAGTTCTGAGATAGGCATTTTAGTATAACTAAAATACCTAAATGAGGATTTTTAAATAGATGAGGATTTCTTTTTTAGAAAACAATAAACATATTTGCATACAGTTTGCCAAAATTAGTTTCCTTGAAAACAGAAAAAAGATGCATACATAACATATTGAGACAGGAAGGATGGTCCAGCAATTACAGCATCAGCTAAATGGGAGAATTTTTTCTAAGTTCTGCCTCTTTCACATTTAATAAGTGACTCAACCACAATGTTTCCTCCATTGCAGAATGTTCTAGCTGGCTTTTCCATTCTGAACACCAGTTCTACACAAAGTAATCTAGCGAGTGCCAACTTGTCTTCATTCTCATTGTAGCTGTTTTGAACTTCATATTTATGACAGGGACTACCTGAGCATCTCAGAGATAAATTTAGGAGAAGACACTCTGTAATGGGTTGTATCCTCTAAAGGGTTCCAACAATCCCTTTCCACCCACAGGAAATGAATATTAATGGATGAAAAGGAGAAAAAAACCCCAACAGGTTATTAGCCAACAGAATGTTCACAAGGCAAGAGGAAAAAGAAAAGTAAATAACTGATAGATATGAAACTGTCAGACCTTACTCCCTTCCCTCCACTCCCTCNCCCTCCGCCCCCCAGAACAAAACCCCAAATTCCAGGGAAAATATTTGCTCATGACCAACACGTGGTCCAGGACGGCACCAGCCTCTCTTTCAGGTAAAAGACCCAAACAAACAGGAGCTTCACGTAGCAGTTCGGGCAGCAGATGATAACCTGGAGACTCTCTGGTGTCAAACTCCTCTCCAGGGCAGAGGAAGTAACTGATCTGGAGCCTTTGGGTGTGCTTTGTCTCTGCAGCTCAGCTTTCCAAGGTGTGGGGCCAGAATGGAGTAACCCCTCTCCAAAAGCTCCCATTTCTCTGGTCTCAGACTAACAAGCAGTCCAGTTCATCTCAGAAAGCTGCTGAGGGATTGCTCCTACAACTTCTCCAAGGCCAAGGAAGGGAAAAACTTTTTGCCTGGGTCAACAAAACCAAGGTAACCAAGCAAAACCAAACCACACGACATCCCAGACACCTAGGGAGTGAGGCTTTGAAAAAAGCCTGCCACAGAGCCCAAAGCTTTCCTGGCCACACACCTTAAGTGGAATACCATTTTGGTGTATAGAGCAGAGGATCAGGGAATAAGCTATCATAAATCACTTCAAGATACTCAGAGCGCATCTTTTTTCGGTGCCATTGGATGTTAGCTCATTCATTCCTGCTTTTTGCTGTAATAAGTCTTCTATTCCCTGTTCTGCATGAGGTGGTCCTCAAGTGTGTTGGGGTTAAGACAAGCAGTCCCACATTCAGTGGCTCTCTTATGGTTAAGCTAATTGGACTGAAAATTTATGCAATTAATTTAAAAAGAAAACTAGCCTAGAAGTTTAGTCCCAGAAGAACAGTGGCTATCCTGACATATTGACATAATAACTACCACTTAAACAATAACATAATTCTAGAACTTTTAAAAGAAATTTTGTTTAAGTTTTTGTAGAAATGGGTGTACAATGTACTTACAAAGAATTTAAAATTTTCTAATAATTATAGTTCAGTAACATTAGAAAGAAACATACAAAACTGAAAGAGCATTCATTTCATTTGCAGTCCTGGATTTCACTACATTCAGTTTGATGCCTGAAGCACAACATAATTACACAGGTATTCAGGGAAATCTTCTACAATTTATATGGTTTTGTCAACACAAATCAATTGATTACACTGCTTTCAGAGCCCTTGAAAACACCAAGGCTCTTGGTGCCAGTTTCTGCGACAAAGGCAAAAAAACTCCAGTCAGATTTCCTGAGAAGCAAATCCCCAGGAGCACCTTCTCCCCAGTTTTAATAGCAAGCCACAACTGCTTTCTCAGTTCTCCCAGGTAAAAGATGCTGCAGTTACTTCCACACCAAGTATAAAACATGAGATGTATTACTTGGTCTGCAAGGAGGAGTTCCAATTTTCTTATGGACAAGACAAAGAGAATAATAGAGTCATAGAATCATAGAATGTTAAGGGGTTTGAAAGGACCTTAAAGATCCTCTAGCTCCACCCCTCCCTGCCATGGGCAGGTGCACCTCCCACTAGATCAGGTTGCTCAAAGCCCAACCTAGCTTTGAACACTGACAGGGTTTGGGCATCCACAACCTCGCTGGGCAACTAGTGTCAGTGTCTCACCACCCTCACAGTAAAAAATTTCTTCCTAGTACCTACGCCTAAATTTTCCAATTTGTACCCTACAGTTCCTGATGAACAGTCCCTCTCTGGCTTCCTGTAGCCACTTTCAGATACTGGAAAGTTGCTAAGAGATCCCCACACAACGTTCTCCTCTCTGAACAGTCCTAGCTTCCTCAGCCTGTCTTCATACAGAAAGTGCTCCAGTCCTCTTATCAACTTTGTTCATTTATTCTATTGGCCCTCAATGGTGTGAGAAACAGACTGTCTTCTGCCCTTTGTCTCAGCTGACTCAGAACTCTGTCTGAGGCAGGTAAAAAGAAGTCAACTCATCATATCTATGTGGAAGAGACTTGGCCATTAACTTTCCTCCTCTTCCTAGCTACTGTAAAGAACATAAATTAGCAAAAAGCTTTTTGAGACTGACATGCTTTTAGTGGCTGGATTTTTCTGTTGTCAGCAGAAGAGCACTGAGACAATGTCTGCCAGCAGCACTGTAAGCTGGTGCACTGCCAGGAATTCTGACATAAACCTCAGAGGTATATTCACCCTTATGTAATAACACTTACTATAAAGGATCCCAAAGTGCTTTGAAACCACACAAGATATATTCTGGGAGTAATTTATCACTAGGGCTTCTCCAGGGCACAGCTATTCCTACACATACTGCCAGTTTCTGGGATCTTTAATAGTAGCATCTTCTGCATAGCTTTTTAAAGCATAGGATGGGTGGTGTCTGTGCTCAAATAACTCTTGCCAATGGGGTTTGTCCTATTTAAAACACAAAGAGGAAACAACAGTAATATTGAGTAATATTGTGGCTTCATTTCCTCGCAAGTTTTTCTTTACAACACAGATACCAAACGCTTGCCACTGATTTGAGACCAACCTGGTAAAATCCCCTCAGCTGCTGAAATCTGAAGAAACCATCACAACTTCTGAGCTGCCAAAATTCTCACAGATCCAAGACAGCTCAAATTACCGCCACTTTATTTTTTTTGACAATTTGTGGTTGCACTGTACATATATACCTCTGAATGTTACCTTAAGACCTTGTGTAATGTTTAACCCCAGCCAGCCACCAAGTCCCACACCGTTGCTCACTCACTGCCCCGCCAGCAGGATCTGGGAAAGAATCGGAAGGGTAAAAGTTGGAAAACTCCTGGGTTGAGATACACATGTTTTAATAAGGAAAGCAAAAGCCCTACACATAAACCAAGCAAAACAAGGAATGAATTCACTGCTTCCCATGGGGAGGCAAGTGTTCAGCCATCTCCAGGATAGCAGGGCTCATCACATGTAACAGTGGCTTGGGAACACGAACACTCCAAGCACCCAAATGTCCCCTCTTCTCTCCTTTTTTCTCCTTTATATAGGGAGGATGATNTAAAAAACTCTGTATCGTCAACTCTGTGTTCAGCAGAAATCCAAAACACAGACCCACACCAGCTGCAGTGAAGAACATTAACTCTACCCCAGACAAAATCAGCACACCTTGAAACAGGTTGTATAAATGCTACCTCCCTCATTTTCTTCTGCTGCAAATGGTTAAACTGTATCTAGTATTTTGGAAATTATTTCCCACTGCTGCTTGGAATGAGTAATAATAACTATCTTCATTATGGGATGCCTCAGAATAGGAGAAAAGAGAGCAGGCAATTGCAAGGTTGGGAGAAGCTTCATTAAAACTAGTATCTATAAATTCTCATTACAATGAAACAAGGTCATAAAATTGCTGGATAACGTTAAGATTAGGGGGTTTTTTCACTCCAAACAGAAATTGGCTGCTGTGAAAATTACCAAACTAGCAACCTGATGTCCTTAAAATGAAGTCCAGTAAATGTGACCCATGGAAACAACCCAAACACACAAATAACAATTCAGTAGGACATACCTCCTAAGACTGAGGGAATGATACCTTGGCTTAAATAACAAGGCAAAGAGAGTTCCAGTCTCAATATATAATCTGATTTCATTCTAGAAAGAAAGCAGTTGGTTTTACGTGTATTGCATTTTTTTTTATGTGAAGGTAAATTGAGGTTTGTATTTTGTTGTTAAAGGAATGGAGAAAAACGTATTGGCAGTGTTAATAGTGGCATATTATTTAGCTGTTTTGGACTTCAGCTTGTATTGGAGTTTTAATATGTTTGGTAGAGCAGTGCTTCATGGTGCAGTTATTTAAGGTACAATAACTTACAATCAGCTTATATTTATTTTCAGATTTGTGTATAGGTTAAATAGGACTGTTGAAGGGTGAGTGGGTTTTGCAGATCACTTTTTGGTTCTTTAGTTTACAGATTATTTATGGATGGGAATCACAGTATTTTGAGTTGTTTTGTATTACTGGTGGTGTACTGTTGAAGTGGCAGTTGGAATTAGTTGCTTTTATTTTTTAGAAGTTTTATTGCAGATGAGGTTTTTGATAGTTTAGGTAAGGTGTTTAATTGTTTAACACTTTCTGCCTTTATAGTCATTGTTTTAAATGCTCATTTGAGATTTTTTTTTGTTTTTTAAATACTCACTTTGGAGGAAGTTTATGTAAAATGTATGGGGCTTTTGGGCTATTTATAATAGGGTGTTTCTTTTATTCATTTTCAGTTAGGTTTATATTAGTTTCCACCAAAGTTATATTTTGTGATTTTTTTGTTGTGTCAACAATAGAAATAGATTTTGCTTTCATACATTTTAATGGGATTAATGTGTACTGCACACTAGTGTTGACTAAAGCTTTATATTTGTGTGGTTCTAATGTGCCAGGCTAACAAATTTACACAGTCTAAAAATCATGGTTTTCTCTAGCCTCTACTTAGCTAGAGGCAGGGCCCTTTTAAGTTTGGTTATTTTTCTTTGTTTGGGTGTATGTTTTAGAGGGTTTTTTAAGCAGATCAGATATGCCATCATTATTACATTTTGCAGTTTGGCTATGGACAATTTTAGCTAGGTTTTTTTGGTAGAACTTGTTTTCTGAGTCTTGGTTGTTTGGGTTTTTTTTCCAATTTATGTACTCATGCTAGAGCAGCAGTGGGTGTTTTATTTTAGTTTACAATGTTTTTCTTACAATTACACAGGAAGTATGATGGTTCACTTCGTGGGGTGCACTTTTTTTATTTGGGGGACGGTCATGTTTGGTATTAGAATTTTTGATCTGTATTGCTGAGATTTGGAGAAGGCCTTCTTTAATTTTTTTTTTTTAGGGTTTTTTTTTTTTTCCCTATCTTATTTTCTAATTTTTGCAGACATGTTTTTACAGTTGCGATTCTGGAATGTGTTGGGCTGTGCATGGCACTTGCATGTTCTTGGAGCTTCTTCATCACATCAAGCATGGTCTCTTCTCTGTCATTTTGCTTCATTATTGCTAAAGCAGAAGCATATTTCTGTGGCTAAAGTTGTACAAGTTTTCACTACATCATGTATGTATATGGTATTAAGTTTGGATTTTTAGTTGTTAGGTTACTTGAGAAGATAGTTTTTGCCACTGTTATTTTTCTCAAGCATTGAATTCTTTTTTCTATGGTCTTCTACTGGGTTTGTTGCATTTAGAGATTGTTTGCACACAGATATCTTTGCTCCACACTTTTCAAGACTTGTGCCCGGAGACTGTGGGGGTTACCTTTCTTTATCATTTTTTGGTTGATAATCAGATTATGTGACAGGGATTTCAAATGCTTTGCTTCTGTACTGTTTAGAATTGTAGCTTCACTTGCAGTGTCTTAAACATGGACTAACTAACTAATTATAGATTTATCAGGTTGTTCAGTGTAATTTTTTTTAAGTTATGAAGTTGTTTTAGGGAACTCAATAGTGATTTCTGATTTTGTGGCAGTTGTTGGAGCTGGCTTTGAGGGTCCTTCCCCCAGATCATTGGGTCTATCCCCCCGATCTGTGGGTCAATCAGTTTTGGTTTTGTGGGTTTTTTACGCGGTAGCGACTGCTGGTGGTTTAGGCTAAGGTTTGGTTTAGCTGCTGGTTCACTGTCTAGTTTAGTTATTGGCTGAGGTTTATTGTCCAGTTTAGTTACAGCTTGAGTAACTAGGGTGTTGGCTGCAGCCTGAGAGACTGGGGTAGTTGTTGATTTATTTCCCTGTCCTCTAGTCTTTATTTTCCATTTTACAGTATTTAGCAGTATGCGACAAGCATATGTCAGGGCACAGGTTTTTTTCATTAGAATTTCCATTATAGGTGTTTTTTCAGATTTATTTAACTTCATTTGGGTTCTGAATTTGTTTACATGAAAATTTTTGGGTTGAGGGATCAGAAAATTCTTTTAGGGTTCACATAATTATTTCTTTTTTTGTTATACTATCTGGGATTTTTTACACTTGGGTTTACATTTGGGTCAGGAGTTTCATCAGTTTTTTTGGACATACCAGGCCTCACTCTAGACACACTACAGACCATATAGAGGAAGCTTATCAGATAAAATAATAGGAAAGTGGTCTCTTTAACATTCAGGGGGAATTGAACATTCTCAAAAAGTGACATAACAGATTTAAAGGAGAAGAAGGAAAGGAAAGATTGGAAAGCCTCATCTCCTGTTTTTCTTTTAATAAATTGGGTGCAATTACTAATAAAACCCTAAAAAATGTTACTGGAACTAGGATGCAGGGTAGGACAAAGTAACTATAAACTACACATTTTTAACAAACTCCAGTACCTTTATAAATTATTATCACCATGCTCAGCAAAATACCTATTTTAATTTGTTCCTTTATTCTGTAAAAGTTATCTGTTAGGAGCAATATTGGAGCTATTTTCAGATAAGAAAATAAGTTTAGGGGCTAGAACGGTATTAAAATTTTGAAAAGATTAGGGACCAGAGATACATGAAGGCTGATACATGATGAATTTAAGCAACATGGTTACAAAAATTATTAAACAAAACAGAAGAAAAATAATTTTGCACACTAAATTTAAGGCATAATTACAGCACAGAATTAAAAAGACAAATTATATAAAGATCCACCTCTAGTGTGATGGGTTGATGCTGGTCAAATGCTAGTGTACATATGAAAATCATTCATTCATTCTTTTCTGTTATAGTTAAGCAGAGGAGAGGAAAAGAAAATACATGGCATGAGGTAAGGATAACGAGAAAAATACTTTAAGGGAAAAATAGGCTTAAAACTTTAAAAGGTATAAAGGAAATAAAATTATTAACAGAATTAAAGAAGTAAAATGAGAAGAGAAATAAACTCTTAGAACACCTTTCCCTCCAACCTAGCCTTTTTATCTTTCTTACTGACAGCGCAGGGAGACAAAATATGGGAATTTTAATTAGTTTGACACTTTTTAAGATTTTTTTTTCAGTTTACTTAAGGAGAGGAATACTCTCTCCCACTATCCGTACTGCAAACCACACAATCCATGAAAAAAAATACAGAAAAGCATGTGCAGTTTCTAAAAACAAACTGCTCTTCTTTTCCCTTCCCTTCACAGTCAAAACTAGTCTTAAAAATACAAAACTTAATACCCAACAGAAACAAATTAGAAATACAAAAATTTTAAAGTTACCCTAAAACAAGCAGAGATACCCATAGGATAAAAAACAGTAAGAATTGAAATTTAAAATTGCTAACTAAAGTAATCACAGATAGATCAAAAACCATAGGCATTCTGTTGGAATTCTGGTCAGCTTGATGACCTCAGCGTCTCAGAGTCTTAAAATGACAAAATCACAATACTACAGGAATACTTGAAACAAAAAGAGAAAGCTGTAATCTTTCACAGCATAATAGCAAAAAAGAGTTGAATGTTCCTCATCAAAAAAATAATCAATCCAATAGTCATATGAAGGGAAGTTCTGTCCTGTGAGCTCTGACATTGGTGTTTGATAGAGAGTCATTTGTATTTGGCAAGAATGAGGGAAATTCCATTACCAGGCATCCAGATCTAAATTTATGACAGTCAATTAAACAACAAGAAGAAAACTCTGTTAAGTGAACAAATTCTTTACAATAAATAATTTCAAATCATATAATCTGAGAACACAACCAATTAAAAAAGCTGGTATTAAATCCAGTATAAGAATTAGCACAGAACAGAAATTCTTAGTAGTTTCTCCTATAGGTAGCTTAAGAAAAAACTGTACCAGTGCAAGATTATTTGAGACTTATGATTTCATTGTCTTTCAGAATTACATGAGGACAATCACAACCTTAAAAATTGTCTAGCAAGTTGTCTCAAAAAAAAAAATTAAAAATTGCAATGTTTGAAGCTTTCTATTTCCAGAAAAAATTATGAAAATGACATATGACATGTGGTGTTTGAATTTTAGAACAAAGTCAATTAAAAACTAGAACACTGATTCTTTTTGAAGCTTTCTTTCCCAAGGAGTGATATTTATGTACTTGTGCTATTTGCTCATCTCTGTAGAAGACAGAACATATCCCTGCTCTTTTTTAGAAGAAAAAATATATTTTAAAGGTATTTGAAGAGAAAATAAAAATTTATCTTTCCTAAAAGGATCTTTGCAGAATGAAAAATGTGCAAAACCTCATGCTTTAGAGAAAAACTCAACCTGGTGAACCAGTGCCTTCTGATAAAACTGTTTTGAATTACAAATAAAATAATTTCCACATGCCACATGCAATCTCAGTGATTTGTGGCTAGTTAGTATGTTGCAGAATAAAATAAATTCATTTCACACAAGTATTCATAACTGATACTGAACAGGATTAGACTCCACTGCCCCAAACAAAGAAATAAAAGATATCTGAAAGAGATGTTATAAACAGAATCATTTAGATTGGAAAAAACCTCCAAGATGATAACAACTTTTGACCAATTATCACCCTGTCAATTAGACCATGGCACTATGTTCCACATCCAGTAAGTTCTTGAACAGGTCCAGGAATGGAAGCCCATTCCAATGCTTAACAACCTTTTATTTAAAGAAATCTTTCCTGATGCCCAGATTAAGTGTCCCCTGACACAGCTTTGAGGTCATGTCCTCTCATCCTCTCACTGATCGCGTGGGAGAAGAGACTGACCCCCACCCCTACTTTCAGGAAGTAGTAAGGACTGATAAGCCCTTATGAGCCTCCTTTTCTCCAGGCTAAGCACCCCCAGCTCCCTCAGCTGCTCCTCACAGGACTTGTGCTCCAGACCCTGCCCCAGCTCCGTTGCCCTTCTCTGCACTCACTCCAGCCCCTCAGTGACTTTCCTGCAGTCAGGGGCCAGAACTGGACACAGCACTCGAGCTGTGGCCTCCCCAGTGCCCAGGACAGGGGGACAATCCCTGCCCTGGCCCTGCTGGCCACACCATTGCTGAGCCAGGCCAGGATGCCATTGGCCTTCTTGGCCACCTCGGCTGTATTGGTTTTGGTAGCAGTAGGGCCA